>JANJGN010000048.1:1035000-1420000 GCA_026770705.1 Isurus oxyrinchus
ATGAGATGGGAAGAGACATACAGAGAGGAACACAGTGAGAGGGAACAGTCCCTCAATCTCTTTTAGGCTCTGGTTTATAACCGGGATATTTCTGTATTTGGATGTTGCTGAGAGATTGTGTAGCTGTGAAGGGGGGTGAGGTGGTGGAATCCTGGCCTCTTGCTGTGCTATTCTGTTTAGAAATGTCTTTGCTTTGTGTTTTAGTCAATTCTTTTATCTCTCCCTTTTCACCAGGAATTTGGAGTTTGAAGACTGCAATGTGACGAGGAATCCTTCGACAGGAGCTTTTCCCCAGAGGGGAATGGATGGAGTGAGGCCTGCTCCACAGGCTTCACCCACATGAGTTGTGCCCCTTTATCACCCCGAGGTTTCACTTTAATCTGAGGGACCCTGGTTTTTGGTTCATCGATGAAGCGGTTTCTGTTAGATGATGGGGTGCTGGATTTTGAAACCCTGGGGTTAAAATATCCCGGTTTTGCAAGTAGTCACAAACACATTAACCCTTTGGTGTGTGACAATGAGGGAATTAAACGTCTGAAATCTGAAGTTTTTTAAAAGCTTGTTTTAATTCCAAAAGAAGACAGGTTGGGAGACAATGTGATGGAGTGGACTGTTAAATCAGATTCACAGTGGCTATTACTGTTCAGTTTACTGAGGTTCTGACTGTAGATTTACCTCTCTCTCTCTGCAGCTTTGTTTCTGTCTGTCTATCCCTCTGTGGCTTCCCTCATTCTCTCTCTCCAGCATTCTTTATGTCTATCCCTCTCTCTCTCTCCATCTTTCTTTGTGTCTATTTAAACTTTCTATTAATAAAAACTGTCCGGAAACAGCGATGTGGTTTGTCGTTATTTTAAATGGGGTGACAGAAACATTTTATCCCTCATTTCAATGTAGAGCACATGAGATAGAGGGAAAGAAACAGAGATATGGACAGAGAGAATGAGAGAGAAAGAGGGAACAGGGAGAAGGACCTAGATAGAAACATGTGTCTTTACCCTGAATGTGAGAGACGGAGCAGAGAGAGAAAAAGGAGGGACTGATTGAAACAGAGAGAGAGGGAAGCCGAGGGGAGTGGAGGTGTAAAAACAGCAAGGGGTGGGGAGGGGTGTGGGAAAGAGAGATAGGGTCTGAGGGTCTCCAGTGTGTAGGCACTGGCAGCCTCCACTCACATCATCTGAGATAGAATGACATGTAAAAATAAATCCTGGGATGGTGATTTTAAAATGTATCCCAAAGGAATGAGCAGCCCCTTTCCAAACTGAAAGAGGGAATTTAGCATCTTCTGGAGACTGACGGGGGACAGGGGGACCCATTTTTAATCAGATTACGCAGCTTCTGTTTGTGGATTTCTCTCTCTCCCCCTCCATCCTCCTGAATAGAGGGAGAGAGAGATTGATGGAGACAGGTAGGGAGAGAGAGCAAAACAGGAGGAGTTGAGGATGTTGGGTGGGGTGGTGGGTGGGAGAGAAACCTCAGTTTAAAAATTAACTCATGGACTCTGAAGCCCTCCCCATGGCCTGGAATTGAAGTTTTAAAGTGAAGCCGGTGTAAATTCAGAATAAAGCTTGTGTTTGAGGCAGAGAGATGAATGTGAGGGTGAAATGCGATGCACAGCGGGAGGGCCAGTTGAATTCAGTTTGATGTGATTGTGATTGTTGGATTTCTGTGTGTGCCTCTCTCTCTCTCTCTCTGCATCTTCATCTTCTTGCTTGTGAGAAAGGGAGTGAGGCAGGGAGGGAGAGAAACAGCGAGAAAGAAGAAACAGAGAGAGAAAGGGAGAGAGAGAGAGCGAGAGAGAGAGACAAAGGAGAGGTGAGGGGAAACAGGGAGAGAGAAAGCAAAACAGAGTTGGGTTGGGGTGAGGGCTTAAAAGACATAGGGTCTGGGGAGAGGGAGCTCCCCGTGTGCACTCACTGACCAGCTCCCAGTCACAGCCTTCCAGAAAGTGGGATTTTACCCAAACTCACAGCCTGAGGCAGTGATTTTAAAATGTCTCCTGAGAGAATCCAGCTGCTTCTCAGTTGAGTTTCAGCCCTTTCGGGGGGTGTGTGGGGGTGTGGGGTGAGCAGGGTGGGGTGGGGAAACTGAAGGGATGGCCCCGGATTGGGAGATCACACGGGTCAGCGGTGGGGAGAGGAAAGTTGTGGGATCCTGCTGTGTAAAATAAAAATGTCCGCCAGCCTTCCCTGCACAGCGACAGTGAGCACACTTTAAAAACTGTGTTCATTGAGTGTGAAGCACTCGGAGAGGGACTGGAATGAAAATCCTGAGGCTGTGTAAAGTCTTGTTCACACGCCAGAGTCATGTCTGTGTGTGTTAGACAGGCAGGGCCATGGATTTTCCAGGGTTAAATGGAAGGGGCAGCAGCCATTTGAAATCAGTTTCATGTAGACCTGAGGGGGTTGGGAAAGGTGGGAGGAGGGAGCAACCCCCAGTCTCTCTCTCTCCAGCTTTCTATCTCTCCGTTCTCTCTCCAGCTGTTTCTGTCTCTCTTTCACCTTTCAGTAAAATGTTTTAAAAAGCACCAATGTGATCGGTCGTTACTTTAATTGGGGTGGGGGATGGATAGGGGGAGAGAGGGTGTGAGATCCACTTCCCACTCACTTTCCCACAATCCTCAGTCACATTTATAACTGACCACGAATCATGGTGTGTGGGATCTTGCTGAGCACACATGGATCCCTCCTCCCTACTCCCTGTTCCATGCAGCCCCAACAGTGTCAGCACTTTAAAAATAAAAAGATTGAGGAAAGAAGGAGGGTGCGGAGTGAAGGAGGGGGGATGGGGGCAGAGATAAAAAGAGGAACAGAGTGAGGGAGAGTGAAACAGAGAGAGGGGGTGGGGCTATTGAGGACTGAGGGGGGCTGGGGAAAGAGACACAGGGTCTGAGGTGGGGTGCTGTCTTCCATTGTTGGACCACTCTTGGGATCCTGCTGTACAAAATGGCCTTAATTGTAACTCTAATATCTATTTCATTGACTGGGGATACCTGATTGTGGAATTATTAATATAAAACATGGCCAGTGTCATGTGGATTTTTGTTTGAGATGGTAAGACAGGAACTTTTCAGAATGCATTACAATCCAGCACTCACAGGGGCGTGGAATTAAAGGAGCCTGAACTTGTATCCGAGTCGAATTCACCAAGAACACAGGGCCTGTGTCTGAGAGCAAGTGATGTAAGGGTTAAACATAAAAGGCTGGCAGCCATTTCCATTCACTGTTCTCACCTATGCTTGTAAAATTCTCAGTCTCTTCTCTCTCCCTCAGTCACTACATCTTTCTCCCTTAGTTAGAGAAATGGGTGAAGAGAGAGAGAGAAAGGGAAAGGTGGGGGGTGAGTGAGGCTTAAAAGAGGGGCAAAGATAGCAAAACAGAGGAGTGGGGCGAATAGACACAGGATCTGGGGGTCTCCGATACGTAGACTCTGCCCAGCTACCAATCACATAATTCTAGAAAAGTCCGAATTGCAGAAATACATCCGGGGACAGTGAAGCAAGTAATTAACTAACAATGAGAGTATTTTAAAAATTAATTCATTCACTGGAAAGCACTCAGCTTTCCTGAGGTTCTGAAAGGGGGTCTACACTGTCTTAGTCTCTCTGCAACATGCTCCCTCTCACTATGTCTCTCTGCCTGTGTAGATATTTCCCCAGTTTAAAAAGTGCAAAGCAAAGCTGACTGCACCCTATGGGATCTTCCTGGACACAAATTGCCTGAAGCTTTTCCTGGACTGCAGCAGTGACCACACAATGTCAAAGAGAAACCAGTTCATTGACTGTCATTCAAATTAAAAGCCCCTGATCCTGGTAAAAGGCTTGTTCTAAACTTCAAAATTGTCCTTGTATTTGAGACAGGGCGATGGGAGTTTGAGGGATTCTGGGGGAGCTGGGGTGGAATTTCCCTGACTCTGTCACTCCAGCTTTCTCTCCCTCTCCCTCTCTCTCTTTCCAGACATTTCTTTCTCTACTTTTTCTTGTAATAAACTGATAAATAATCCCCACTGCTGGTCATTTCGGAAACCCTGTTTGGTATTTGCACACAGAAAGATCCCACACACTGCAACATGCTCACAGTCAGGTCAAAGTATTTTAGGGTTGAGAATTGATGGAAAAGGCAAGGCAGGGAAACATTTTGAAACAAAATTCACAGATTGGCCCTCAGTGACACAGTTTCTATTCACAAATCCAACATTCTGGGAGTTGGGATTGAGTGTCTTTTCTCCTGAGATTGGGAGCTGGGCAGTGACTACACACCGGAGAGGCCCAGATCCTCATCTCTTCCTTCCCTGTTTCCCTCCCTCTCCCCTTTCTCTGTCCCTCCCTCCCTGATAACTCACAATCGAAAGAGAAAGAAGGGGGGAGAGAGAGAGAGAGACAACAAGAAAACGCACAATCACATCCTCAAATTAAATGAAATCAAGTGGCTGCTGCACATTTTGTTTCACCGTCACATTCATGGCCTAAAACACAGGCATTATTGGGGAGTTCAGACAATGCACAGCCCCTCCCTTGGGGCCTGAAATTAGGCCTTGAATTGGGCCTAGTCACAGAGGCTGCTCAGGGACAGGAATATTCCTCTCCCTCCACAGCTCAGCCCAAACCTCACAGACAGGGCTGGAAGGAGTGAGAGGGAAATGGGACCGAATCGCCATCAACCTCCAGCCCAACACTTTCCATCCTCCCTCCTCCCTTAATTCAAATATCGACAAATCAATTCAGACTCTCCTATCAGTTTGTTACAAGATGAAGTAGAGAAAGGAATGTCTGGAAAGAGAGAGAGAGAGAGAGAGAGAAAGTTGGAGTGACAGAGACAGGGAAATTCCACCCGAGACCCCCCAGAATCCCTCAAACTCTCATCGCCCTGTCTCAAACACAAAGACGATTCTGGAGTTTAGAACAAGCCTTCACCCAGGGTCAGGGGCTTTTAATTTGAATGACAGTCAATGAACTGGTTCCTCTATAACATTGTGTGGCACCTGTTGCAATTCAGGAAAAGCTGCGGGCCATTTCTGCACAGGAGGATTCCGCAGGCAGCAATGTGATGCTATCCGGATGGGAAGAGGGAGGCACATTCCTTTCCTAGCCTCATACCTTCTGTAATCCTCACACTTATCCCACTCCCCACCCCGGGCACCACGTGTACTCTGAGGCTAGACACACCCCCAGAAAGGCCTAAACTCTCCCCTGTAAACTGGGAAGAAGCTGCTGCTTCCTGTGTGAGACTTTTTGAAATCTCTGTCCCAGCCTCGATTTTTACAAACCAGGCGTCCCCAGGAGGGTGTGAGTGAGGCTTTTCTGCAGACAGTGGGAGCTGGGCACTGACTCCACACTGGAGACCCCCCCAAAACCCCCAGATCATTTGTCTCTTCCTCACCCCCAACAACCTGCCTCTGTTTCAATGTCTTTTCCTGTTTCCCTCACTCTCTCCCCCTCTCTCAGTTGTAATGAAGTGACACATCCTAGAGAGACAGACCGAATTCAAATGGTTGCTCCACCTTCCAATTCATCTCCCTGCCTAAAATACCAGCATTATTGAGAAATTAGCACAATCTTTTATACACACTCACAGTTTAGACTTGGTGAAGGGCTCCTGAGGGATGGGAAATTAGTCCAATGAGCACATTTTAATAAATTAACACATTGTGGCACAGTATGAAACACTGCAGGCATTTTGTGCAGAGCAAGATCCCACAGGGGCCAGTCAGCATTGCTTAGCACTTTTTAAATTGGGGAAATATTTACACAGAGAGGGGGAGCATGATGGAGAGAGACTGAGACAGTCAAGAGCCCCCTTTGGAACCTCAGAGAAACTGAGTGCTTTCCAATGAATGAATTAATTTTTAAAATACACTCATTGTTAGTTATACACATGCTTCACTGTCCCTGCCTCGATTTTCACAAACCAGGCATCCCCAGGAGGGTGTGAGTGAGACTTTTCTGCAGACAGTGGGAGCTGGGCACTGACTCCACACTGGAGACCACCCCCAAAACCCCCAGATCCTTTGTCTCTTCCTCACCCCCAACCACCTGCCTCTGTTTCACTGTCTTTTGCAATTCGGGCTTTCTGGAAGATATGACTGGGAGCTGGGCAGAGTCTACACATCGGAGACCCCCAGATCCTGTTACCATTCACCTCCACCCCTTCCTCTGTATTCCTATCTCTACCCCTCTGTTTCCCCTCACTCACTCCCCTCTTTTTTTCTCTCTCTCGCTGTATCTCTTCGCCCATCTCCCTTATTAAGGGAGAAAGATGGAGGGACTGAGGAAGAGACAAGAGGCTGAGAATTTTACAATTAGAGATCAGTGAAGTGAATTAAATTGGCTGCCGGGCCATTACCTTTAACCCTTACATCGCTTGCTCTCAGACACAGTCCCTGTGTTCTTGGTGAATTATACCCGTGTCCCTTTTCCAGCCTTTTTAATTATGCTCTGAAAAGTTCCTGTCTTCCCTTTTTAAATAATGATTCCCTGTGTCCATGCTGTATATTTATCAATGATTTACTGAGAGAAGTGGGGGCTGTGGTGGTGGTGGGTGGGGGGGTGGGGGGGGGGTGCGGGGTTGGGATGGAAATGGGAGCAATCCTCACTCAGCCCATCAGTAAACTGAATTCATGGAGTGTAGCCATGGCTGCAGAGCACGACAGGCTGCAGGCCAGATAGGCATAGCAAGATCCCATGAGCAGGGTGATGTGAGCCAGGCTTCCTTCCCTGAGACGCAGAAAATGCTTAGCTCTCTCTTTAAAACTTGGGAGGGGGTGGAGGTCTGATTGTTTTACAAAACTATGGATTGCTTCAGAGAAATGAGTGAGTGCAATTCAAACCCCCTCCCCCTCGCTCTGCTCCCATTCAATGATCATCTGACCTTCAACACTGTAAACAGAACAATAAATAAACAATATAAAAAATACAAGTGTTTACACAGCGTAGCATTTAGAAACACAATTCCAGGAACTTAGATACATTGGTAAGTCAATACCTAAATGACTACAATTGCATTGCACAGCAAGGATCTCACAAACATCCCCACCACGGCCTCACCAGAGAAAGCCCAAATCCTGTCTCTCCCCTTTCTGAACCACCATTCCCCCCACCACCACTATTTCCCTCAATATATCCTCTTTCCCAACTCGCTCTCTCTCTCCCTCTCTCTCTGTTTCTCAGAAGATGATTCTGGAGTTTAGAACAAGCCTTTACCCAGGGTCAGGGGCTTTTAATTTGAATGATAGTCAATGAACTGGTTTCTCTTTAACATGGTGTGATCCCTGTTGCAGATCAGGAAAAGCTGTAGGCCATATCTGCACAGGGGGATCCCGCAGGCAACAATGTGATGCTATCTGGATGGGGACAGGGAGACACGTTCCTTCCCCAGCCTCATGCCTGCAGTAATCCTCCCTCTTCCCCCTCTCTCCCCCCTGGGCACCATGTGTGCTCTGAGTGTGGACACATCCCCAGTAAGTACTGAAATGGACCCTTTAAACTGGGAACAAGCTGCTGCTGCCTGGGTGAGACTTTTTGAAATCTGCATCCCAGAATTGATTTTTACAAACCAGGCATCCCCAGGATGGTGTAAGTGAGGCTTTTCTGCAGAGACTCGGAGCTGGTCACTGACTCCACACTGGAGACACCCCCCAGATTCTGTGTCTCTTCCTCACCCAAAACCCCCTGACTCTGTTTCGCTGTCTTTTCCTGTTTCCCTCACTCTCCCCCCTCTCTCTCTATAGTAATGTAGGGACACATCCTAGAGAGACAGACTCAATTCACTTGGCTGCTCCACCTTCCAATACATCATCTTATCTAAAACACCAGAATTATTCAGGAATAGCAGAATCTTTTACACACTCTCACAGTTTGGACTTGGTGAAAGGCTACTGATGGACAGGAAATTAGTCCAATGAGCACATTCTAATCCATTAACTCATTGTGGTACAGAATGAAACACTGCAGGCACTTTGTGCAGAGCAAGATCCCACAGGGGGCAGTCAGCTTTGCTTAGCATTTTTTAAATTGGGGAAATATTTACAGAGAGGGGGAGCATGGTGGAGAGAGACTAAGACAGTGTAGAGCCCCCTTCAGAACCTCAGAAAACCTGAGTGCTTTCCAATGCATGAATTAATTTTTAAAATACACTCATGGTTAGTTACTCACTAGTTTCACTGTCCCTGGATTAATTTTTGCAATTCGGCCTTTCTAGAAGATGTGACAGGGAGCTGGGCAGAGTCTACACATCGGAGACCCCCAGATCCTGTGTCTTTTCACCCCAACCTCCTCATCTGTTTTACTCTCTGTACCCCTCTGTTACCCCTCACACACTGCCCCCTTTCTCTCTCTCTCTCTATCTCTTCTCCCAAATCCCTTATTAAGGGACCAAGATGGAGAGATCAAGAGAGAGACAAAAGGCTGATAATTTTACAATCAGAGATCAGTGAAGTGAATTAAATTGGCTGCCGGGCCTTTACCTTTAACCCTTACATCGCTTGCTCTCAGACACAGGCCCTGTGTTCTTGGTGAATTAGACCCGGTTCCAATTTGCAGTTTTTTTAATTGTGCTCTGAAAAGTTCCTGCCTTCCCTTTTAAATAATGATTCACTGTGGCCATGTTATATATTTATCAGTGATTTACTGAGAGAAATGGGGGCTGTGACGGGTGGGGGTGGAAATGGGAGCAATGCTCACTCAGCCCATCAGTAAACTGAATTCAGGGAATGGAGCCACAACCGCAGTGCAGAACAGGCTGCAGACCAGTTCGGCACAGCAAGATCCCATGAGCAAGGTGGTGTGAGCCAGGTATCCTTCCCCCAGATGCAGAAAATGCTAATCTCCCTCTTTAAAACTTGGGCGGGGGTGGGGGTCTGATTGTTTTGCAAAACTTTGGAAGGCTTCAGAGAAATGAGTGAGTGCAATTCAACCCCCCTCCTCCACACTCTGCTCCCATTCATTTGATTATCTGACCTTCAACACTGTAAACATAACAATAAAGAAAATACATAAAAAATACCACCGTTTATACAGCGTCACATTGAGAAAATCAATTCCAGGAACTTAGATACATTGGTAAGTCAATAACTAAATGTTTACACTTGCAGTGCACAGCAAGGTTCCCACAAACATCCCCACCAAGGCCTCATCGTAGGAACCCCAAATCCTGTCTCCCCCCTTTCTGAATCAGCACTCCCCACCCCCAAAACTATTTCCGTCAATATATCCTCTTTACCAACTCACTCATTCTCTCCCTCTCTCTCTCTGTTTCTGACATGCCAGAATATGGAGGGGCAGAGAGAGAGAGAGAGAAAACCACAGTCAGGACATCAATAAACTCAATTCAAAATGTTTCCCGCACATTTCATTGAAGCCTCAATTCATCGCAGTGTCTAAAACAGCAGCGTTATTCGGGGAAACAGCCTCACGTGAACAAGTTTCACTTCAGGCCCTCCCACCAGCTTCACCAGTCACTGAATTAATTTTCAAAGTGTACTCACTGCTGGTCATTTAGGAAGCCCTGTTTGGTATTTGCGCACAGATAGATCCCACACACTGCAACGTGCTCACATTTGGGTCAAAGCATTTTAGGTTGAGAATTGATGAAAAAGGCAAGGCAAGGAAATATACTGAAACAAAATGGCACAGATTGGCCCTCAGTGACACCATTTCTTTTCACAAATCCAACCTTCTGGGAGGCTGGGAGTGAGGCTCTTTTCTCCAGAGGCTTGGAGCTGGGCAGTGATTGTACACTGGAGACCCCCAGATCCTCATCTCTTCCCTCCATGTTTCCATCCCTCTCCCCTTGCTCTCTCCCTCCCTCCCTGATAACTCACAATCGAAAGAGAAAGATGGGAGAGATCGAGAGTTCAGCAAGAAAACGCACAATCACATCCTCAAATTAAATAAAATCAAGAGGCTGCTGCACATTTTGTTTCACCGTCACATTCATGGCCTAAAACACAGGCATTATTGGGGAGTTCAGACAACGCACAGCCCTTCCCGAGGGGCCTGAAATTAGGCCTTGAATTGGGCCTAGTCAAAGAGGCAGCATTAAAGCTCTGGGACAGGAACAGGCCCCAGTCTAACAGAACATTCCTCTCCCTCCACAGCTCAGCCCAAAACTCATAGACAGGGCTGGAAGGAGTAAGAGGGAAATGGGACCCAGTCCCCCTCATCCCCCATCCAAACCCCCTCCACCCTCCCCTCTCCCCTAATTCAAATGTCGACAAATCAGATTGGGACTTTCCTATCAGTTTATTACAAGATCAAGTGAGAGAAAGAAATGCCTGGAATGAGAGAGAGAGAGAGAGAGAAAGCTGGAGTGACAGAGTCAAGGAAATTCCACCCCAGCTCCCCCTGAATCCCTCAAACTCCCATCGCCCTGTCTCAAACACAAGACTGTTCTGGAGTTTAGAACAAGCCTTTACCCAGGATCAAGGGCTTTTAATTTGAATGACAGTCAATGAACTGGTTTCTCTTTGACATTGTGTGGTCACTGCTGCAGTCCAGGAAAAGCTGCAGGCAAGTTGTGTACAGGAATATCCCACAGGTTGCAGTCAGCTTTGCTTTTCATTTTTTAAACTGGGGAAATATTTACACAGGCAGAGAGACATAGTGAGGGAGAACATGTTGGAGAGAGTCTAAGACAGTGATTACCCCAATTCGGAACCTCAGGAAAGCTGAGTGCTTTCCAGTGAATGAATTATATTTTAAAATGTTCTCCTTGTTAGTTACTCATTTGCTTCACTGTCCCTGGATTTATTTCTGCAATTATGACTTTTCTAGAAGGAACTGACTGGGATCTGGGCAGAGTATTCACACCTGAGACGCCCCAGATCCTGTGTCTATTCACCCCCACCCCATGCTCTGTTTTGCTATCTTTGCCCCTCCATTTACCCTCAATGACTCCCCCCTTTCCCTTTCCCTTTCTCTCTCTCTCTTCACTCATTTCTCTAACTAAGGGAGAAAGATGTAGTGACTGAGGGAGAGAGAAGAGACTGAGAATTTTACGATCACAGGTCAGAACAGTGAATTGAAATAAAGACAAAAGTTCTGTCGAAGGGTCATGAGGACTCGAAACGTCAACTCTTTTCTTCTCCGCCGATGCTGCCAGACCTGCTGAGTTTTTCCAGGTAATTCTGTTTTTGTTGTGAATTGAAATGGCTGCCGGCTTTTTATCTTTAACCCTTACATCACTTGCTCTCAGACACAGGCCCTGTGCTTTATTGGTGAATTAGACCCGGGTACAAGTTCCGGCCTTTTTAATTCCACGCCCCTGTGAGTGCTGAATTGTAATGCATTCTGAAAAGTTCCTGTCTTCCCGTCTCAAACAAAAATCCATACGACACTGGCCATGTTTTATACTTATAATTCCACAGTCAGGTATACCCAGGCAATGAAATCGATATTAGAGATACAATTAAGACCATTCTGCACAGCAGGATCCCAAGAGTGGTCCAACAATGGAAGACGGCACCCCCCCAGAAATTGTGTCTCTTTCCCCAGCCCCCCTCAGTCCCCAATAGCCCCACCCCCTCCCTCTGTTTCACTCTCACTCGCTCTGTTCCTCTTTTTATCTCTGACCCCATCCCACCTCCCTTATTCCCCACCCCACTTCTTTCCCTCAACCTTTTTATTTTTAAATTGTTGACACCGTTGTGGGTGCATGGAACAGGGGTAAGGGAGGGGGGGATCCATGTGTGCTCAGCAAGATCCCACACAGCACCTATTCATGGTCAGTTATAAATGTGACTGTGGATTGTGGGAAAGTGAGTGAGAAGTGGGTCTCACACCCTCTCTCCCCCTATCCACCCCGCACTCCAATTAAAATAACGACCAGTCACATTGGTGCATTTTAAAACATTTTATTGAAAGGTGAAAGAGAGACAGAAACAGCTGGAGAGAGAACGGAGAGATAGAAAGCTGGAGAGAGAGAGACTGGGGGTTGCTCCCTCCTCCCACCTTTCCCAACCCCCTCAGGTCTACATGAAACTGAATTCAAATGGCTGCTGCCCCTTCCATTTAACCCTGGAAACCCCATGGCCCTGCCTGTCTAACACACACAGACATGACTCTGGCGTGTGAACAAGACTTTACACAGCCTCAGGATTTTCATTCCAGTCCCTCTCCGAGTGCTTCACACTCAATGAACACAGTTTTTAAAGTGTGCTCACTGTCGCTGTGCAGGGAAGGCTGGCGGACATTTTTATTTTACACAGCAGGATCCCACAACTTTCCTCTCCCCACCGCTGACCCGTGTGATCTCCCAATCCGGGGCCATCCCTTCAGTTTCCCCACCCCACCCTGCTCACCCCACACCCCACACACCCCCCGAAAGGGCTGAAAATCAACTGGGAAGCAGCTGGATTTTCTCAGGAGACATTTTTAAATCAATGCCTCAGGCTGTGAGTTTGTGTAAAATCCCACTTTCTGGAAGGCTGTGACTGGGAGCTGGTCAGTGACTGCACACGGGGAGTCCTCTCTCCCCAGACCCTATGTCTTTTAACCCCCCAACACAACCCAACTCTGTTTTGCTGTCTCTCCCCCTGTTTCGGCCTTACCTCTCCTTTCTCTCTCTCTCTCTCTCCCTCTCTCGCTCTGTTTCTTCTTTCTCGCTGTTTCTCTCCCTCCCTGCCTCACTCCCTTTCTCACAAGCAAGAACATGAAGATGCAGAGAGAGAGGGAGAGAGTGACACACAGAAATCCAACAATCACAATCACATCAAACTGAATTCAACTGGCCCTCCCGCTGTGCATCTCATTTCACCCTCACGTTCATCTCTCTGCCTCAAACACAAGCTTTATTCTCAATTTACACTGGCTTCACGTTAAAACTTCAATTCCAGGCCATGGGGAATGCTTCTGTGCCCATGGGTTCATTTTTACAGTGAGTTTTCCCTCTCACCCACTCCCTCAACTCCTCCTGTTTTGCTTTGTCTCTCTCCCTCTCTCTTTCCATCATTCTCCCTCGCCCTCTATTTAGGAGGATGGAGGGAGAGAGAGAGACATCCACAAACAGAAGCTGCGTAAACTGATTTAAAATGTCTCCCCCTGTCCCCCATCAGTCTCTAGAAGATGCTAAACTCCCTCTTTCAGTTCGGGAATGTGCTGCTCATTCCTTTGGGACATTTTAAAATCACCGTCCCTGGGTTTATTTTTACATGTCATTCTATCTCAGAGGATGTGAATGGAGGCTGCCAGTGACTACACACTGGAGACCCTCTGACCCTGTTTCTCTTTCCCACACCCCTCCCCACCCCTTCCTGTTTTTACACCTCCACTCCCCTCGGCTTCCCTCTCTTTTTTACAATCATTCTCTCCCTTTTCTCCCTCTTTTCCCTTCTCTCACATTCAGGGTAAAGATCGATGTTTCTATTCAGGTCCTTCTCCCTGTTCCCTCTTTCTCACTCATTCTCTCTGTCCATATCTCTGTTTCTTTCCCTCTATCTCATGAGCTCTACATTGAAATGAGACATGAAATGTTTCTGTCTCCCCATTTAAAATAACAACAAACCACATCGCTGTTTGTGGACAGTTTTTATTAATATATGTTTTAAATAGACACAAAGAAAGCTGGAGAGAGAGAATGAGAGAAGCCGCAGAGGGATTGACAGAGAGAAACTAAGCTGGAGAGATTGAGATGTAAATCTATAGTCAGACCTCAGTAAACTGAACAGTAATGGCCACTGTGAATCTGATTTAAGTGTCCACTCCATCACATTGTCTCCCCACCTGTCTTCTTTTGGAATCATAACAAGCTTTTAAACAACTTCAGATTTCAGATCTTCATTCCCTCTTTGTCACACACCAAAGGGTTAATGTGTTTGTGGCTAATTGCAAAGCCGGGATATTTTTACCCCAGGGTTTCAAAATCCAGCACCCCATCATCTCAGAGACATGCTTCGATGAACCAAAAACCAGGGTCCCTTAGATTAAAATGAAACCTCGGGGTGATAAAGGGACACAACTCATGTGGGTGAAGCCTGTGGAGCAGGCCTCAACCCATCCATTCCCCTGTAGGGAAACGCTCCTGTCAAAGGATTCCTCATCACATTGGAGTCTTCAAACACCAAATTCCTAACAAAAAGAGAGACATAAAAAAATTGAATAAAACGCAAAGCAAGGGCATTTTTAAATAGAATACCACAGCAAGAACCTAGGATTCCACCACCACAACCTCCTTCTCAGTTACACAATGTCTCACTAATATCTTCAAATACAGAATTATCCCAGTTATAAACCATAGGCTAAAATAGATTGAGAGACTGTTCCCTTTATCTGTGTTTCTCTCTGTATCTCTCTCCCATCTCATTCACATCTCTGTCCCCCTCAATCTCTCTCTCTCTATCTCTGTCTCTCCGAGATGAAAACTAAACCTTGATTGGGATAATAAACAGACACGACTCATGTGGGTGAAGCCTGTGGACCAGGCCTCTGACTATCCCCCTCTGGAAGAAGATCCTGTCCTTGTCCTTGTCCCAAACTTTCCCGCTTTGGTTCCTTACCTTCCA
Source organism: Isurus oxyrinchus (assembly GCA_026770705.1). NCBI lineage: Eukaryota > Metazoa > Chordata > Chondrichthyes > Lamniformes > Lamnidae > Isurus > Isurus oxyrinchus. Next base: position 1,049,491 of record JANJGN010000048.1, read on the forward strand.
GTTTTCAGAACACAAATTTCTCGGGAGAAAAAGATAAAATTGCTTAAAAAGACAAAAGGAAAGACATTTTTCAAAAGCCAAAATAGCACAGCAAGATCCCCGAGTTCCACTCTCAAGTCAATCTCTCAGCAACATCCCAACACAAACAAATCACAGTTTGAAAGCAGATTGAGACACAGAAAAACAAACACACATTGAACCTGAGTGGAGAGCGTGTTCATTCTCTGTTGATTAACTTTTCACTTGCTGCATCACGTCATATCCAGGGCACTTTTATTTAAATTTCACAACATCTGAGATGTCTCAGCATTAGCCCCGGGGCTCAGCCAGAGTAAGAGGCAGCAGGAGATTGCTTCCCAATGCCTGTGTATGGTCTGAACACCATTCTCCAGATGGCAGCTACTTCCAGCCTGCTGCTGATCAGTAAGTCTCTATTGGCTTGAGCATTTAGTTCACACAACAGCAGGGGCAGGGAAGTTCAGTGTTTACTTCACTTTAAGATCTTGATGAAGAAAAGTTGAAATGAGGAAGTTCAAACAGAACGATAACGTTATATACTTTTAAATGCTGCAAATCCAATTATGATTTATTATTTTTTTAAACTTTTTGAAGTGGACTGGGATGTTAAAGCTGTTGAATTGTAATTGAAGTCTCCCCTGCTCAATTATTTGCTTATAATTCCAGCTCTCCAGCTCACTCCAATTTCTGATGCTCTTGCCCTAAGCCTCGATTTTAAACTTCATCTTTGGGCTCAACTCGCCCTCTTTAACTGGCAGCTCCTTCAATTCCCTGCCACCTGCCCCTTTCCTAACTTGTTCCTGGCCACCTGGCCCTCACCACATCCCGGTGTTCACTGGTTCTCAGGCAACATCTCGATTCTCAAATTCTCATCCTCCTGTTCAAATCCCTCCCTCACCCCCTCCCTCCCTATCTCTGTAACCTCCTCCAGCCCCTACAATTCCCATCTTCCTGTTCAAATCCCTCTCTCTCCCACTCCCTCCTTATCTCTGTAACCTCCTCCAGCCCCTACAATTCTCATCCTCCTGTTCAAATCCCTCCCTCACCCCCTCCCTCCCTATCTCTGTAAACTCCTCTAGCCCCTACAATTCTCATCCTCCTGTTCAAATCCCTCCCTCACCCCCTCCCTCCCTATCTCTGTACTCTCCTCTAGCCCCTACAATTCTCATCCTCCTGTTCAAATCCCTCCCTCACCCCCTCCCTCCCTATCTCTGTAACCTCCTCCAGTCCCTACAAATCTCATCCTCCTGTTCAAATCCCTCCCTCACCCCCTCCCTCCCTATCTCTGTAACCTCCTCCAGCCCCTACAATTCTCATCCTCCTGTTCAAATCCCTCCCTCACCCCCTCCTTCCCTATCTCTGTAGCCTCCTCCAGCCCCTACAATTCTCATCCTCCTGTTCAAATCCCTCCCTCATCCCCACCCACCCTATCTCTGTAACCTCCTCCATCCCCTACAATTCCCATCTTCCTGTTCAAATCCCTCTCTCTCCCCCTCCCTCCCTATCTCTGTAACCTCCTCCAGCCCCTACAATTCTCATCCTCCTGTTCAAATCCCCCCATGGCCACTCACCCCATTCCTCCCTCTCTCTGTAACCTCCTCCAGCCCCTACAATTCTCATCCTCCTATTCAAATCACTACCTCGCCCCCTCCGTCCCTATCTCTGTAACCTCTTCCAACCCCTACAATCCTCATCCTCCTGTTCAAATCCTTCCCTCACCACACCCTCCCTATCTCTGTAACCCTCTCCAGCCCCTACAATTCTCATCGTCCTGTTCAAGTCCCTCTCTTGCCCCCTCCCTCCCTACCTCTGTAACCTCCTCCAAACCCCACTATTCTTATCCTCCTGTTCAAATCCCTCCATGGCCCCTCACTCCCTCCCTCCCTATCTCTGTTACCCGCTCCAGCCCCTACAATTTTCATCTTCCTGTTCAAATCCCTCCCTCACCACCTCCCTCCCTATCTCTGTAACCTCCTCCAGCCCCTACAATTCTAAACCTCCTGTTCAAATGTCTCCCTCACACCCTCCCTCCCTATCTCTGTAAACTCCCCTAGCCCCTACAATTCTCATCCTCCTGTTCAAATGCCTCCCTCACCCTCTTCCTCCCTAACTCTCTAATGTCCTCCAGCCACTACAATTCTCATCCACCTGTTCAAATCCCTCCCTCACCCCCTCCCTCCCTATCTCTGTAAACTCCTCTAGCCCCTACAATTCTCATCCTCCTGTTCAAATCGCTCCCTCACCCCCTCCCTCCCTATCTCTGTACTCTCCTCTAGCCCCTACAATTCTCATCCTCCTGTTCAAATCCCTCCCTCACCCCCTCCCTCCCTATCTCTGTAACCTCCTCCAGTCCCTACAAATCTCATCCTCCTGTTCAAATCCCTCCCTCACCCCCTCCCTCCCTATCTCTGTAACCTCCTCCAGCCCCTACAATTCTCATCCTCCTGTTCAAATCCCTCCCTCACCCCCTCCTTCCCTATCTCTGTAGCCTCCTCCAGCCCCTACAATTCTCATCCTCCTGTTCAAATCCCTCCCTCATCCCCACCCACCCTATCTCTGTAACCTCCTCCATCCCCTACAATTCCCATCTTCCTGTTCAAATCCCTCTCTCTCCCCCTCCCTCCCTATCTCTGTAACCTCCTCCAGCCCCTACAATTCTCATCCTCCTGTTCAAATCCCCCCATGGCCACTCACCCCATTCCTCCCTCTCTCTGTAACCTCCTCCAGCCCCTACAATTCTCATCCTCCTATTCAAATCACTACCTCGCCCCCTCCGTCCCTATCTCTGTAACCTCTTCCAACCCCTACAATCCTCATCCTCCTGTTCAAATCCTTCCCTCACCACACCCTCCCTATCTCTGTAACCCTCTCCAGCCCCTACAATTCTCATCGTCCTGTTCAAGTCCCTCTCTTGCCCCCTCCCTCCCTACCTCTGTAACCTCCTCCAAACCCCACTATTCTTATCCTCCTGTTCAAATCCCTCCATGGCCCCTCACTCCCTCCCTCCCTATCTCTGTTACCCCCCTCCAGCCCCTACAATTTTCATCTTCCTGTTCAAATCCCTCCCTCACCACCTCCCTCCCTATCTCTGTAACCTCCTCCAGCCCCTACAATTCTCATCCTCCTGTTCAAATCCCTCCCTCACCCCCTCCTTCCCTATCTCTGTAGCCTCCTCCAGCCCCTACAATTCTCATCCTCCTGTTCAAATCCCTCTCTCACCCCCTCCTTCCCTATCTCTGTAAACTCCCCTAGCCCCTACAATTCTCATCCTCCTGTTCAAATGCCTCCCTCACCCTCTTCCTCCCTAACTCTCTAATGTCCTCCAGCCACTACAATTCTCATCCACCTGTTCAAATCCATGCACGGCCCCTTACTCACCCTCCCTCCCTATCTCTGTAGCCTCTTGCAATCCTGATCCAGCTCTTCACATGCCTGTTCACCACCATCCACCACCCCCTGTGTGTATCTCTCTATTATCCTGCAACCTGTAGAATTAACACTTTTAATTAAATCCTCTCATCACTTTCAACACTGTCATCTGTGCTCTCACCCCCCCGACACCCATTCCCCGCTAATTTTCCCAATCGGCCAATCGCTCCTGTGCCTGTACCAGAATGAGTTCTCCCTTGTCATCTTTTTACCTTCCTTTATCTTCATGAATGTGACCTGTATCAAGTATTTGCCCAATTTCCTTCACCCTTTCTGGTACTGCATTCAATATGCAAAGAAGAATGTATTTATGAAAATAAAATCCTAACAATTCCCTTGATCATTGTGTTAAATTGTTCATCTGTAACTGGTAACACAGGGGATCAGGACAACTGGCCAGGCGCTGGTTAAGCAATGATGAAGGCTGATCATTGGGAAAGGCTGGTTACACTGCAGAATTTCACTGTCGCAATTTTTCAATCAGTCTGTAGATGTTGAAACAGAAGCTTCCATAAGATTACAACATGACACACGTGGTTATGTCTAACAAGCAAGAGCTGACACTTATCTTCCACATAGGAACATAACAGTTAAGAAATAGCAACAGGAAAATGACATCTAAAATTGTTATACCTGCCCTGATGGTGGCTTCAGCCTCAATGTCCTAAATCTATGACCTCATTCCCACTGACACCATCGTCAATCCTGTTCAACTCAGTGTGAAACAGATTCAGTAACACAGCCTCTACTGTACTCTGGGGGAAAAAAATAAGTCCAAACAATCAAGCCCTTCCACAGGAAGAAATTCCACCTCATCTCTGTCATCAAGGGAAGAAATTCTTCTCCCTTGTCCTGGGCTTCCACAGAGACTCCCCTATCAACCCTCTTCATTATAGATTATAACTCGATAGATCATTTGTTTTCCTTTTCATACAAACATAATATCTACCATAACCCCAATATGTTATATATATATACCATAATCCCCTATGTATATATATTTATACAAAATATTCTCCAATATATTACATATATGCACCATAATCTCCAATATATTAAATATATACACTAGAATCCCCAATATATTATATATATATACCATAATCCCCTATATATTTATTTATACAACATATTCTCCAATATATTACATATATACACCTAATCTCCAATATATTAAATATATACACTATAATCCCCAATATATTATATATATATACCATAATCCCCTATATATATATATATACCACCATTCACTGAGAATGAGATAAGTGTACTAATTAACACCACAAAGAGGATTCAGGGCCAGATGGGCAGTCAACTATTCGTAAGCAATTAGAATAAAGTTTATTAAGTTTTTTAAGAAGCAACAGTTAGATATGTTACAGGAAATAATAAGACAGAAAAGGTATATGGCCCATGACAGTTGAGAGCAATGTACGTATCCCAATGGATGGACAGATGGAGAGTTGTTGATCACAGTAGCTTGTGGTACCCATATTCAGCTCCGTAGTCCAAGTGAGAGGGAGCTCTTCCCTCCATCTTATTTCTCCTTCTCGTCCATCTGAGGAAGGCAATTGCCTGGTGAGAACTGCAATATCACCAGGGACCCCTCACCGGGGCACTTCACCAGGACACCTCACCAGGTCCCCTCAACAGATCCCCTCATGAGGAGCCTCACGAGGACTGCTCACCAGGCCCCCTCACTAGGCCCCACCACCAGGTTCCCTCACCCTCATCAGGCTCCATCAGCAGGTTCCCTCTCCAGATTCCCTCAACAGGACCCTCACCGTGACCCTCACCAGGGCCCCTCACCAAGGGCCATCACCAGGAGCCATCACTAGGACCCTCACCAGAGCCCCTCACTAGCTCCTCTCATCAGGACCCCTCACCTGGTTCCCTCACCAGGATCCCCTCACCAGGATCCCTCACCTTGATCCCATCACCAGGATCCCCTCAACAGGCCCCCTAAACAAGATCCCCTCCCCAGGTCCCCTCACCAGGTCCCATCACCAGGATCCACTCACCAGGACCCTCACCTGGATCTCCTCATCATTTCCCATCACAAGGATCCCCTCACCAGGTCACCAAACCAGGATCCCCTCACCAGCTCCCCTCACCAAAACCCCTGATCCAGACATCTCACCAGGACCCCCACTCCAAGTCCCCTCACCAGGCCCCCTCACCAGGATCCCTCACCAGGCCCCCTCACCAAGATCCTCAACAGGATCCCCTCACCAAGTTCCCTCACCAGGTTCTGTCACCATATTCCCTCACCAGGTCCCCACACAAAAACCCTCACCAGGACCCCTCACCAGGAACCCTGACCAGGACATCTCACCAGGACCCCCCACCAAGTCACATCACCAGGCCCACTCAGCAGGATCCCTCACCAACAACACTCACCAGGTCCCCTCACCAAATCCCTTCACCAGGTCCCCTCACCAGTTTCCTCACCAAATTCTGTCACCATATTCCCTCACCAGGACGCCTCACCAGTTCCCCTCATCCAGAACCTCACCAGGAACCATCACCTGGATTCTATCACGAGGATCCTATCACCAGGATCCCTCACCAGCTCCCCTCACCAGGAACCCTGACCAGGACATCTCACCGGGATCTCATCTGCTCACCAGCTTCCTAGCCAGGATCCCCTCACCAGGCTCCCTCATCAGATTCCCTCACCAGGTCTCCTCACCAGGATCCCCTCACCAGGATCAATCACCAGTTTAAGTCACTTGGTTCTATCACTAGATTCCCTCTCCAGGACACCAGTCCAAGACCCTCACCAGGACCCCTCACCAGGTTCCATCACCAGGTTCCATCACCACATCCCCTCAAAGACTCTCACTAGGGCCCCTTACCAGGTGCCCTCACCAGGACACCTCACCAAGTCCTCTTACCAAGTGCTCTCCCCAGGTCCCCTCACCATGATGCCTCACCAGGATCCATCACCGGGTTCCCCTCACTAGGATCCCTCACCAGGGCACATCACCAGGATCCCCTCACCCGGTCCCCTAAACAGGATCCCCTCCTTGGGGGCCCTCACCAGGGGCCGTCACTAGGACCCTCACCAGGACCCCTCACCAGGGCCCCTCACCAGGGTTCCGTCACTAGGACCTTCACCAGAGACCCTCACCAGGATGCCTCACCTGTATCCCTCAACAGGTTCCATCACTAGATCCCCTCACTATGCCCCTCACCAAGACCCTCACTGGGACCCCTCACCAGGATACATCATCAGGGCCCTTCACCAGCACCCTCACCAGGACCCTCACCTGGTCCCCTCACTAGGTCCCCTCACCAAGTCCCCTCACAAAGGCCCCTCAGCAGGTGCCCTCATCGGGACCACTCACCAGGACCCCTCACCAGGACCCCCCACCAGGTCCCCTCACCTGTTCCCCTCACCAGGTTCCCTCACAAGGACGCTCACCAGGTCCCCTCACCAGGATACCTCACCACGTTGCCTCACCAGGACCACTCATCAAGTCTCTCACCAGGATCCCTCAACAAGTTCCATAACCGTGTTCCCTCATCAAGACCCGCACCGGGACCACTCACCTGATTCCCTCATCAGGACACTTCCTCAGGGCTACTCACCAGCTTCTGTCATCAGATACAGTCACCAGGACCCCTCACCAAGACCCCTGACCAGGACCCATTATCAGTGTCCCACAGTAGGACACCTCACCAGGACTCCTCACCAGGACTCCTCACCAGGACTCCTCACCAGGACTCCTCACCAGGGCCCCTCATTAGGTCGACTCACCAGGTTTCTGTATGTATTTATACTGTCATATACCGTGCAAACCCTCAATCTGTTGGCAAGATGCAAGGTGTATTTGTGTTAACAGATTCAAAGATACTATGTAGAATATTTGGTAACTTAATGGTGAAGGAAATTACTTGAATTTAATTGAATGAGTGAATGAGTTCAGGGAGATTTGTTATTTGAATCTGTGAAAATTCGTAGACTTTTCCCCAATAATTAATTAATACATCCTTCAAATTATTTATTATAGATTTTCAAAATATATTTTCATTCAGAGTGTTTGAACACTTGTCTCTCCCTTTACCATTGCTTTTCCAGTAAAGGATTAAATGCTATTGGTCTGTGATTATGTGCTTCTGATCTGAAACTACAGGTTTATATTGTGTTTGGAAACATTGTCATTTTTAAAAATCTATTGATGTTTAATTTCATTCCACTCTCCTTTAAGTTCATACACTACGTGTGATGTTGTTGATGGTTAATAAACTACACTTGCAACCGTGAATTTTAAGAATAATCAGGTCTCCTTTTTAGGGTCTACTTTTCTCTAGTTGAATTGTTCACATCCTTGAGATAGATCTGGAAAGAGGGCGGAGACTAATGTCCTTCAGTTAACAAGTTTCTGCAGCTGTACATTATGGTCTACATTTTTTTTGTTACATTCACTTGTTACCTTAACTTGATGTTAATGCAGCAAATCATTTCATCATGGTGCACAGAGATAGACAGTCAGTCAGACAGACAAGGATAGACAGACTGACAATTATAGAAAGAAAATCAGTGACAGGCACACATTCAGTACAAAAACACAGGCACTTTCAGGTAAATAAAGACTGAGACACAGGGAGTGACAGGCACACAGTAAGTTACAGACAAAAACAGAGACAGATGCACAGACATTGACAGAGGCAAACAAAGTGGCAGGCACACATTCAAGATAGAAACACAGACAATTTCAGACACACAGACAGAAAAAAACAGGCAGTGACAGATAGACAGGCATAGACAGGCATACAGCCAGCATCAGGCACAATGTTAGTGAAAGGCACACACATATCGACAGGCATACAGGTCATGAAATACAAACAGACAGTGACAGAAACACAGGCAGATACAGACAAACATTCAGAGCCAGAAACATTGCCAAGGAGAGATACGCAGTCAGTAGTGCGAAAGATGCAAAGACAGACACGTGCACAGAGACAGTCACACAAACAGACAGGCAGACAGAAACAGCTACACAGAGACATACACAAAGAAAGTACTAGACGCAGAGACAGTGACAGGCACACAGACAGAGACAGCATCACAAACAATGACAGACACACTTGCAGGGACAGGCACACAGACATTAACAGGCACACAGATAGTTACAGAAACACAGACAGTTGCATACACACAGACCTTGTCAGTCGCAAAGGCAGAGGCAGGCACACAGGCAGCCACACCGAAACACAGACAGGGACATACACAAAGACAGGCACAATGTCAAAGGCAGGCACAAAGGCAATGGGAAAGATATACAGGTAGACACATACACGGAGACAGTCATACAGAGATAGACACATAAGCTGAAACAGCTAAACGACAAGCAATAGGTACACAGTCAGAGACAGATAAACAGTCAGAGACAGACATACAGATAGAGAATGTCACATGGACAGAGACAGCCACGCAGAAAGAGAATGACACGTAATTTGAGGCTGATGCAAAGTAAAATAGGAAAGTAAATGGAGAAACACAGACACAGAGACAGACAGAGTGCTGCAGATACTAAGACAAAGAAAACCACAAAGACATGAGGCAGAGAACCAGATAGAGGCAGTCACACACTGAGACATTTTCACAAGCCCCTTATTCATAGAGAAACAGGTTTTGAACAGGCTCGCGGTGTCACTTTCCTCACCTTTGCCGCTCTTTATACCGTGGAGTATCCAGGAGAATGATGAGGCCTGAAGATAAACGGCCAACATGAAGAAGTCATTTAACTTTGAAAGTCTGTGGACACCATTAACTTAGACCATGGGCACGCAGACAGGTGGAAGCAGTGACATAGTGCTGTATGACTGGACTAATGGTCTGCAGTTATTGTTTATGGATTTGTGTTCCAATCCCAGCTGGAGGAGTTACCATGCAACACGTGTGGATTATTGTAAAATGCCAATTGCCTTTTTCCAAGTCACCAAAAAGTTCTCAAAGACAATTGGATAGTACATGCTAGCTGAGCCAGTGATCCCCTATGAGCGAACACAAGAGGAATGATACACGCTAGTCTCTGATTGATATCAAATAGCACTGTTAATTCGGAAATAAATAAACCATTGACATTGCCTTTGGCAGAAAATTTTTCCAATCTTATACCGCCCTAGTTTCCTAAGTTCAGTCCTGAAGGCTCTGGCTTTACTGTCTTGCCTGTGCCTCCCAGTCCTATGCTGCAGTTGTTGGGTTAGAGTGGAAATGCTGAACTTGTCCTACTGAGAGTAGAGAGGAGTAGCAGGAGATTTGATGGTGGATTTTGATGGATTGGATAAGGAGAAAGTGATTCCAGTGGTGGAAGAGTCGGTAACCAGAGGACACACAATTGAACATGATAGTCAAAAGAACCAAAGGGGACACGATGGGGTCACATGTCTTTACAGCAGCGAGTTGTTGTGATGTGGAATGCGCATCGTGAAATGGAGTTATGTACATTTCGAATATAATTTGAGAACTAGCTGCGTGGAAAAGAGAATGCATGGATACTGGGAAAGGCAGGGAATGGGATTAATTGAAAAAACTCCACAAACGAGCGGACAATTGTACAATGGGAGGAAGAGCCTTTTCTGAATTGTGTTGTATCATTCCCCGATTCTTGGGAGCAAGGGAAGGTTTTGGTCTTCATTTAATCAATTCATCTTCTCTCTTTTCAGTGGCCTTTGTGGTTCAGCGGAGCGAGTCTCAATGTAAGTATTGACATTCCTCTTTAAATCCTGTCAGTGAATAATCCATCCCCATACTGTTAAATCAATCAGTCCGCTTTAATCGAATTGAATTTGATTGCTGGAACCCATCGTGTTGTAACATTGATAGCTGCAATGCAACATGTATAACAGCATGTATATCGAAAGGTCATGAAGACTCGAAACATCAACTCTTTTCTTCTCCGCTGATGCTGTCAGACCTGCTGAGTTTTTCCAGGTAATTCTGCTTTTGATATGTATAACAGCAGTTGTTAGTGTGATGACGCTATGAGACATGCCCTTTTTGGGCACTTAATCCCATTTCCTTTCTCTGCCAGAAATAAAATCCAGCATTCTAGATGGTCACAGACCAATGTTCTGTCGAGTGTTAAAGTGATTTAACAGTTGTGGGCGGTGGCGGGGTTGTGTGCTGGGCTAACATCAAGAATTATATTCTTGTGAAAACTAAATATTTCTTCATGGGCTGGTGACTTGGGTAAAATGTACTTCTGTGAGAACAGGAGTCATGGATCAATGGAACTTGATGCAAATGAAGAGAGAGGGCAGCAGTCATTTAGTTATTTACAGTAAGCAAAAAGAACTTTAGGTTTGAGGAGTGATGGGGTGTAACGGAATGACCTTGGAATTCATCGCGTAACTCCTGCCAGATGCCTGGAAAGACTGAGGCCTGAATGCATCAGCCGTGATTGTGGTGGCTGAGGGAATCAGGGGTGTGAGACAGCAGGAGGAGGCTGTGAGTGTACAGACAGCAGCTGGAACATTCTGACCCTGGTGAAGTGGCCCATTGTTGTTTGACGTCACAACGTATCTATGGATACGATTGGGCCGTTTATGATGTCAAAGTGACCTCCAGTGATGGCATCCGACAACTGATGACATCACTGAGTCTCCACCACCCCCCCCCCCCCTCCCACCCACCAAGCGGTGGGGAGGCAGAATCATCTGGTTATTGCCTCCACAACTTGGTTCCCATTCTCCACAACGACTTTGTCAGATCTTCCCCGTGCGTTGGACAATCCCCATTGACACTCCATTTACCTGGTTTGGAAGCAATCTCAGCTGACTCAGCAGGTACTGGCTTCAATTTCCAAACCAGCGATTTCAGCTCCATAATCCAGGCCGACACTCCCCTGGTGCAGAATTTAGGGACAGATGCACTGCCTGAGGTAAATGTATATGCTCTAGAACATCAGCTCCATAATCCTGGCCAACATTCCCACCAGTGCCAGTAGTGGGGGAGTGCTGCACTGCAGGAGTTAGATTTATATAGTCCAGGACTTGAGCTCCATAATTCAGGCCGACGCTCTTCTAGTGCCAGTGCTGAGGGAGCACTGCTCCACCGGAGGTACATGTACAGCTCTTCAAGCTGCAGGCCTTGATCTCCATAATCCAGGTAACACACCGGTGCCAGTCCTGAAAGAACACTGCACTATCAGAGGGGGTTTCTCTCTGATGAGTTGTTATAAGCACCCCTCATTTCGGCTGAAGGCAAAATACACCACGGGCAGTATTTCGAAGAAGGTTATGGGGCATTTCTCCATAGTGTCCTGAGCTTAATAGATATCCCGCATCCAATGACGCCATTAAGCCGTTATTATCTCAATAATGTTTCTGGAACCTTGCTCTGCGATTAGTTGCTACATTTCAACAGCCGCAACATTTCACTATCAGTTCATTGTTGGTAAAGCTGTCTGGGTCGTGCTGGGGTGTTAAAAAAGCCTTTGAAATGCAGATTGATGTCTTCGTTCCTTTGAACCAAAACCGAGCTCACCGTTTGTGGAATCTGAATCCCGGATGTAAACACTTCCCTTCCACACAGGTCAATGGGCATTGAGTTAGTGACGTTCTACTGTACAGGACATTGCTCTGATCCACTTCTCTTCGTTCTTTCATTTATTCCACAGCAGCTCCACTATCAAAACCCGTGATAAGATTTGATCAGCCGAGTGGGGTTTATGTAGTTGGAGAAACGATCACAAGTACCTGCACTGTGACTGGAGATGATCAGGATAAAAGCTTCCACGTTTTCACAGAGCACGGTGTTATCTTCTCCTCACTGGACCACAGAACGAACAATGAAGCAGTTTTTGTTATCCCTGGAAGAATTGCAGGACTGTACCGCTGCAGTTATAGCATTTTTGTCAATGGCCAGAGGATAGAATCCCCGCGGAGCGAGCATGTGAGGCTGTTTATAATAGGTGAGTGATAGGGAACATAATTTTACATGACTATAAAACACTGTTGGTATTTTTACAAATCCAAGTTTTAATCATTGCATCAAGAAGTAACGTTTAATGATCGTTGGGTGTATTGTTACTGAATGAACTTTGAGTTCAGTTCTCAACTGTTGACAGTTTCCCTGAATGAATGGGACCTGAGTGCACACGTGGTGCATCGTTTGTGATGGCAGGAGCTGTGTGCGGCAGGGGAGGAAGGCAGGAGGAGGGTGTGACGGGACTGGCAGCAGCTGAACCTTTCAGTTAATGGAAAGAGCTGCCCTCCATTGACTGTGGGCTAACATCTCAGTGCGGCTCATGACTGGTTTATGCTGATTCCGAGATCAAAGTGCCCCAGAATATCCTACTCCGAACTTCGTTCAGATCACAGCGAATCCCACACACCCGTCCCATGTTTAGGATTCTGAGGGGCCTTGACAGGGTGCATGTGGAAAGGATGCTTCCTCTCATGGAATAATCTGGATCTCGGGGGCCCGTTTTAAAATTAAGTGGTTGCCCAATAAGACAGAGATGAGTTGATGTTTTTTTGTCTCGCAGAGGGTGGTGAGTCTTTGGAACTCTTTTCCTCAAAAAAGCGGTGGATGCAGCGTGTTCAAATGTTTTAAGGCAGAGCTAGATAGATTCATCATTTACGAGGGGTTGAAAGGTTTCTGGGGTAGGCAGGAAATTTCGTTTGAGGTGACATCATATCAGCCATGATCTCACTGAATGGGGCAGCAGGCTGGAGCGGCTGAGTGGCCTAATCCTGACCCTAATTCGTATATTTGTACGTGCGTATGTTCGAATTTCGGCATCATGAATTGAACAGTAATCATTATTCTCCAAGTTGTCGCTGGGACTACCATCCACCCTCTTGGACTATCTCCATTCGAGATCCCACACTGAATTTGGCTGCACTCTCTGCTGAAAACGAACGATCTTATCTCTGCTCAAACTCTAAATAAATCAGCTCCCTAAATGAGGCCGACATCCCACCCGGGACAGGCAGAGGCTCAGCTTTTCAGTGACACCAGATCAGCCATGATGTTACTGAATGGGGCAGCAGGCTGGAGGGAGCGAGTGGCCTAATCTTCGCCCTAATTCTTATGTTCGAGTTTCTGCATCCTGAATTGAACAATTATGGCCACATTTTGGCTCTCATTCCCCATCCTGAAACTAGGAAACTGAGACAACAACCCACCATCTTGGATGACCTCTATTAGAGATCCCGCACTGAATTTGGAATCACACTTTCCTTAAAAAGAAAAACAATCTGGTCCTCATTTGCTCCCACTCAAAATACATTAGCTTCATAAATCAGGCCGATATTCCCCCTGTTGCCAATATAGAGATAGCGCTGCACTGTCGGAGAAACATGTACATTCTCTAGGTCTTGAGGACCATAATCCAGGTTGATACTCCACGCAGTGCCTGTGCTGAGGGGGTGCTGCATTGTCAAAGGTAGTTGTATACAGGCTAGGGCTGGCTCTCCATTGTGCAGGGCGACCCTCCCCCGGAACCAGTACTGAGGGTGTGCAGCACTGTTTGAGGTAAGTGTATTTAGCCCAGAACATGAGCTCCATAATCGAGGCAGATACTCCCCCAGTGCCAGTGCTGAGGGAGCGCTGCACTATCAGGGATGGATGTCTATACTCTAGGACATGAGCTTGATAACCCAGGCTGGCAATCGTCAGGCACAAGCACTGAGAGACTACTGCTGGAGGTAGATGCATATACTCTAGAATTTGAGCTCCATATTCCAGGCCAACACTAACTCTGGTGCCAGCACTGAGGGGGTGCTGCACTGTCGGAGTTATATATATATATGCTTTACGGCTTGAGCTCCACAATCCAGGCCGACATTCCCCCCTGTGCCAGTACTGAGGGAATGCTGCACTGTCTGTGATAAATATATATAGGTATAATAGCTCTGCTCTGCCGGCGGTATATGTACATGGTGTCCAGAATCCAGTAAACACACCGGTGCCAGTCCTGAATGAACACTGCACTATCAGGGGGGGTTTCCATCTGATGAGATGTTAGGAACATCCCTCATTTCAGATGATGACAAAATACACCATGGGCAGTATTCCAAGGAAAGTCATTGGGCAGTTCTGCTTCGTGTCCTGAGCTCAATATTTAGCCATCATCCATTTACGTCATTAAGCTTTCATTATCTCAATGTTATTTCTGGAATCTTTGCGAAAAGTTGCTGCATTTCACCAGTCGCAATATTTTGCTATCAGTTCAGTGTAAGTAAAGCTGCCTGGGACGTGCTGTGTTGCTAAGAGGTGCTTTGAAATACATTTTGCTTTCTCCGGTACTTTATAACCAAACGGAACTCACCCTTTGTGGAATCTGAGTCCCGGATGTAAACACTTCCCTTCCACTCAGATCAATGGAAATTGAGTTAGTGACATTCTACTGTACAGGATATTCCTCTGATCCTCTTATCGTTATTTCATTTATTTCACATCAGATCCACCATCAAAACCAGGGATAAGTCTTGATCAATGGACTGGTGTGTACGTTGTAGGAGAGACGGTTACCATTACCTGCACTGCGACTGGAGATTATCGGGGTAAAACCTTCCACTTTTACAGAGGGGACCAGATACTCTCCCCCTCACAGGCCATCACAAAGAACGACATTGGAACAGTTCATGTTACCGCTGGAACAAATGCAGAACAGTACAGCTGCGCATATAGCGTTTCTGTCAATGGTAGAAGGATAGATTCCCCGGTGAGCGAGCCTCTGATGGTGACTGTAACAGGTCAGTGACCAGGAACATAAACTGTTACATGACTATAAAACCCATTTTGTATTTTTCACAAATCCATGTTTTAAACATTGCATCAATATGTAACGTTCAATGATCGGAGGGAATAGTGGATCCGAATGTCCTTCAATTACATCCCTCAACCCGTGACCAACTTGGTGAATGAATGGACCCTGAATTCACCTGCTCTGCATGGCCTGTGATGGCAAGGGCCGAGTAGGGCAGGGGAGGAAGGCAGGAGGAGTGGGTGACAGGACAGGCAGCAGCTCAACTTTCAGTTCCTGGGGAGAGCTGCCGTCATGCGCTTTGGCCTAACGTCACTGTCCACCTGATGACAGGGCTGTGTCCGTTCAGAGAACAAATTGCCCCAGAATATCCTACTCCGAACATTGATGAAGTCACAGCGAATCCCAAACACCCGCTCCATTCCTTTAGGATCTTGGGGGGTCTTGACAGTGTGCATGTGGAGAAGATGCTTCCTCTTATGGAGTAATCTAGAGTTATTGTCCAAACTTAAAAATAAGTAGCCGCACATTTTAGACAGAGATTAGCAGAATTTACTTCTTCTCTCACAGGAGCGTGAGTCTTGTTACTCTATTCCTCACAAGGTAGATGCAATGTATTTTGAGGCTGATCGAGATAGATTCTTTATTAAGGAGGGGGTGAAGGGTTCTTGGGAATCGGCAGGAAATCGTGCTTGAGGTGACACCAGATCAGCCATGATCTCACCGAATGGCGCAGCTGGCTGGAGAGACCGAGTGGCAGTAACCTGGGCCTAATTCGGATTTTTGTTCGTTCATACGTTCGAGTTTCTGCATCGTGATGTGCACAGTTATTGGCACATTTTGGATCTCAATCCCCACCCTGAAACTGGGACGGTAACTCATCGTCTTGGACTATCTCTATGCGACAGCCCGCATCGGATTTGGTATCACTCCCTCCTGAAAAAGTACAATCTGGACACTGCTCCCACTCCAAATACTGTAGTTTCATAAATGAGGCCGATATTCCTCCCGGCTCCAATATAAATATAGCCCTGCAGTGTCTGAGGCGCATGAATATACTTTAGGAATTGATCTGCATAATGCAGGTCGAAACTCCCCCTATAATAATACTGAGGGAGCGCTGCACTGTCGGAGGTAGATGTATATACTATATACTCTGAGCTCCATAATCCAGGCCTGCACTCCCCCGGTGTCAGTTCTGGGGAAGTGCTGCAGTCTCGGAGGTAGTTGCACATGTCTTTAAGTCTACAGGACTTGGTCTCCATAATCTAGTCAACACACCGGTGCCAGTTCTGCATTGTGACTGGAGATGATCGTGTGAAAAATCTTCTATTTTTATACAGATGATGCACTGCCGTGCTCCAGGAAAACTGGCACAAATGACAACATTGGAACATTCCCGTTTAATAGTAGATTTTCTATCGGAGGTCGGCACCTAACATCTCGAAAGGGCGATCCTGTGGCCGTGGCTGCCAAAGGAGTATGACAGGGAACAGATTGTTAATATGTCTATTCTCCGGGCTGGACATATTCACAAATTCAGATGCCTGCGTCAACATGAAACGGTCAGTGTTCGGAGACAGGGGTGAGAGCGAAAAACATTGACTTTGTCGCTCAATTTCTGACTTTCTCCCTGAAAGAAAGGGCCCTGAATTCAGGCGCTGGGCATCAACTGACACTGCAAGTGCTGAGATGGGAAGGGGAGGAAAGCAGGAGGAGGGTGTGAGGGAAGAGTCGGCAATGAAGGATCTGTAACTGGGGAAGGGCGTGTCCATTGTTGGGTGACGTCACAGACTAACTCGGGATTGGGTGATGCGCCTTCTGACATCATACTGGTCCCGAGTGTCCAACCCCGGATATTGAGGCGGTCACAAAATATAGAAACGACATTGCAAAATAAAATTGCGGTGGGGCACGATGCACTGCCCAATCTTTTCACCGTTTGGCTTTCATACTCCAAATTGGTGCTGTCACTAGCTGCCTTTGCCGTGTTTCTTATGAGAAAATGATGTTAAAAAGTCTGGATTCCCGCCTCTCAGGTGTCTGCATGTGGCCTCACTTGCCCTTACTTCACAGAACATCAATCAGAAACCCTGCCCTTTCCCCTGTGTCTCCATATCAATGCATCAGGACACATCACACTCAAGGTGCACATTATCCGGTCATTGTCTCATTACTGTTAATGTGCAAAGATCATCAAACTTTATCCTCTTATTAAATTGTCACAAAGGACAACATTGGAACATTCACTGTGCCTGATACAAACCAAGGAGTAGGGTAACGTTGTAAATAAAGAGCCTGCGTCAAGGGAATGGAATTAGAATCCCAGCTCAGTAAATTTGCGAATGTCATTATAGCAGGTGAGTGAGGGCGAACGGCGAGTATTAATATGTCTATTCAATCACTCCTGGTAATTAGGAAAAATAAACCTGGTTTAACATTCTCTAACTCTCAAGGTGACACTGTGTTCATCTCTTGTCCACTCCTGATCTAAAGCACTGACCCATTACTGCCTGTGTCACCATTAATCACAGAATAAGAAAATGCAACAGCACAGAGACAGACTATTCGGCCCATCTTGCCTGTGCAAGGTCTTTGAAAAAGCTATCAATTTTTAAATTTGTTTACGAGATATGAGAATAAAGGGCAAGGACAGAATTAAATTGCCTATTCCTCGTTGCCCTTAAAAAGGTATTTTATATTCACTCACACGCATTTATCCAAAATTTCTGCCAAATTATGCATTAATAGTCTGTATCCAGTTCCACTGAAAGTTCCTGTTGACTCTGCTTTCACCTTGTTCTGGTTACTTTGACAAATGGACCACAGGAGGATCTGATACTGGTTACGATAGTTTTTTCGAACATTTGCAAGGCGAGAACCACTTCAAAGCAGCTTGAGGTAGCACTGTCCAAAATTACAATATTCAGCTTATTTATACATCACTGATCACGTATAAGAGCATTGTTCAGATTCCAATCTTGTCAACATATATGTTTACATTTAACAGGTATCTCTGGTTGAAGGTACACACATCCCCCTTCACCCAGGCAGAGCCTTCACACCCTATCTAGTCTGGAACCATCTGTCCTTCCCTTATCCGTTGAACAGAAGAAAATTTCTGTAGTTTTCATCCTCCCTCTCCAGTCTGGCTCCCAAGGCCTTTCTGGTGATCACTGGCCCTAAGGGTATGCAAAGTTCATCCTGTAACTTCTAAATATTAATGTGATCGATGGCACTGGCTGCCTGGAGATTTTAAGTAATTCACTTTCAGTAAATTTTCACTGCCTTATCCCTAACACACCTCAAGTAATTCCCATAATTGCCCTTTTGAAGTGGTAATGAGGCGCATATTTGACAATCTGCCGTCCACCTGGCGCATGGAGGCACACACACACATGAAAGTCACGGCTACGCGCACACGCACGCGCACGCGCACGCACACACACACGCGCACAGGCACAAACACAGACACATACAGCAACACGCTCAGAATATCACAAAAAGCCTGATATTCCATTAAAAGTTTGAAAAAGAATGAGTTTTTGAAATGCATTTTGAAATGTGTTAGATATTTGATAAGTTTAATCAAAATCCCAACTCACCCTTTATCGAATCTCGTTCGCTGATATAAACCATCTCCTTCGATATGTTTCAATTGTCTTTGTGGTACCAAAAATCACTGTACATTTCATTCGTGCAATTCATTTATAATTGCCACGTCCATTGTCTTTTTTTCTTATCACAGAGCCGCTAAGAAAACCAGTGATAACACTTGATCGATCGACAGGGGAGTATGCGTTAGGAGAGACGGTCACCATGACCTGCACTGTGAGTGGAGATGATCGGGAGAAAACCTTATTTTTTTACAAAGGTCCTCAAGTGCCGTATTTAAGGGCTGATCATCATGGATCGCTCGGGATCACTGCTACAAATAGAGAACGACGTAACCAATGCGAATACAGAATTTCCGTCAGAGGTCGGGGTCTAATATCCCCACTGAGCGACGCTGTGACCATGACTAACGCAGGTGAGTGACAGGGAACGGATATTGTTAATACCTCTATTCTCGGGGCTTGGCATAATCACAAATTCAGATCCCTGCATCAAAATATAACGTTCAGTAATCGGGGAGAGGAGATTATGCGAAAACATTTGACTTAATTTCTCAAGTCCTGAAGTCAAATTATCTGAATTCAGCCACTGGGCATCCGCTACCACTGCAGCTGTTGAGACGGGAAGTGGAGGAAAGCAGCAGGAGGGTGTGAGGGGACAGTCAGCAGCTGGAGGATTCTGTCACGGGGGGGGGAGGCTGTCCATTGATGGGTGACGTCACGGCCTACCTCGGGATTGGGTGATTCTCTTCCTGACATCAGACTGGGCCCGAGTGTACAAGCCCGACCATTGAGGCTGTCACACAATAGATAACCCACATCCCAAAACCGGCATGCGGGGGAGCATGTTGTACCGCTCAATCCGCTCACCATTTCCCTTTCATTCTCCACATTAATGCTGTCACTACCTGCATTGGTCATGGATTACCTTCATTCCTGTCCTCACCAACAATATAACACGCTCCTCTAAGTCAGAAAGTTATGTGATCAAGCCCCATTGCAGACCGGAGACCTATCACCTAGGCGACGATCTCCCTGGTGCCAGTACTAAGGAAGTGCTGCGCTGTCGGAGTTAGATGTGCAATACCTTGGACTTGAGCTCCATAGTCCTGACCCACAGTCCCCCCACTGCCAGGGCCGAGGGAGTGTTCCACTATTGGAGATGGATGTATTTATGTCTGGACTTGAGCTCCATAATCCACCCTGACACTCCCCGGTGCCGGTACTGAAGGTTTGCTCCGCTGTCACACGTAGATGTACATGCTCTAGGATTTGACCACCATAATCCAGGCTGAACCTGCCCTCGGGTCCGGTACAGAGGGAGCGCTGCACTGTCAGAGGTAGATGTATATGATCCATGACTTAAGCTCCCCAGTCCAGGCCGACGTTCCCCAAGTGCCGGTACTGAGTGATTGTTGAACTGTAGGAGGTAGATGAAAGCCCGATAGGACTTTAACTCCAGTATCCAAGTTCGCTGACAGAGTGAGAGTGAAGTGGGAGAGTTGTAAGACCTGAAGCACCGTGTTTCAGATGATCCAGTGATAAAAGTCTGGAGTCCCGTCTCTCAAGTGTCTTTACGTGGTCCCACTTGCCTTTACTTCACAGTACAGCATTCGGAAGTCCTGTTCTTTCTCCTCTCTCCCAATATGAAACCATTAGAACACATCACTAAACATACGCACATTACCCGGTAATTATCTCATTACTGCTAACGTGCGAAGATCATCAACCTTTGTCCTCTTATCAAATCGTCACAAAGGACAACATTGAACCATTCACTGTGCCCGATACAAACCAAGGAGGGGAGTAAAATTGTAAATATGGAGCCTCCGTCATGGGAAGGGAGATAGACTCCCAGCTCTGAGAATCTGTGAATGTCACTATAGCAAGTGAGTGAGGGGAACAGCGGATATTAATATGTCTGTTCAATCACTCCTGGCAATTAAAAACAAAACAACACCTGGTTCACATTGTCTAACACTCAGCGTGACTTTGTGTTCATTTCTTGTCCAACCCTGATCCGCCACACAGACCCCTTACTGCTGGTGTCTCCATTAATCACAGAATCAGAAAACACAACAGCACAGACAGAGACCAATCGGCCCGTCCTGCCTGTGGTGGCCCTTTGAAAGAGGTGTTGTAGTAACTGGCAAGGGGAACATTTATTTCAGATTCCTAGTTGCCCTTTAGAAGGCACGTTATCTATATTCTCTCGCCTTCTTCCAAAATTTCTAGCAAGTTATCCCTTAGCAATGTTTATCCAGTTCCCTTTGAAAGCTCCTGTTGAATCTGCTTTCACCTCAATTCCAGAAAGAACATTCCAAATTTTAGCAATCATTCGGGGGCCTCTCCCCACCGACCACCACCAACCCCCCACCGCCCCCCACCCCTCCACACCCCCGGCTTGCCAACCCCATTGCTGATTGGCTAATTTTGAAGCAGTGTTTTCATGTGGGTAATTTAGACATGGGAGGGAGACGGCCTGTGAATACAAAACAAAAACAGAATTACCTGGAAAAACTCAGCTGGTCTGGCAGCATCGGCGGAGAAGAAAAGAGGTGACGTTTTGAGTACCCATGAACCTTCGACAGAACTCAAGTTACCTGCTGATTTTTTCCTGGTAATTCTGTTTTTGTTTTGGATTTCCAGCGTCTGTAGTTTTTTGTTTTTATCTCTGTGAATACAAAAGGCGGGGGCAGGTTTTCCAAACAATAGAAAGCCTAAAGAAAAAAACAGTTCGAAATGGATCAGCAGCTTGGGAAATGCTGCATCGTCTGACGTGGGAACAATCTTAATTGGTGATTTAATGGGACGGCTTGACATACAGATGGAACTTGGTTACTTAAACCGGGAGCAGTTGAATACACTAGCGGGAGAGTGTCTACCAGGGGACACAGATAAAAGATAATTGTGTTATTTTGTGCTTGTGGGTTTAAATTGGAAGGGCTTATGGAGTGACTGTACTCATATTTGCGGTAAAATGGGAGACCATCCTTCAAAATTCTCCCTTTCCGTCATCTTCTTGATTCGAGCTTACACTTAATTCTTGCCGCTGTTATCCTCTTTGGGACGGTGATTGTCCTGGGAATAGGACGCAATCACATGGAGAGAAAGAAAGATTCTGATGGCACATTGGCAGATTTGCTTCATTTCTGCAATAGTTCATGTTATAATTAAGGCAGAAAGGAAAGAAGGCTGCTTTTCACTCAATGCCATAAATAATTAATTTATCGTTCTCAAACGTCAGAATTATAAACAGCGGATGATCAGAATCCAAGGGTGTGCAGAATGTCACTTCCAGTCAAAATATGTGTATTAGTTACTCACTATTTGCTAGTCTCTGAGAGTTTATACGTCTCTATTCCCTCTTGCATCTATCTGCGAGGCCATGTGAAAATCACCCCCACGCTGTACTAAACCTGGAATGTAAATTATTCAACACACACTGTTTAAATTCTGACACCACAGTCCCTCCTCCACACAGGAACAATCTCAGCACAGCCATATTAACAGAATTCACGTAGGCCATGCGTTCCTATGGGCAGAGATATTTAAGGAAAATTCAACGAAAGTCTCACGTGGGTGAGGTTAGTGCACTGATATCTAATAAACAATTCTATCAGATTGCAGTGGAACAGAAAGACACAGAGGCAGTGAGTCAGAGACCGCCCAATAAACACCGTAAAACACATGTAAAATGTCATCGACACAACTAAGGAACAGCCTAATACACGAGCAAGAGCAGTTGATGATTATTTTTGGCCACATTTTCCACTAAATCAGGGTTGAAGTAGAGAAGGTGCGCGCCCCTTCCTCTACTGACGGGTCAGAGTCCACTACTGGATGGTTACAAGTAACTATTTTCATAATCCGTGACTGTATTAAGGGCGGCCACAAAGCAGTTCCCTCACATGCGGACAACCAACGTCGTACAGGAAATGTGCCCGGAAAGAAGCGTTTTACTAATAGTTGAGGTGCCCAGTGGTATTTCCCGCGAGCAGTTGGTGGATATGGGCTGTACAGAGAGGGAAACATAAAAGCAATAATCTCCTCGAGTACCCGCCGGGATTTATTTCCGAGCGCGCCCCCCGCCCGCCGCCAGGTCTGTGCAACCACCTCGGGACATTCACGTTGTAACGTCGAGTGGGAAATGAGGACTTTTTTCCTTTGGAGCAGCAAATCTGCGCAGGGAAATCAGGAAAATTGGAGGAATATAAGATATTTCGAATGGAGAGTAAGTGCTGTGTGCGAGGTGTTTAATAAAACATCCACATGGTCCGTCAGTGTCATGGGGATATCTGGCACAGCGCATGGCCGGTCTGTGCAGCTTTGTTGTAAACAATTGACTGTCTCTTTCCACAGGTGACGGAAGATTTACTGTCGCAAGAGCCAATGGGGAGACTGCAGTGTAAACAGACTATATTTAGCTTTCATGTCCGGTGGAATTATTAAATCACCAGGGAGCTTTGGTCTCTTAATTAAATCTATTTTGCATTTGAGTGAAGTTTGGAACTGATTTTTTTAAATCCCGCTCCCCTTACTCCCTACGGAATTCTTCTCGGCCGGATTCTTCTCGGTTTCTGATTCAGTCAGAGGTCTGGGGCAGGCGGGTCTGAAGCATGCGAGGGGACCCAGAGAGCAGCAGTGCAGGGGTGTGAACCTAAGCAATTGTCCAATCGACTTGTGGCTCTGTTTGGATGAGAGCAGGGAGCTGCCGGGTGGGTGAGCAGACTGGCCATTGCACAGTGATACAGGAAGCCATTCAATTGCGGGGAGCAAACAGAAATGTGGTGGTAGTTAGTGACAGTACAGGGAGGGGGGATTGACACTGTTCTCTGCAGCAAAGAGCGAGAGACCAGGCGGCTGTGTTTCCTGCCCGGTGCCAGGGTTCCGGATATCTGCCAGTTCTAAACCTCACCCAAAGTCTCTAACAGAATTGTCAGCGAGAGTCTCCCTTTCAAATACTGGCGTCGACTCTGGTGAAACAGGTGAATCTTCCCCACCGCACAATAAACACACAGATTCTCAATGATGCCTCCATTATCTTTGCATCTGTTAAAGCCGCAGCTATAATCTCCACACATTCATAACCCTCCCAATAAATGTTGTATTAAATCCCCACATCTAATTTCCACACATTCGCGCCCCCCAGTGGATGTTGTATTAAAGCCGCAAATGTAATCCCCACATTCACTGTCCCCCACTAAGTGTTATATTAAAATCCGAAATATAATCTCCACCCATTCACGGCCAACAACCCACCCTCCGCAGCAGAAAACGATAACGGGGCCGATATCAGTCTCGACATGTTGGAGAGTCTCGCCTGAGATGAAAGTGATCCAATGCTGCCATCTGCTGGCAACACACGGCTACTGCAGGCGCTGCTCTTTGCCAGTCGGTTTGAGAAATGGAGAAAATTATTTTGGGAACGAATTCAATTGAAGCCTTTAGTAAAATGCAGTGTGTGTGTTGGTGGGGGGTGCGGGGTGGGAGTTAAACATTGACAATGTCTTGCAGAGGGTTTACAGAGCACAGCTAAGTGATGCTGACACTGGGAGCAGTGAATGAAATCCGTACCATACATCCACATTGCAGCCTGGAATAATCCCCCAAACACCGAGTCCAGACAATATATCCAACGGGGAAAGAGGACCAAAGCTCTTGGGCAGTGTTCGCTGTTACAGGGGGCCAAAGCACCAGCCGAGGATCCGCTGCAAATTTGAATTCTCTTTGAAGCGTTCACTCCCCATCAGCCTGTGCCCGGACCCAGCCACCTGGTGACTGCACCTCTATGAGACTGGCGAAGAGCAGCGACTGCAGTAGCCGTGAGCGGCCAGCGAATGATGACATTGGATCAGTTTCATCTCAGGAAAGTTTCTTCAACCTGCGGAGAGTTAAACTTTCATTTTCCATCTCCCCTTTAACAATTTATTAATTTACTGAGGGAGGGTGAATGTCTGGAAGCTATATAGGTGTCGACTCTGTTAAAACATGTGAATTCTCCCCACCGCACAGTAAACACGCAAGTCTCAATGAAACCCCATTATCTTTGGAGCTTGTAAAGAGGGGAGTTAATAGTAGATAATACGGAAATGGCAGATGAAATGAACAAATATTTCGCTGCTGCCTTCACTATAGAGGATACAAAAATCAGTCCAGGGATAGTTGCAAATCAGGAGCTGGAAGAGAGAAGGGAAATCGGTGAAATTACAATCACTAGGGAAACGGTGCTGAACAAACTGATGGAGCTGTGGGCTGACCAGTCTCCGGGTCTTGATGGATTTCATCCTAGAGTCTTAAAAGACGTGGTTAATGAGGGAGCCGACGCGCTGGAGTTAATTGTACAAAAATTTGCTCGATTCTGGAAAGGTCTCATTAGGACCATTCTTGTTAACCTCTTCTGCACTCTCCCCAACGTTTTCACATCCTTCCTATAGTGTGGCGCCCAGAACTGTGCGCAATATTCCAGCTGAGGCCTAACCAGTTTCTGAAATAAATTCAGCATAACCTCCTTGCTCTTGTTTCTCCAGTCTGGATCATGTTGTGAAAATTCCGACTCACTGGGTGTGATGTCCCTCCTCTCACTGTAGCCTGAAACAGGAGACACCTGTTGGGGAGGTTGATGAAAACATTGCCGTGTTCATATTGCCTTCAACGCGATCAAAAAAGCGGGCAGCATGTGGCAGATTTACCTTCGCCCGTTCTTCACCTGAGGCCAATTTTGTCCCATTTACCAATACCCAGGGCATTCGAGTGACACATTATGTTTCCCATCACTCACCTGTTATAATGACAGAGAGAGTCTCGGTGAGCTGGGACCAAAACTGCCTGCCATTGACGGAAGTTTTATATCGACATTGGTAGTGTCCTCCTTGGGCTCTGCTGTCAACCCTGATTATTCCAACCTCTCGCCTTGTGACAACCTGAGGATGGATGAACTTTCTTCCCTCTCTGTGAAAGTAGAAGATTTTCCAGCGATATATAATGTGTATATACATATAAGGGAATGAATAAATGTATGGATGGATAGATTTTATACAATATACATATAAATAAATTAATATATATATATAAATATATGTATGTGCATATGTATATATAAACATATATATATGTATACTTATATATTCATTTATTAATATTTATATTATACATAATCTATCCATGTGTTTATTTACTTATATATACATAATCAGGGAGATAATGTATATAATGTATATATAAAATATATATGTAGATAGAATATATATAGAAATAAATGAATAAATGAATATAAAGATAGATTATATATATATATATATATATATATATATATATATATAAAGAATCCTAGCTATTTTCCAACAATTAAATTCCATAAATGAATGCCACATATGCAACGTTGATACAATATACAATTTTTTGTCCAGATATGTTTTCGCCCATTGCCAGTAAGAATGATTCACAGAGTGTGAATTCGGAGCCCAGTGCTCGAGAGGTTCCGGTCAGGTGTTGAGCTGAAGATTGATTCGGTAAGATTTTTCAGGTCTAGTATTAAACACTTTTAAGGCCGCTCCCTCTCACATCGGTTTTCTTGCGACTGTCCTGATGAGTTCAAGATGAAAATTCTCGACAAAATGTCTTTTTTTCGGCACCAGTCCGGTTCTGCACGGACGCCCGGCCATTGATGTTAAAGGATACATGATTCCTTGACAGTGATGAAATCATGCATTTGGAGGGAAATAAAAAATAAATAATAGAAAAATAGAAAAAAATCTTTCTATCAAGCTTTGTTCCTTCTCACTTACCTGCGATTGTGACCGTTACGACATTGCTAAATTGTGATTCTAACCACCTCCCTTCAACGGAGGCTGCATAAGTGCATCAATACTGCCCTCCAACGTTTGCACCGGTAGCTGTGTGGGTCCCACTGTTGCCGTGTACACGGACTGGGTTGGGGTAGAGGTAAACATTATCCTTATGAATGTAGCAGCTTTAAGATGGATAGCCTCTGTTGACAGCGCAAGTAATGATGACATTCCCTCTTGCTCTGTACACCCCAGCCGGCCGATCAGGAAACGAGACTGGTGGTGGGAGTGGATCTGCAGTAGAATAAATGCAGAAGGCAGTTTAGAAAATGACCAGAGGGGTTTATGTAAAGTAATATGTTAGTGCGTTGGTATGTCAACAACCAGCGACCTCTGGCGAAAGAAGGCTGAGAGGTATTCAAGATCCTAAGGGGTTTGGACAGGGTGCATGGTGAGAAACTGTTCCCACTCAGGAGAGTATCAAGAACTAGAGTGGGGGGTGGGGGGAGGAGGTGGTGGGGTGGTGGGGTGGTGGGGTGGGGGGGTGCGCGTTGTGGGTGGGGGGAGGGGGTGGTGGGGTGGGGGGTTGGGGGGGGGGTGGTGGCAGATTCAAAATAATGGGCAAAAGGAATGGAAGTGATGTGAGGGAAATTTTATTCACCCAGAGGGTGGCTGGAGTCTGGAACTAATTTCTTGAAAGGAGACACATTCAATCGATGTGTTCAACAGCGAATTGGATTGCTTTCTGTAAAGAGAGAATGTGCAATGTCGGGGAGATAGGGCAGGGGAGTGGGATGAGGTAGAATCCTATTCCAGCAAACTAGTGCAGTCTTCATGGGCCGATTGGCCTCCCTCTGCACTCTACAGGTACCGTGATACCCTCCCTTTGCGGCATATTCTCCAGAGTTGAGCAATGCCAGTGATGGATCCCCATCGATCCCTCCTCTCTCAGGCACTGAAGGCCTCCGTGAATAAAACACGGATTTGTCTAAACAGCAAGAGGTTCTAATAGACATGTTCATGCTCCATGTTCTCTTTCGCTCACCTACTACAGTCACCATCACTGCCTCGCTCACCGAGGACGCCAACTGCTTCCTCTCGATGGGAATTAGATATTGGCACTGGTATCGACCACTGTTGCTCCTATCAGTAACCAGGAATCTACCGACGTTGCCAGTCGTGGTGATTTCATTAGAGGAGAGCAGTTGATCACCTCTGCAGAAGGCAAAGACTTTCCCCTGATCAGCTCAGTGACATTACGCGTAAGGGTGAAGGTCTCTCCCAGCTCATACACCGCAGTGGCTTCATCAAGGAACAACACCGGCGTTAGCAGCTGATCTGCGGGAGAGCCAATGGACAGGACAATTAGAAATGGATCGCAAGGATCCATCTTGGCCACGCGAAGTCCATCGATCTGCGTGATATCCGGTGTTGAGTTTCCACAAAACGGGAGTTCAAGTGCGATCACAAGTTAATGAAAACAAAATGGTATCCAAAGCGCTACTTAACAGCCTGAGCGCGTCCCAAACAGCTTCCCAGACACATATGCGGTATTCCAAAGTAGCCCAGGTAATGATGATTTGCAGCCCTAATTGTGTGCATGAAAAGATCCCACGAAGGTAAATAAGGCAATGTCCGCACAATGTGTTTTTACAGTGCTATGTGCTTGATGGAGAAGTATTAGACCACAGGACACTGTGGACATCTCTTCAGTTATATTATTTCAAATAGCGACCATTGCCCCCATTTTCCTCGTTCTCGGACGCTGGGCGCACTAATTGCTTCCCGGTCTCATCTGAAACATGGCACTTCTGTTATCCCAGCGCTGCCTTAGTATTTGCACCAGGGATTACGGACTGAATTATGGAGCTCAAGTCTCATAATCGGACAGGAGAGCACTCCCTCAGTACTGGCAACGGGGTGGGGGGTGGGGTGGGGGGGGAGTGTCGGCCTGGAATATGGAGCTCAAATCCTAGAGTATATACATCTCCCTCCGACAGTGCAGCACTGCCTCAGGACTGGCACTGGGGGCAGTGTCGGCCTGGATTATGGAGCAAAAATCCTAGAGTATGTACATCTCCCTCCGACAGTGCAGCACTCCCTCAGTACTGGCACCGGGGCAGTCCATGACCTACTCCTGCTGCTATGTTCTTATGCTCCTGTTGTCTCATCCACCGTTTTATCAGTAGGGCAGGTGCTGGGAAACTGATCTGCATTATCGCCAACATTCTGCCAACAGTGGTGAATATATTTTTCACTCTATCAACTCGGACTAGACACCCTCAAGATTTTAAACGGCTCTCTGGACCGTTCTGTCAAACTTTTCTCCTGCACGGAGAACAATCCTATCTTCTGTAATCTAAAGACATGACTGAACTCCCTCACCCCGGTCAACCTTCCCGTATTTGGCATCTGCCGCCAATCTCAATCTAGAATTTGATTGACTGTTCCAGTTGATGTGCTGACCTCTCTGGAGCAACCTGCAAATTTCCTGTGTTTTTCCAGCTTTGATCGGAAATAATATGTCGAGGTATGGAATATCGAGGGGTACTGTCGCGACACCCTGAGAGCTTTGTGTCCCATTTCACTGCAGACAGACTGAGGAGGATACACACTGTCTGAGTGCAAGCCTCAGTTAAACAACAGCAGCGTGGGCTCTGGAAATGCCAATTGTTGTGGTTGGAATCTAATGCATTATTGAATTATTCCCATTGCTTTTCTTCCCTGCTACGAATTTTGATTTCTCCACCCATGAAGTGAGGCGAACCGAGTGATGCCGTTGATGAGAATGTTGATACTGATGTATTTAACATGTGCAATGGGGAGATGCCGGGGATCGAACATAGGACCGCATACATGCGACGGAAGTGTTCCAACACTGAGTTGCATTAGCTTTAACCAATTAGCTAAGGGAACAAAGTGGGCCATGAGGCGATTTTTAAGAAGTGAATTGTTGGAAGCAGTTTGAAGGAGAGGGCCGTGTTAGGAAATGGATGTAGTTTAAGTAAGTTATATCTGTAGTTGTAGATGTTAGGAATGAGTTTTTAGCTTTAATTGTTAATTTTGGTTTTCATTTAAGTATCTGCGTGTAAAGGAGAGGTCAAGTTTAGGTGTTTCCACTTTCAAAGCTGCTTGCATTTAAGGATGTTACGACTGTTGCACCTAAGGTAAATATACAAGAGTACAAGAATCCGGTTGGTTAATTGAGTTGGGGACTTTAATTTATCATTGCAACAGCGGTGATGTTCAAAGGATCTAAAAACAACAAGGCGTAATATATATCTCCACACATTCACCCCGCCCCCAGTAAATGTTGTATTAAAAGCCCAAATATCAACTCCACACATTCACCCCGCCCCCAGTAAATGTTGGATTAAAAGCCCAAATATCATCTCCACGCATTCACTCCCCTCCCCTAGTAAATGAATAACTTTGCTGTGCTTTGAAAATCCTCTGCAAGACCTTGTCAACGTTTAACCCCGCCCGCCATCACCCCCCTCACCCGCACACACCCCACCCCTTCCTTCCGCCCCCACCCCCAAGGCACCCCCCCCCCCCCCCCACCTACACACACACACACACACACACACACACACACACAAGTTTTCGAATGAACACATTCCCTGGATAATTTTCTCAATTTCTCACACCGATTCGTCATCTCAGGAACAACGCTGGAAAGACACAGAATTTATGGCGGTGGTGCGGGTCGCGGGGGTGGGGGTGAGGGGCGGGGGGGAAGGGGGGTTGGATTAAATGTTTTACATCTTTACCGCCTTTTGTTTGCCCTGTGTGTGTGCCCGGCCCGGGAGGAGGTGATTGAGACAGAGCAGGGCCCCCGCTGCTGGCGAATTCGAAGAGGTCTGTCTGCTGCGGCGGTGACGGCTGATTTGTCCCTAAGAAGATGCGGCAGTTCCTCCGAAAAACAGAACGGCTTCTCCCGGGCACTCTCCGCACACACTGATTCTCTTAGCAAGGCTGCTCGGATTGATAAAGTAGTTACAGAATATCACTTAAACCCGCCGCCCCACATTCAGGGACACTCAACCCTCCATCGTCACAAGGTCTTTGGCAGTTTCACATTTAGCTCCGGCTCTCTCTCTCTCTCTCTCTCCAATCAGAGGAGCAGCCAGAAGATCATCGCTTCCCAATGTCTGCCTCTGGGACCAGACCCATTCTCCAGGAGGCAGTGGTCTCCATTCTGCTGCTGATGGGTAAGTGCAGCCTCTTTCTTTTTAAAATTGGTTCACACCCACATGAGAGATTTCATTTTAAACCACACCAGCCACCGATCTCTCCCTCTCTAAAACTCGAAATGAGGAAGTTTCAAACAGGGTTTCTGCTCCAAACTCACAAAGTCTTTTCTGAAGCGTAAAGAATTGAGGCCGGACATTCTCAGGCTGTTGTTTCTCACCCCAATGCTCCGCTCCTCAAAACTTTCAACTCCTAATCTTCCTTTTAGCTCAGCGATAGTTCTGATTCCTCTGTCCTGAACATCGAATTTAAAACAATTTCCTTCAGATTGAACCTCATCAGTATCTCTGTAACCTCCTTCATCCCCTACAATCCTCATTCTCTTGTTCAAATCACTCCCTCACCTCCCCCTCTCACCTCCCCCACAAGTCTGCAACTTCCTCTAGCCCCTATAATCCACATTCTCCTGTTCAAAGCCCTCCCTCACCCCCTCCCTCCCTATCTCTGGAACCTCCTCCAGCCCCTACAATTCTCATCCTCCTGTACAAATCCCTCCCTCATCCCCTCCCTCCCTATCTCTGTAACCTCCTCCAGCCCCTACAATTCTCATCCTCCTGTTCAAATCCCTCCCACACCCCGTCCCTCCCTATCTCTGTAACCTCCTCCAGCCCCTACAATTCTCATCCTCCTGTACAAATCCCTCCCTCATCCCCTCCCTCCCTACCTTTGGAACATCTTCCAGCCCCTACAATTCTCATCCTCCTGTTCACATCCCTCTCTGACCCCTACTGTCATGCCGTATTCCCCTACCCCTCCCTTTGTTATTTATCCCATTCCCCTTTCCAATTTTCCGATCAGATCTTCTTCCTACTTTCAGTCAACTGGTTCCAGTGCACAAAATTCCAACTGCATCAAAATTAAATGTTCTCCCCACGCCCCCACCCCTGCAATGATCTGCTCCTGTAGAAATTTCACGAGGTGTAATTTGCAATCGCTGCCCTGTGATTTCACAGCAATGCCTGTGCAGCAACATTTGCAGTACAACCTACTAACTGATGTCTTTACTGATCTGCTTCCATTTCCATGTGGTGCATTGCAGCGGTGTCGCTTGGAGCTCAGCGCGGTGAGTAATTCAAGGAGTCTAAGGCTCTCGTGTGTATGTTTACATTCACTGCAGAATGCGGCCAATTCCCACTGGCCAATCACAAACAGCGATATCTGATGGGGCGCCTCATCAAATGGCTTTTGGGAGCCAAAGTACCCCACACATGACCCCATTATCCACCTTGAGAGTTGCTACACCAAAAAAAATCTCTTGTATGTTGGTGAAACATGATTTCCCCTGAAAGAAGCCATGTGAGCTCTTCCTGCTCAAAGTGTGATTTTCTGAGTAACTTGATATAACCTCCATAAATGCCTCCCAAAAGACTGATGTGTTCGTGGACCTGGAGAGGGACAAGATTTGGTACAGGCTGCACAATTACCCCTCCAAGTGCAAAATTATAATGGAATCGTTATCATTAAACATTTTGTATTGATGGTTCCAATGAGATCAGATAGTTTAGTGTTCAACATGTTCAATAATTTGCGAATACTTTAGATATAAAGTGTTTTTATGTTTAGATTAGAAGCGTCATTTCCTATGCAAATATGTACAACTAGAGGGTGGGGAATCACAGCTATTATGTTCCAAGACTCGACATCGCGAAACATGGATTCGTGACTAGAGGCATGAGTTGAAGTCCTACTATGTAAATGAGAATTAGGAGCAGCAGTGGACCATATGGCACCGCGTCCACAAACAGTCAACCCCTCCACCACCGACAAACAGTAGAAGCAGTATGTATCATGTACAAGATTCACTGCATCAACACACCAAGGCTCCTGCGACAGCAGCTTACAAACCCACAGCCACTACCATTTAGAAGCACAAGGGCAGCAGACACATGGAACACCACCACCTGGAAGTCCCCTTCCAAGCCACTCACCATCCTGACTTGGAAATAGATCACTATACACTCACTGTTGCTGGATCAAAATCCTGGAACAGCCTTCTTAAAGCACTGTGTGTGTAGCTACCTACCACGGTCAAAACCCTGGAACTTGCTCCCGAAAAGTGGCGTGGCTGTGCCTACAATTCAGGGACAAAATCCTGGAACTACCTCACTAACAGTGCCGTGGGTGTTCCTATACCACACGGACAAAATCATGGACCTCCCTCCCTAACAGCAGCGTTTGTGTCCCTGCACCACATGGAGATATTCTCAGAACTCCCTCCCTAGCAACACCGTGGGTGTACCTAGACCACACGGACAGAATCCTGGAACTCCCTTCTTAACAACGCCTCGGTGTACCTAGACCTCATGTACAAAATCGTGGATCACCCTCCTTAACAAAACTGTGGGTGTACCTACAACACAAGGACAAAATCCCAGAACTCCCACCCTAACAGCAGTGTGGGTGTACCTACACCACACGGACAAAATCCCGGCCCTCCCTCCCTAAGGCGCCGTGCGTGTACCTACACCACATGGAGATATTCTCGGAACTCCCTCCTTAACAGCGCTGTGGGCGTACCTACACCACGCAGACAAAACCCTGGCACTCCTTCCCTAACTGCGCCAGAGTGTGCCTAGAGCACACGGACAAATCCCTGGCACTCCGTCCCTAGCAGCAGGTAGGGTGTACCTGCACCACATGGACAAAATCCTAGGACTACCTCCCTAGCAGTACTGTGGGTGTACCAACACCACATGGACAAAATCCTGGGTCTCCCTCCCTAACAGCACCTTGGGTGTACCTACACCACACGGACAAAATCCTGGGACTCCCTCCCTAACAGCACCGTGTGTGTACCCACACCACACGGACAAAATCCTGGGACTCCCTCCCTAACAGCGCCTTGGGTGTACCTACACCAGAGGGACAAATTTCTGGAACTTCCTCACTAATAGCATTATTTGTGTATCTGCGCCACAGGGCCTGCAGCGGTTCAAGAAGGCAGCCAGCCACCACCTCCTCATCAGGAAATTAGTGATGGGCAATCGATGCTGGCCCAACCAGCGATTTCCACACCCCATGAACAAATGAAATAATTAAATAAAGATAACACCCCACGTGGTTTCTGTCCAGCTGGGCAGAGGGCATAACATTGTCCGGCGGGCGTTAATGAGTGTGTGGGATGCAGGAGAGTGGATTCATTGTGGTGCACCAATAAAAATGTTTGTATCAAACCTGTCATGTGTGATGTATTGTTCTTCTTCAGCTTCCTTACCCAAACCCACCCTGTCTCTGGTTCCGCCATCAAGTGTTATTCTATCGGGAGAAGAGTTTTCACTCGTCTGTCATTTCCCTCTCACCGGCTGCAATGTTGAACTGTACAAGGGATTCAAAGACAGAGTCTTGGCCGCGAATGAAGTGGACTATACCGCCACCTTCAAGGTCGCTGCAGCTTTACCATCGAAAGGGCAGAACTCCTACACGTGCAAATACCAAAAATTCTTCCAGAGGAACCTGACCTGGGCCTATTCACCAATCAGCGACCCGGTGCATTTCAATGTAGCAGGTAAGGGAGACTCAACAAGACCCTGACTGAGAGGGAGAAACACTGAAGGTCGCTTATTTTTAATTGGTTTATGGGTTGTCGGCATCGCCGGCTCGTCCCCGATTGATGGCCCATCCATATTTGCACTTGTTTTGGGGCCATTTAAGTGTCTAAATCGGGATCTAGAGTCACATGGAGGGCAGAGCAGACAAGGGCGGCAGACTGACTTCCCTAAAGGACATTAGTGAACCCGTTCATGGTCATCGCTAGATTTTTGATTCCAGAAGGTGGCAGGATAGGAACCCAGGTCCCTACAGCATTACCCTCCGTCTTTGGATTATTAGTCTATCGACAATACCACTACACCATTCCCTGCCCCTGAGCAGGGGGAGCTCAGTTCCTCTAATTAATTACCTCACGCGGGAGAAACAGACCCAAGCTGTTTATGTGACCATAGGAAAGCTGTTCATGTATCACAACAGTTGTGCCGGGTCATTTAATGCGTGAATCGCTATTTGAACTTGGGGGCGCCATAGCCAAAGAGTGGAAAGCAAGAGCAGAAATATTAGCATGCAGCCCATGGCAGCCTAATAGCACAAATTTGGAACCCGCCACCTCTAAAAGTTGGAATTTTTCACACGGCATTGAGTTGCGCAGTCACTTG
Organism: Isurus oxyrinchus; assembly: GCA_026770705.1. Taxonomy (NCBI): domain Eukaryota; kingdom Metazoa; phylum Chordata; class Chondrichthyes; order Lamniformes; family Lamnidae; genus Isurus; species Isurus oxyrinchus. The sequence continues at coordinate 1,084,470 of JANJGN010000048.1, forward strand.
GGCTCTGAGCTCAAGTCAGGACTGATCGACTTGAGCCCAGGAACAGCCTTGAGCTTTGTTTCCCAATATTGTCCTTATATTCACAAAATGCGCTGGCAGGAAACGATCTTGGGTCGGAAGATGTAGAATCCGTATTGGTGAAGGTAAATTATAAGAAGCGGAAGGATACAACAATGCTTGCCATCATCATAAGTGGTACATTCTCCATGGCAGCGCAAACTTGCCATCCAATCAGCACTCTCTTCACATGCGGTAGAAATTGTTTTTTTGTCCAAAATCTTGTATTGATATTCTTGCAAAGTGTCCTGATGAAAGGCTTCAACGTGTCTCTTGTTGCAGCCATACCTGTTTCCTCCTTGCACCCTATTTCTTACAGATGAGCTTCCAAAGCCTTCAATCTCCATGGAGCCGGCCTCTGGTGTGCTCTCGGTGGGAGATCAGGTTCACATTACCTGCACCACCAGCTATCCAAGCCGCCTCTCCCGCTTGTACAGAGAACATGATGGGAGTATCATCGACACGCGCAACACCTCAGAGTCCGTGCGGACCTCCACCTTCACCATCAAGGAGCTGGAGCCAATGGATGGCGGAGCGTACAGCTGCAATGCGGTGATGACGGTGCTAGGGAGAGATTACGGGTCCCCGCGCAGCGACTTTGTGCAGTTCAATGTGACTGGTAAGCCATGTGTTATTCAAAGTATCTTTGACGCATAAAATGGCTAAATTAGTGGCTCTTTAATTAAATGCACACAGTTTTCAGAACATAATAAATGATTTAATGGCACGAGTAGAGGTGAATGGGTATGATCTTTTAACCATTACAGAGACGTGGTTACAAGGAGCTCAAAGCTGGGAACAAAATATTCAGGGGTATGTGACTTTTTGAAAGGACAGGCAGGAAAGAAATGGTGGTGGGGTAGCTTTGTTAGTATGATAAGGAATAAATGCGATAATAAGAAATGATCTTGGATGGGAAGATGTTGAATCCATATCGGTGGAGGTAATTAGTAACAAGAGGAAGAAGATAACAATGTTTGGCAGCTAACTGTCACTCATCATCAATGGTGCATAATCCATGGCAGTACTACTTGCCAGCCAATTGGCACTCTCTTGTGGCGTAAATTTTAGCTTATTTCCCCTTTATGTTGATAATCTTGCCAAGTGTCCTGATGAATGACAGACAAAAAGCTTCGACATGTCCCTTTTTCAGCCATAATTGAGTTTCCAATGTTGTGAATCTGACAAAAGGCTGGTGCCGGAATCAGTCACCAGTCTGAACTCTGGAAGTGGCAAATCATGTCTTTGGCTTTGCATTCCAAGACTCCACAATACTCTTTTTTAGTGCTCAGGCCGTGCTCGCTTCCTTGTCTCTGTCAGGGTCAAATCCTGTCTTTAGCTGGCCATTCTGAGGACTTGCCTTTCCCTGCTTTTTGGTCTCATTATTTAAGGAAGGATATAGATGCATTGGAGGCGGTTCAGAGGAGGTTTACTACATTGATACCTGGAATGAGTGGGTTGTCTTATGAGGAAAGGCTGGATAGACTGGCCCTGTTGGAGTTTAGAAGATTAAGGGGTGATTTGATTGAAATATACGAGATCCTGAACGGCCTGGAAAAAGTGGACGTGGAAAGATGTTTCCTCTTGTGGTTGAGTCCAGAACCAGGGGGCATGATTTTAAAATTAGGTTTCACCCTTTAAGGAAAGAAACGTGGAGATTTTTCTTTCTCACAGTGGATAGTGCGAATTTGGAACTCTTCGCGTCAGAAGGTGTTGGAGGCAGAGTCATTTAATATTTCATGGCGGAGGTAGATAGATTCCTGTTCGCAAGGGAATGAATGATTATCAGGTGGAGGTAGCAGTGTGGAAATCGTTACATAAGAAGATCAACCATGATCTCATTTAACTGTGGATTATGGAGCTCAAGTCCAAGAGTAAATACATCTACCTCCGACAGTGCAGCACTCCCTCAGTTCTGGCACCGGGAAGAGTGTCTGCCTGGATTCTGGAGATCAAATCCTAGAGTATATACATCTACATCCGACAGTGCAGCACTCCGTCAGTACTCACACCGGGGGCAGCGTCTGCCTGGATTGTAGAGCTCAAATCTGAGAGCAGGTGTCTCTGCCCCATACTGTTTAGAAACCTTTCTGTTTTGACACCGGGGAATTTTTGATCTGAATTATAGAGTAGAGGTGCCTGCAGACAATATTGAGTACCAGGAGGTAGTGACCAAATAACCCCATGCCAACCCACACTCCCGGCTTTTCTCCTCGTGCATCAATACCTGACTCAGTCAGTCTCTCACTGTGTGCTGTGGACTATTCATGTCTGCGCCTATTTTATTTCAGAGGAGCTCCCAAGGGCCACAATTTCTGCCCAGCCGCCTTCAGGCGTGGTCAGCACTGGGAGGCCCATTCGACTGACCTGCACAGGCGCCATTCTGTACTCCGGTGGCCTATTCTACTTCTACCGCGATGGAGAAACAAGGGGAACAATACATGTATCAGGTTCTGTGCCGTCGGCCACTTTCATCGTCGATGACTTGATCAGTGTTGGAAAATGGAGCTTCAACTGTGGCTATGCCAGGATAGTAAAGCAGACGGCATATTACTCACCCCGCAGCGAAGCGGTGCAGGTAACTGTGACAGGTGAGTGACATTTAATAGCCCCCTGAGGGGCCAGCCAAAATCACAATGTCAGTTCAGGCATCTATGCTGGCAATACCCAGCTCTCTCCCCGACACCTTTATGCACAATTCCATCATCTCTAAATTGTCACAATCTTTGTCAGACATCCAGAGCCAAATGAGCATAGACATCCTCTTGTTGCATAACTTACATCTTTGTCTTCGACCGCCATTCCTCACTTAATTCCAAAGCCGGTGACTCAGCCATTCTCCCTTGCAATTTTTCAGACACTGGAACAGAACGGTCAATTCCTCGATGTCATGTTTCACCCAGAGACGAGATTTCAAACACATTTCCTCTCACTCGTTCATGGGATTGGGGCTTCGCAGGCGGGGCCCAGCATTTAATGCTTCTCCCTAATTGCCGCATGAGAAGTTGATGTTGAGCTGCCTTCTTGAATCGCAGCAGTGTCAGAACACCGGGCTGTTATGGAGGGAGTCCAAGGGTTTTGACGCTCGTGGGTCACTATTGACCAGATACTGAACTGGACCAGCCATATATATACAGAAGCCACAAGAGCTGGTCAGTGTCTGGGAATCCTGCCAAGCGTAAATCAACTCCTGACTCCCCAAAGCCTGTCCACAATCTACAAGGCACAATTTAGAAGTGTCAATACTCTGCACTTTCCTTGATGAGTGCAGCTCCCAGAACACTCAAGAAGGTCAACATCGTCCAGGGCAAAGCAGCCCCGCTTGATTGGCACCCCATCCACATACATTTACTCCCCCACCACCGAAGCACAGTGGCAGCATTGGGTACCATCTACAAGATCCTGTACAGCAACACGCCAAGGCTCTTTAAAGGGCACATTCCAAATCCATGACCACCACCATCTTGACAGACAATGACAGGAGAAACATGGAAACATCACCATCTGCTGGTTCCCCTCCTAGCCACTCACCATCCTGACTTGGAAATATATTGCAGTTCTTTCACTGCCACAGGGTGAAAATCCTGGAGCTCCCTCCGAACAGCACTGTGGGTGCACCTGCGCCATAGGCACTGCAGCGTCTCAAGAAGGCAGCTCATCACCACTTTCTCAAGGACAGCTAGGGATGGGCAATAAATTCTGGCCCAGCCAGCGAAGCCCACAGCCTGTGAATGAGTATAAAATAGAAAAATACTGCTACAGTGAACGAATGATGATGTAGTTCCCAGAGAGGATAGTGTGAACAACTTGCAGATGGTGGTGTTGCAATGCGTCTGCTAATCAGATGCTGTGGCATAAAGCCAGTGCAAATGCTGCCCATTTCCACCTCTATAACATCGCTCAATTCCCACTGTCTCAGCTCATCTGAACCTGAAACACTCATTCGTGCATTGTTGTTGCATCTAGAATTGATCATTTCAGCACGATTGCGGTTAGACTCCCATCTTCTACCCCCTGTAGCCCTAGGCTGTTCCAGTATGCCTGGTGCTCCTTGTCCTCACACGCACTGACTCCTGCTCCTGTATCCCCCTTTGTGCTCACTGTCCTACATTGCCGCCTGCTCCAGAAACGCCACAACCTTTAAAAATAATTCTTCTCTTCAAATATCTCAACCTGACCCTGAACCCTTCCGCAGGAACCTACAATATGGTCTCCTCTTTACAGGTCTCAACCTGGGATCCCAACACATCCCTAATTCCAAACCTCATCCTCCCGTTCAAATCCATGCATGACACATCGGCCCATCCTGTCTCCAACACCCCTCCACCGTCAAGGTAATCCTTCTGTGTGCAGTGTGCACTTTTGGTCTCCTTATTGAAGGAAGTGCATTGGAGGCGGTTCAGAGGAATTTTCCTAGATTTCCACCTGAAATGAATGAGTTGTCTCATGACAAAGTTTGGACAGATAGGGCTTGTTTCCACTGGATTTTAGAACAGTGAGAGGTGATTTGTTGGAATTGTACAAGACCATGAATGGCCTTGGCAAGGTGGGCGTGGAAGGGATATTTCCATTTATTGGTGAGTACTGAATTAGGGTGCGCTGTTTTAACATCAGGGCTCACCATTCTAGGCCAGGGATGAGGATGATTTTATTTTCTCTCAGAGGGCTGTGCGACTTTGGAACTCTCTGCCTCACAAGGCTGTGGAGGAGGGGTCATTGAATATTGTAAAGGTGGAAGTTGATAGACTCTTGTCAGACAAGGGAATCAAACGTTATCGGGGCTTTGATGGTGAAGTGGAAATCGAAACACAAGAAGATTAGCCATGATCTTATTGAATGGCAGAACAGGTTTAGGGGCCGACTCATCTAATCTAGTTCCTGTATCTTATTTTCCGTTATTTAATCCCTGCCTCTTGAAATCCCTTGAGTTCCATCTCTGCACCATTAGTGGCTGCGCCATAAGACCGGGGACTCTGCGCTCTGGAATTCACTCTCTAAACCTCTGTTTCGCTATTCACTACTTACCCACTCACCAGCTTGCAACACCTAACCCTGCGCCCCACATTCTCACAATCTCTCTCCTTTAAGATTCTCTTCCAAACTCATCTCCTTGACGAAAACCAACTTGCTTTCAACAAGATTAGAGAGAGAGGGAGGGGGCGAGGCGCTATCCAGGGACTATACTGTAGGACGAGAGATATGTTTGGAGGACGTTGGAGAGATTAGGAGGGGGCGAGGGGCCATTGAGAGATTTGAACAGGTGTTTGAGAACTGTAGGAGCTGGGGATGGTTTTGGGATAGGGCGGAGTGGGCGAGGGATCATGTAGGGATCTGGACAGGAGGAGGAGAATTGTAGGAGCTGCAGGAGGTTACAGAGATAGTTATGGAGGGGGCGAGAGAGATTTGAACAGGGGGTTGAGAAATTTAGGTGCTGGAGGAAGTTGTCGAGAATGGGAGGGAGGGGATGAGGAAGGGATTTGAACAAGTATATGAGAATTGTAGCGGATAGAGGAAGTTACAGAGATATGGAGGGAGAGTGTGAAGGAGGCATTTGAACAGGAACATGGGATTTGAAGGGGTTGGAGGAGGCTACTGAGATGGGGAGGTGGACGAAGAGCCATGTAGGTATTGGACCTGTTATGTTGTGTGCAGTATTGGTCTCCTTATTTAAGAAAGAATGCAAATGCAATAGATTCAGAGGACGATTACCAGACTAATGCCAGCTATCGGTTGCTTGTCTTATGAAGAAAGGCTGGGCAGCTTATGCTTGTAAACACTGGAGTTTAGAAGATTATGAGTGGATTGGAATGAAACCTTTAAGATCCTGAGGGGTATTGACACGGTGGATGTGGATAAGATGTTTCCTCTTGTGGGAGAATCTAAAACTTGGCGTCATTGTTTAAAAATATGGGGTGGCCCATTGAAGACAGAGATTAGGTGAACTTTGTATCAGAGCATCGTGAGTCTATGGAAAGCTCAACCTCAAAAGGAGGTGGAAGCAGTGTGTTTCATTATTTTTAAGGTGGAGCTGGATAGATTCTTGGCAGCTAATGGGGTGGTAGGCAGGAGATGACAATCAAGTCAGCCATGATTTTATTGAATGGCGGAGCAGGCCCGAGGGGCCAAGGGGGCGACTCCTGCTCCTGATTCGAATGTTTGTATGTAGGATGAGAATTGTAGGGGCTAAAGGAGGTTACAGGAATAAGGAGGGAGGGGCCAGGTAAGGATTAGAACAGGAGGATTAGAACTGTAGGGGCTGGAGAGAGTTCACGGAGTGCTATTCTGATATTTGAACACGAGGATGAGCATTACAGGGGCTGGAGGAGGTTACAGAGATAGTGAGTGAGGGATTGGAACAGGAGGACGAGAATTGTAGTGTCTGGAGGACGATACAGAGGGAGGGAGGGAGGGGGTGGGAGGGAATTGAAAAGCCTAAGAATTGTAGGGGTTGGAGTAGGTTTCAGAGATAGGGAGTGAGGGGCTGAGGGAGGGTGTTGAACAGGAGGATGAGAATTTTACTGGCTCGGGGAGGTTACAGAGATAAGAACGGCGAGGGGCAAAGGGCAATTGTCTCATTTGAACATGGGGATTAGAATTGTAGGGGCTGAAGGAGGTCACTTGGATAAAGAGGGAGGGGCGAGGCAGCAGGTAGGGATTAGAAAAGGAGGATGAGAATTGTAGGGGCTGCAAAATGTTACAGAGATATGGAGGGAGGGGGAGAGGGGCTATGATGGTACTTGATCATGAGATTGAGAACGATTGGGGCTGGAGGAGCTTACAGATGTAAGGAGGGAGAGGGTGTGATTGCCATGGAATGGTTTGAACTACAGGGTCAGAATTGGAGGGTAGAGGGAGATTACAGAAATATGGAGGGAGGGAGCTTAGGCCATAGAAGGATTTGAACAAGTGAGTGAGAATTTTAGGAGCTGGAGAAGGGTACAGAGATACGCAGGGAGAGGGTGGGTGTCCATGGAGGGATTTAAACATGAGAGTGAGAATTTCAGGTTTTGGAGTAGGTTACGGAAATAGAATGGGAGTAAGTAAGGGACTATGGAGGGATTTGAACAGGAGAATGAGAATTGTAGGGGCCGGAGAATGTTTCAGAGACAGGGGAAGATGGCGTGAGGGGCTATGATGGTGTTTGAATGTGCGGATGTGAATTACAGGGGCTGGAGGAGGCTACGGAGATAGGTCGGCTTGTGATGGGGCATTGAGCGATTTAGAGCGGGGTGTAAGAATTGTATTATGTGGTACAGGTTGCAGACATATGGAGGGGACAATGGGGTCAAGGAGCCGCTAGTCGTCATTGCAAAGGAGTGTAAGTATTACAGATTAATATTCTCCCCTCTCTTCTAGATTTTAATGGAACATGCGCTTCATTCCCGAACGTTTTGTGTCTCATTGCTAATGTCCTGCTTGGGATTATGTCTATCCTGGGAATGGAGTGAAATCCAGTCAAGGGAAATAAAAGCTGTAGCTGTGTGGGTTATCACTCAACAATTTCATATCTGAATAAAAACAATTTTGAATCTATCTCAGTGTCTACATCATGATATCAACATGTACAAATTTTCCATTAGCAAATATCAGCAATGTGACTGAATGTTCCCCGATGCTAAATCCCAAGTGCAGCATTACACTCCACTTTCTGTTATGAAGGATGTAACATGTATCCAATCTTCTCCCTCATTGTGAGAGAGGCTTTGATAGAGGTGCAAATGTATATTCAGTTTGGGAGGAGATTGTGTTAATGCCCCTGAAGCAGTCCATGCCCAAATTCAGCAAGATCTGGACTTGGGCTGTCAAGTGGCAAGTAGCATTCTAACTACACAAGTACCAGGCAGTGAACATCTTCGACATGCTAGAATCCAGCCTTCGCCCCTTGTCATTCAGTGACATTACCAGCAGAGAATTCAATGCTGCCAAGATCCTGGGAGTTAACATTGACGGGAAACTGAACTTGACTAGCCATATAAATATTATGGCTACAAGAGCAGGTCAGGCTGCAGGATTCCCGCGACGAGTAACTCACCTCTTGACTTCCCAAAGCCTGTTAGCACTCTAGCAGACACGATTCAGGATTGAGATGGAATATCCCCCACTATCCTGGATGAGCGCAGCTCCCACAACACACAAGAAGATCGAAACCATCCGGGATAAATCAGCCCCGCTTGATTGGCTAGTCGTTTCCCATCCACAAATATTCAGTCCCTCTGCCACTGACGTACAGCAGCAGCAGTACGTACAATCTACAAGATGCATTGCACGATTTCACCAAGTCTCCTTCGACAGCACCTTCCAAAAGCATGACCACTAACATCTAGCAGTACACGGGCAGCAGATACATGGGAACACGATCACCTGGAAATTCCCCTCCAAGCCTCGCACCATCCTGACTTGAAAATAGATCAGCCGCTCCTTTACTTTCACTGGGTCAAAGCCCTGGAACTTCCTCCCTGACAGCACTGTGGATGTACCCATACCACATGGACTGCAGCGTATCAAGAAGGCAATTCAACAGCACCTTCTCAAGAGCAACTAGGGATGGACAATAAATGCTGGCCTGGCCAGCAAACCCCAAACCCCTGAACGAATGAAAAAAAATGATTCCCGAGGTCCAGGGGAATGGGGCTCTGGGAAATTTGCGCAAACCCACCATGAGGGGGGATGGAATTTAACTTCAAATAATAAATCTGGAAAATCTGGAAATGAAAGCAGAACTGTCCCATCGATTGCCAAGAGTAGCCCAACTGCTTCACTGATGTCCTTTAGAGAGTGAAATCTACCTCATAGACTCATAAGCGTTGACAACACTGAAGGAAGGCATTCTGCCCATTGTGTCCGCGCTGGTCAACAAAGGTCTGAACGCACTAATCCCACTTTCCAGCGCTTGGCCCATAGCCTTGGGAGCCATGGCAACGCAAGTGAATATATAAATACTTCTGAAATGATGCGAGAGTTTCTGACTCAAGCCAGCTTTCAGACAGAGAGTTCCAGACTCCAACTACCCATCCTTAAACTGGCCCGTCTACATGTGGCTTCAGACTTCCAGAAATGTGGCTGACTCTTCACCGCTCTCTGTCACGGCCTAAAAAGCCAATCAGTACAGGGCCATTAAGGAATGGGCAGCGAACGTTGGCCTTGTCAGCGACACCCACAACCCATGAAAGAATAAAGGCAACAAAGGTAATGGCAAGAGAAACGCAGTCAGAAATGTTTCCTTTAAATCAGCTGTCCAACATGCGTCTCCTGGCCCGGCTGCGGACACCCAAATCCCCTCCATGTGGCCCCTGGAGGCAAATTTCAAAACTCTGTTGAAACAGATTATTTTCAATGGAAGATGTTGCATGGAGTTGTTCGTCCAATCAGTTTGAGCACCTCTGTATGTGTGTGGGGTGGGCGCGAGAGATGGAGGGGGTGGGGGGATTGTGAGAGGCTGAGTATTTGAGGGAGGGGGGCGATAGGATAAGTGTGAGTATAGAGTTCAAGGGATTGAGTTTGTGTGGGAGTCAGTGCGAGGGACTCAGGGTGTGAGGGGGAGTGCGAGAGGCTGAGGGTGTGTGGGGGTGTGCGCGATAGGCTAAGTGCGTGGTGAGAAGTGCAAAATACTGAGGGTATGAGGTGAGTGAGGGACACTGATTGTGTGAGGGGCTGCACACAAGGACTGGGGTTGTACGGAGTGGTGCGAGAGGCTGAGTATGTGTGGAGGATGGCTGCGAGGAACAGATTACATGTGGGTCGAGTGTCAGTGACTGAGTGTGTTTGGGGTGAGTGCGAGCGACGGAGTAAAGGTGGGGTGAGTGCGAAGGACTGACTGTCTGTGGGTGGTGTGCGAGTAATGAGCTATGTGTGGGGGGAGTGCGAGAGAATATGTGTGGGGGGAGTGCAAGGGACTGAGTATTTTGGGGAGAGTGCGAGGGACTGAGTATGTGTCGGAGTGATTGCAAGGGACTGAGTGTGTGTGAGGGCGGGATGCGAGAGACTCTGTATTGTGGTTGTGAGTGCGAGGACCTGTGTGGGCGGGGTTGACTGCAAGTGTGAGGGTCTGAGTGTGTGTGAGTGGAGTGCGAGTGATTGAATTTTTGTGGAAGGGAATGTGAAAGTCTGAGTATGTGTGGGGGAAGTTCAAGGGACTGAGATTTGGTGGCAGTGAGTGGGAAAGACTGGGTGTGTCTGTGGGGAGAGTGCGAGAATCAGATTGTATGTGGGGGTGAGTGCTAGTGACAGTATGTGTGGGTAAATTGCGAGGAGTTGAGTATGTGTGTGTGTGATTATGAGGGACTGAGTGTGTATGGTAGTGAGTGCGAGAGGCTAAGTCTGTTGGTGGTGGAGTGCTAGAGACTGTGTGTGTGGGGTATGAATGCGATGGAATGGGTGTGTGTGTGGAGAGTGCAAGAGACTGTGTGTGGGAGGGGACCGCAAGGGACTTAATATGAAAGGGAGTCGGGGTGAGTAACTGAGTGTGTGTGAGGTGGTGTGAGAGAGAATGAGTATGTGTGAGGGTGAGTGCAACACAGAATGTGTGTGGGGGGAGTGCGAGAGAATGAGTATGCGTGGGGGAGTGTGAGAGACAGAATCTGTGTGGTGGAGAGCCCGAGGGACTGAGCCTATGTGGGGGAGACTATGAGACACTATGTGTGGGAGGGAGTGCGAGAGACTGAGTATGTGTGAAGGGATTGCGAGGGACTGAGTGTGCATGGAGGTGAGTGAATGTGTTTGAGGAGAGTGCGAGTGATGGAGTGTGTGTGTGTGTATGTGTGTGTGAGGGACTGATTATTTTTGCGGGTGGGGAGTCCTAGGAAGTGAACATGTCTTGGGGGGAGTGCGAAGGGTTGAGTATGTTTGAGAGTGATTGCAAGAAACTGAGTGTGTGTCGGTGTTGAGTGCCAGGTAATAAATGTGTGGGGGGCGTGCGAGGGCCTGAGTGTGTTTGGGGGGATTGTGAGGGATCGAGTGTGTTGGGGGCTTGCGAGGGACTGAGTGTGTATAGGGGGAGTGCAAGGGTCTGAATCTTTGTACAGGTGAGTGTGAGTGACTGAGTATGTGTGGGAGGGTTCAAAGGACTGAGTGTGTGTGGAGGTGATTGCAAGCAACTCGGTATTTGTGGAGAGAGTTGAACATGTATTGGAGTGATTGCGAGGTACTGAGTTTGCGCACTGGTGAGTGGAAGCAGCTGAGTGAGTGTCGGGGGTGAATGTGAGGGACTGACTGTTTTGGGGGGAGTGCGAGAGTCTAAGTCTGTGTGGGGGGGAGTGAGGGAGGGATGGAGTATGTGTGGGGGTGAGTGCAAGGTAATGACTATGCATGGGGTGGGAGTGCGAGAGACTGAGTGTGTGTGAGGGGGATTGCAAGAGAGGGCAGTGCGAGAAAGCAAGTCTGTTTAGGAGGAGTGTGAGTGACTGAGAATGTGTAGGAAGAGTGCGAGAGACTGAGTATGCGTGGGAGAAGTGCGAAGGGCTGAGTGTGCGTTGGGTGAGTGCGAGGGGCTGAATATCTGTCTGTTGTGTGTGTGTGTAGTCGGGGTTGGAGTGCAAGAAACTGACAGTTTGGAGCGGACGGTGAGAATGCAATTTTGCCTTGCGTCCACTCTAGTTTTCTCTCTCACTGACAGCATCTCACACCAACACACTCACACACCCACACACACTCGAACACAGTTACAGACACACACACACACACACACACACACTTACACACACCCACCCACATACACACATACACACAGACACATACACACGCACCCACAAACAAACACACACACATGCGGAAATGCACACACTCACAATCACAAGTACACTCACGCTCAGACACACACAATGAAGCACACAAATCCTGCCATGGCTCCTTCCCTCCTCTCCTATCTCTTTAATCTCCTCCAGCTTCGAAAATTTTCATCCTCCTGTTCAAATACACCCCCCCTCCCTTCATACCTCCCTACTATCTCTGTCACCCCTTCGAAACCCTACAATTCTCGTCCACCTGTTCAAAGCCTTGCTTGACTCTTGGCTCACTCCTTCCCTATATATTTAACCTCCTCCAGCCTCTACGTTTCCCAACCTCCTCATGAAATACTTCTCCAGCCTTTACACTCACCCCTGTAACCACTCTTCTTTACGCCCATTTTACACACTTTTTATCCTTCGGCCCGTCTCTCCTGTGCCCTTTCTCTGAATGTGGCCACTCATCAGTTTGTCCCTTGCCTTTTCCAATACCCCACTGAATGTGAAATGCTTATCCGCTCTCCCTTTTCGAGCACATGTTACTTAATATTGCAAATCCGCTTCTGATAGGACATTGAATATACAAATAACCATCCGCCTATAAAAATATAAATTTCTAAAAAAATCCTTGATCATCGACTTAAATTGTTACACTGTAACTGACAATGTGAGGGGCCAGAATAACCGCCAGGCGGCGGTAATGAACCACGCTGTCCTTTGCCATGTTGACATTCCGGTGTTGCAATTTTTCCGCAAGTCTTCAGTTGCTGGGAAAAAAACAGTTACAGGCAACTTACAATAGGATCCCCGTGGTTGGTTGTAATCAGTAACTTTCATTTTTATCATCCAAGTTAGAGCATAAGAAATAGCGACAGGAGGAGCCATTCAACATTGTCATGGTTGATCACACTGTAGCCTCCAGTTCATTTTCATCTTTATAATTCAGGGCTCCATGGAGATCAATGATCTCTCCAAGTGACCCTTGGGTAAATTCAATATCCGGCCTCCACTTCTCTCTGTGGAAGAGAAACCCAAAGATTAACTACCTCCCGTAGAGCCATGATGTCATAGTCATAGAGCGATGGCGCACAGAAACAGACACTTTGGCCCATCGTGTCTGTGCCAGCCATCAAAGTATTCTAAAACTCACTTTTTCTCTCTTCAGATGCTGTTGGACCTGCTGAATTTTTACAGCTTTTTCTGCTTTTGTTCCTTTCTATTTTAATCCTATTATCCAGCTCTTGGCCCGTAGCCCTGTATGCTATGGCGTTTCAAGTGCTCATCGATATACTTCTGAATGTCTATGGGTTTTCCTATCTCTTACTGCCCCTCTCACCGTATGCTCCAGGTTCCAACCGCCCTCCGGGTGAAGATAAATTCGTCAAATTCCCTCTAAAGCTCTTGCCTCTTATCTTCAATCGATGCCCCCTGGTTATTGACAACTCCGCTAAGGAGATAAGTTTCTTCCTGTCTATCCCAAACGCGCCCCTCATATTTTTGTATATGACACCTTCAGCCTTCTCCACTCTACTGAAAACAGCCAGAGCCTGTACAGCCTGTCTTCGTAGCTGAAACGTTCCAGCCCAGGCAGCATCCTGGTGAATCTCCTCTGCTCCCTCTCTACTGCAATCACATCCCTCCCATAGTGCGGCGAGCAGGAGAAGGGGTTTCTCCCCATCCCCGTCCTGACCTGTATTCCCACATGAGGAGAAATAGCCTCTTAGCATGTAGCCCGTGAAGCCCGCTCGTTTTTTTTAAATTTGTTTCAATATGATCTGCTATCGATTTTTCCCCTGAGCTCCAAGGAGTCTAGGCCGAACTTGTTCATGTCTTTCTCATAAGACAAACCGCTTTCTGCCAGGAATCATCTCATTGAATCTTGCCTGAGCTGTTTCTCAGGTAAGTATGTCCCTCTTGAAATAGAGAGCACAGGACCTGTATCTTGGTGTCACTGGGAAAATGTCCATTTCCTTGAAGCGTGACAACCCAAATTTTAATTCCTGTTCCGCGAGGCCTCGTGCAATAGTCCTTGGTAATGATTTGCCGTCCCTGCACGCTAACATTCTGCACCCGCAGACAGGGACAACCAGTTCTTTCTGTACAGTAGCTTTCTGTAGTACATTCTGTAGAAGTCCAAATGCAGCACCTCCCACTTGCCTTCAGGCAACACTCCAAACTATTCTTAAAAGCGGACATTCTCAATACTTCTTTCACTTCACTATCATTACACAGAGCTCCTCCATGTGAAGAAAACAAACGTATTCTTGTCTTCAGCCCCAAGTAACTCATATTTAATTTGGTATTAATCATGCATTAAATACTTATTACTTTATATATAATATATTGTCATTCCAGACCAACAGAAGCAACCTGTTTCTGCCCAACAACATCAGTTCTCAAACATTTTAAATGCCTCTGTAAAACCATTCTTTGTTATATTACTCTGATGATCAAATAAAAAACACCAAATTTTCCATGTCATATTTCAAGTTTTTTCGTAGTAGGTAAACTTCTGTGAATATATGATTCTTCTATTTTTTCTACCTCTCTCCATCTCTCTCTCTCTGTCTCTTTCTCTCTCTATCCCTTTGTGTTGCTCTCTTTCTCTCTGCCTCGCTCTCCCTCTTTCGAATCTCTTTCCATGCCTCTCTTTCTCATCTCCCTCTCTGTCTCTCTCTCTGCCTCTCTCTCTTTCTCTGACTCTCTTTCTCAACTTTCGCTCTCTGTCTTTCTCGCTATTTCACACTATCTCCTTTTCATCTCTCTCTCTCTGTCTCGCTTTATCTCTCATCTCCCTTTTTCACTTAGATTTCTCTCTGTTTCGATCTCTGTCTCGCTCTCTCTCTCTCTGTCTCATTCTCCCTTTGTACCAGTCGCTCCCTCTTTCTCTCTCCGTTTTCTCATCTCTCCCTCTCTCTTTCTTGTTGCTCTCTCTCTCTCTCTCCATTGCTCTCTCTCTCTCTCTCTCTGTCTGTCTCTCCCTTTCTCTCTCTCTCTTTTTCCCAACTCTGTCTCCTTTCTCTTTGCGCTCTCTGTCTTACTCGCACTCTCTGTGTCTCGCTCTTTCTCTCCCTCTGTTGTCTCAGGAATATTTCTCCAATAGTAAGGCTAAGAGTGTTCAAAGTTCTCTGCCCATGTCATTGTTTAATACGGTATCATCTGATCCATTATATGTCAATATTTCTACCCCTCACATCACACCCGATATGTCAACCATTGCTTTTATGGTTGGGCGGGTATATTGTGAGGAGTTGAAGTTAGATTGTTGTCATCATGAAGGGCTAGAGTCTCCTGTTCTCCAACATCAGCCAACTCTCACTCCTTCCCAGCCGCTGAGAGGCATTCCGAGTTCGTACTATCAGGGAAAATTCAACAGACTGGGCATCCTTTAACAGGAGGAGGAGGCCGAGCGTTCAACTGATAATGGCATTAGATTAATAAAGAATTTTATAAGACCTTATGGAAGAAAATGTTTCCACTTGTGGGTAATACTGGATCATGAATACGTGTCAGTCACTAATAAAACGACACGGGGAATTCACGAGGAATCCAGAGAGTGGGGAGGATATGGAACTCACTGCCACAGGTAGTGGTTGAGTTGAATGGATTCAATGCATTTAAAGGGAAGGCAGGTAAACTGATTTTTTAATTCATTCATGTGACGTGGACATCGCTGTCTAGGCCAATATTCGTTGTCCTTCGCTAATTGCACATGAGAAGGGGGTAGCGAGGCACATTCTTGAGCCACTGCAGTCCGTGTGGTGTAGGTACACCATGGTGCTGTTAGGGAGGGAATTCCAGGATTTTGAGGCAGCGACAGTGAAGGAACAGCAGATATTTTTCTAAGTCAGGATGGCGATTGGCTTGAAGGGTAACTTCCAGGTGATGGTGTTCCCATCCATGTGCTGCCCTTGTCCATCTAGATGGCATTAGTCGTGGGTTTGGAAGGTGCTGTCTAAGTAGATCAGGAGAATGCTCACAAATGGCCTGTGAATAAAATTCATCACTGTCCAACTGTCTGGAGCAGAACGATAGATGCTGAGAGCTCATTTGGCCCCTTGACAAAACTCTGAGCATATTGCAGCCTGAGACGATTTCCTGCAAACCTTCCTGCAGTTAGATCCTTGCTTATGAGCCCTCTTGATGAACGAGTTGGTACCTTAGTCCCATGTCCCTTCGATTCCTCATCCAAATGGTCGAAGGTGTCCTCAAACATTTCTCTCTCTCTCTCTCTCTCTCAGACTCAATTTATCTTTCTCTTTCTTCACCTTTTATGTCTGCCAGTTTCATGTGTATGTGTGTGTATTAATGTGTGTTTGTGTGTATGTGTCTCTGTGTGTGTGTTTCTGTGTTCATATATTACACTGTGTCTGTCACTCTGTCTCTGCATCTGCTTCTCTCCCCTTCACTCTCTTTCTCTCTGTTTCAGTGTTACACTCCCTTTCTCCTTTTTACTCTCTTTCAATTTCTCTATCTCTGTTTGAGTTTGTTTGTTTGTGGTTTTGTCAATTGATCTGCCTCTGTCTTTCTACCTCTGTCTGTTTCTCTATCTGCCTGCCTGTCACGCTCCATGTTTCTCACTGCCTCTATCTCATATCCCCCTCTCATACTTTCTCTCTCTTTCTCATCTCTCACTCTCTTTATCTTCTCTCTCTCTCTCTCTCTCTCTGTCTCTCTCTCTCTCTGTTTATGTTGTCTCAAGAATATTTCTACAGAATGCTGGCTAAAAGTATTAGCAGTTCTCCATCCATGCCATTGTTAAAGGCAGGATCATCTGTTCCATTTAAATTCATCATGTCTCCACCGTGCACCCCTTCCTATAATCCAATTGTCACTTTTTAGTTGGACTGATCCATTTTGAGGTGTTAACATTAGATTGCCGTCATCCTGAAGCCCCAGATTCTCCTGTTCTCCAATATCATTCATCTTTCACTCCGTCCAAGCCGCTGAGAGGCGTCCCAATGTGGAACTATCAGGGAAAATTTAACAGGTGGACAGGCTTTGTGGAGCCAGGAGGTGAGCTAATCTCGGCAGGATTCCAAGCCTCTGAACTGCTCATATTTCCAAAATATTTGTATGGCTATTCCAGTTCAATGGTCAATGGTAACCGCCAGGATGTTGATTGTGGGAGATTCAACGATGTTAATGCATTGAATTTCAAGGGAGAAAGGAATAGCAGGATATGCAGATGGAGCTAGATGAAGGAGATAGGGAGGTGGCTCAGAAGTGTCCTATGAATGAAACCCATCACTGGCGATCAGGCAGGAGTGGAATAATAAATGCTGAGAAGTCATTTGGCCCCGTGACCACACTCTGAGCATGTTGGAGACTGAGACAATTTCCTGCAACCCTTCCTGCAGTCAGATGCTCGCTTATGTGTCTTTTTGAACAACGAGATCATTCCGTGTCCCTTCAATTACTCATGGAACTGGTCAAAGGTGTTCTAAGGAACAGCTCTCTCTCTCTCTCTCTATCTCTCAGACTCAATATCTCTTTCTCTGTCTGTCAGATTTGTCTGTGTATGTAGTTGTGTGTGTATATGTGTGTGCGTGTGTGGCTGTGTTTCCGTGTTCACCTATTACTTTGTGTCGATCACTCTGTCTCTATCTCTGCTGCGCCCCCCTCTTTCTCTGTGTCTCAATATTTCACTCCCTTGCCTCTTTTTTGTCTCTGTCATTTTCTATATCTGTGGGTGTGTTTGCTTATGTTTATACTTTTATCTATTGAACTGTCTCTGTCTTTCTACCTTTGTCTCTCTCTCTCTCTATCTGTCTGCCTTTCTCACTCCATGTTTCTCACTCTCAGTTTCCCATATCATCTCTCTCATTCTTTCTCTCTCTTTCGCATCTCTCCCTCTTGCTTCCCCAGCCCCTCTATCTCTTGCTCGCTCTCTCTCTGCCTCGCTTTCTCCCTGTCTCTGTTGTCCGAAGAATATTTCTACAGTATGATGGCTAACAGTGTTTGAAGTTCTCCATCCATGTCGTTGTTACAGACAGTATTACCTGTTCCATTATAAGTCAACATTTCTATCCCATGAACCTTTTCCTAGAAGGCAACTGTTACTTTTTATTTGGACTGATCCATTTTGAGGTGTTGACATTAGATTGCTGTCATCCTGAAGCCCCAGCTTCTCCTATTCTCCAACACCAGTCAGCTGTCACTCTATGCTAGCCACTGAGATGCAATCCAATGTGGAACTATCAGGGAAAATTTACAGACTGGGGCTCTTCTCTCTCGAAGGTAAAGGCCGAGGGATCAACGGATAGAGGCCTTAGATTAATGGAGCATTTGATAAGGCCTTAGGGAAGAAAGTGTTTCCATTTGTAGGTAATATTAGGTGATGAATACGTGTTAGTCATTAGTAAATTCACACGGGGAATTCATGAGGAAACCAGAGTGTGGGGAGAATATGGAACTTACTGACACAGGTAGTGGTTGAATTGAATGGATTCAATATATTTAAAGGGAAGCCAGACAAAGTTGTTTTTTCATTTATTTGTGTCAAGTGGGCATCGCTGGCTAGGCCAGAATCCATTGCCCATCCCTAATTGCCCGCTTAGAAAGGAGTAGTAAGGAACATTCTTGAGCGGCTGCTGTCCATTTGGTGTAGGTTCACCAACATTTCTGTTAGGGAGGGAGTTCCAGGATTTTGACCCAGCAACAGTGAATGAACAGCCGATATATTTCCAAGTCAGGATGGCGAGTAGCTTGAAAGGGAACTTCCAGGTGTTGTTGTTCCCATCCACCTGCTAACCTTGTCCTTCTAGTGGTAGTGGTCTTGGGTGTGGAAGGTGATTTGTCAGGAGCCTTGGTGATTACGTGCATTACATCTTGTATATGGCAGACACTGCTGCTACTGTGCGTTGGTTGTGGATGGAGTGAATGTTTGTGGAAGGGGTGCCAATGAAGCGGGGCTGTATTGACCTAAATGGTGTCGAGCTGCTTGCGTGTTATGGGAGCTGCACTGAGCCAGAAGGTGGTGAATATTCCTTTACACACCTGACTTGCGCATTGTAGACGGTGCACATGTTATGGAAAGTGAGGAGGTGAGTTACACTTAGCAGGATTCCTAGCCTCTGACCTGCAATTATTGTCGCAGTATTTATATGGATATTTCAGTTGAATGGTCAACGGTAACCTGCAGGATGTTGATAATGGGGGATACAGCAATGGTAATGCCATTGAATGTCAAGGGAGAAAGGAAAAGCAGGACATGCAGTTGGTGTTAGATGAAGGAGATAGGGAGAAGGCTCACAAGTGTCCTGTGAATAAAACTCCTCACTGTCCATCTTTCTGGAGCGGAATGATAGATGCTGAGAGCTCATTTGACACCGTGAACACGCTCTGAGCATCTTGGAGCCGGAGTCGTTTTTCTGCGACCCTTCCTACAGTCAGATCCTCGCTTCTGTGTCCTCTGGATGAATGAGATCATGCCATAAGCCCATGTCCTTTCGATTCCTTATCCAACTGGTCAAAGGTGTTCTCCGAAACATCTATCTCTCTCTCTCTTTGTCTCTCTCTCTCATCTCTCTCTGAATCAATTTCTCTTTCCTTTCATTCTCCTTTTCTCTTTGTCAGTATCATCTGTGAGTTTGTGTGTGTGTGTGTGTGTGTTTCTGTGTTCATCTATTACTCTGTGTCTATCACTCTGCCTCTGTCTCTGCCTGTCTCACCCTCTCTCTCTTTCTCACTATCTCAATATTTCACTTCCTTTTACCTTTTATCTCTCTGTCATTTTCTGTGTGTTTGTGCTTTTTGTTTTGTCCATTGTTCTGTCTCTGTATTTCTACCTCTGTCTCTCTCTCTATCTGCCTGCCTGTCTTGCTCCATGTCTCACTCTCTTTCGCATATCCCTCTTTCATTGCTTCTCTCACTTTCTCATCTCTCTCCCTTTCTCCTCTCTCTCTCTCTCCCTTTCTCCTCTCTCTCTCTCTCTCTTTCTCCCCTCTTTCTCTCTCTCTCTCTCATGCTCACTCTTTCTCCCTGTGTCGCTCCCTCTCTGTCTCTGTCGTCTCAAGAACATTTCTACAGTATGAAGGCTAAAAGTGTTTGAAGTTCTCCATCCAGGACATTGCTAAATACAGTATCATCTGTTCCTTTAAAAGTCAACTTTTCTACCCCGTGCACCCATTCCTATAAGTCAAATGTTACTTTTCATTAGGATGGATCTATTTTGAGGTGTTGACGTTAGATTGCTGTCATCCTGAAGTCCCAGATTCTCCTATTCTCCAACATCACTCAGCTTTCGCTCCAGTCCAGCCGCTGACAGGCTTTCCAATGTCAGACTATCAGGGAAAATTTAAGGAATGGGGTTCTTCTCTCTGGAATGGAAAGCCCGAGGTTTCAACTGGTAGAGGTCTTAGAGTAATGAAGTATTTGGTAAGGCCAAAGGGACACAAATGTTTCCACTTGTAGATACTACTAGGTCATGAATAAGTCTCAGTCACTTGCAAATGTACACGGGGAATTCATGAAGAAAACAGGGACTGCTGAGAATATGGAACTCCTTGCAACAGTTAGTGGTTGAGTTGGATGGTTTCAATATATTTAAAGGGAAGATGGACAAACGCATTTTTGATTCATTCATATGAAGTGAGGCATCGCTGGCGAGGCCAGTATTCATTGCCTACCCCTAATTGACCTGTGAGAAGGGGATAGTGAGGCACCTTCTTGAGCTGCCGCAGTCTGTGTGGTGTAGGTACACGCCCAGTGCTGTTAGGGAGGGAGTTCCGGGATTTTGACACAGCGACATTGAAGGAACAGCCGATATCTTTCTCAGTCAGGATGTCGAGTGGCTTGGAAGATAACTCCCAGGCGTTGGTGTTCCCAAATATCTACTGCCCTTGCCGTTCTAGGTGGTAGTGGTCATGGTTTTGGAAGGTGATATGTAAGGAGAGTTGCTGACATCTTGCATTGCATCTTGTATATGGCACACACTGCTGCTACTGTGCGCTGGTGATGGATGGAGTAAATGTTTGTGCAAGGGGCGCCAATCAAGCCGGCTGCTTTTCCTGGATGGTGTCAAGCTTCTTCAGTGTGGTGGGAGCTGGTCTCATCCAGGGAGGTGGTGAGTATTCAATCATACACCTGACTTGTGCCTTGTAGATGGTGAACAGACTTTCGGGAGTCAGGTGGTAAGTTACTCTTGGCAGGAATCCCAGCCTCTGACCTGTTCTTATTTGCAAATTATTTACATGGCTACTGGAGTTAAATGGTCAATAGTACCCCCCAGGAAATTGACAGTGTGAGATTCAGCAATTGTAATGCCATTGAATGGCAAGGGAGGAAGGACTAGCAGGATCTGCAGATGGAGCTCGATGAAGGAGATAGGGAGGAGGCTCAGAAGTTTCCTGTGAATGGATATCTTCAATGTCGACCTGGCTGGAGTGGAATGATAATTGCTGAGAGCTCATTTGGCCCCGTGACCACGCCCTGAGCATATTGGAGCCTGAGCCGATTTCCTGCAACCCTTCCTGCAGCCAGATCCTCGCTTGTGTGTCCCCTTGATGAACGAGACCAAACTTACGTCCAGTGTCTGTTGGATTCCCCCTCCAACTGATCCAACTTGTTCTCTGAATCATCTCTCTCTCTCTCTCTCTCAGACTCAATTTCTCTTTCCACTTCTTCTCCTTCTCTGTCTGTCAGTTTCGTCTGTGTGTGTGTATGTCTCTGTGTATGTGCACCTCTGTGTTGATCTATTAATCTGTTACTATCACTCCATCTCTGACTCTGCTTATCTCGCCCTCTCTCTTTCTCTGTCTCAATATGTCACTCCCTTTCTCCTTTTATCTCTCACAGTTTCTCTATCTGTGTTTTTTTAATATTTTTGCTTTTGTCTATTGCTCTCTCTCTATCTTTCTACCTCTGCCTCTCTCTCTATTTGTCTGCCTCTCTCGCTCAATGTTTCGCACTCTCTCATATCCCAATCTCATTATTTTTTCTCTCTTTCTCACCTCTCTCTCTCTTTCTCCTCTTTCCCTCTCTCTCTCTCTTGCCCGTTCTCTCTCAGTCTCTATTGTCTCAAGAATACTTCTACAGTACGAATGCTAAAAGTATTTGAAGTTCTTCATCCATGCCTTTGTAAAAGGCAGCATCATCTGTTCCATTAAAAGTCAGCAGTTCTAACACGTGCAACCCTCCCTATAAGTCAACTGTTACTTTCTAGTTGGATTAGTCCACTTTTAGTTTTTGACTTTAGATTGCTGTTCCGCAGAAGCCCCAGATTCTCCTATTTCCAGCATCACTCAGCTTTCACTCCAACTCAGCTCCTGAGAGGGATTCCAACGTGAAATTATCAGGGAAAATTTAACAGACTGTGGCTCTTCTCTCCAGAAGGGAAAGGCCGAGGAATGAATTGATAGAGGCCTTACATTAATGAAGCATTTGATAAGGCCTTAGGGAAGAAAGTATTTCCTCTTGTCGGAAATATCAGGTCATGAGTACTTGTCAGCACATGGAGAATTCATGAGGAAACCAGAGTTTGGGCAGAATGTGGAACTCACTGCTTCAGGTAGTGGCTGAGTTAATGGTTTGAATGTATTTAAAGGGAAGCCAGATAAATCCATTTCTTAATTAATTCACGTGACGTTGGCATCTCTGGCTAGGCCAGTATTCATTGCCCATCACTAACTGCCCCCTGAGAAATGGGTAGCGAGGCACTTTCTTGGTCCGCTGCAGTCCGTGTGTTTTGGTACATGCACAGTGGTGTTAGGGAGGGAATTCCAGGTTTTTGAAGCTGCGACAGTGAATGAACAGCCGAAATATTTCCAAGTCATGATGCCGGGTGGCGAAAAAGGGAATTTCCAGTTGGCGGTGTTCCATCTATCTGCTGCCCTTGTCCTTTTTGTTGGTTGTGGTCGTGGTTTTGGAAGGTGTTGTCTAAGGTCCCTTGGTGATTTTGTGCATTGCACCTTGTGCATGACACACACTGCTGCTCTGTGCATTGATGGTGGAGGGAGTGAATGTTTGTGGAAGGGGCGCCAATCAAGCAGAGCTGCTTTGACCTGTATGGTGTCTAGCTTCATGATTGTTCTGGGAACTGCACTCATCCAGGCAAATGGGGAGTATTCCATCACACTCCTGACTTGTGCCTTATAGATGGTGGACAGGCTTTGGGGAGTCAGAATGTGAGCTACTCTCCGCAGGGTTCCCAACATCTGACCTGCACTTGTAGCCACAGTATTTATATGGCTATTCCAGTTAAATTGTCAAGGGTAACCCTCCAGGATGTTGCTAGTGGGGGATTCAACAATGTTATTGCCATTGAATGTCAAGGGAGAAATGAAAAGCAACATCGTCCCCGTGATGGTGGCATCGCTGCCTGGGACAAGCATGTAATGCTCTTTCCTAATTGCCCCTTGAGCAGGTGGTGGAGAGCTCCCTTCTTGAACCGGTACAGTTTCGGTACACCGGGCGTTAGGGATGGAGTTCCTGTGGTTTAACCCTCCTGGACCACCCATTGGCAAGAAACGGAACTGGATCAGCCATTGAAATACTATGGCTGCAAGAGCAGGTCAGAGGCTTGAAATCCTGCGACGATGAACTCACCTCCTGACTCCCCAAATCCTATCCACAATCCACAGGGCCCAAGTCAGGATATGAATGGAATACACTCCAAATGCTTGGATGAGTGCTGCTACCACAACACTCAAGGAGCTCGAAAGCGACCAGGATAAAGCAGCCCCGCTTGATTGGCACCCCGTCCACAAACATTCAATCCCTCCACCACCACGCACATTAGCAGCAATGTGTACCATCTACAAGATGGACTGCAGGAATTCAGCAAGGCTCCTTAGAAAGCACCTTCTGAACCTACGACCACTACCATCTAGAAGGGCAAGGGCAGCAGATCGATCAGAATACCACCACGTGAAAGTTCCCCTCCAAGTCATTCACCATTCTGACTTGAAATACATGATTCTCGTTTGTTCAAAATCCTGCAACTCATTCCCTAAGAACATTGTGGGTGCACCTCCACCACATGGAATGCAACGGTTCAAGAAGGCGGCCCATCACCAACTCCAGAAGGGGCAACTAGGGAGGGGCAATAAATGCTGGCACTGCCAGCAAACCCCACATCCCGTGAATTAAGATAAAAAAGAAAAACCCTGCTACAGTGAATGAAAGATGATGCAGTAGTACCAAGGCAGCAGAGTGAGTGGCTGGAGAGGAACACGCAGCTTGTGGTCTTGCAATACGTCCGCTAATCACATGTCGAGGCATTAAGCCAGTGCTAATGCAATCCAAATCCAACTCATTTTCACAGCTCGATCCGTCCTGTCTCAGCTCATTTGAAGCTGAAAGACTCATCTGTGCAATGTTGTTGTCTCAGGACTTGGCAATTCCAGCACTCTCCTGGTTGGACTCCAATCTTCTACCCCCTGTAGCCCTAAGCTGATCCAATACACCTGGTGCCCCATTTCCTCTGACGCACAGAATCCCACTCCTATATTCCCCCTCTGAGCTCGCTGTCTTACATTGCCCTTTACCTGCCTCACCTAGCGAGATCCATCACCTGACCATGGCTGTTAATTCAAACACTTGCTCATTCTCTGTCATTTTGCGTCCGAGCAGTCTCTGTTCATCCAGACAGGGAAAGAAATTTATCCGTTAACTAAACATGGGCAACGCCAGTTGCATATTCTGACTTGTCCAATTAGGACTACATCATATTATTAAACCATTGGACAATCCGCTTAACATCATGTAATTATAATTATGAAACATGCAACCAAATCCAACTTAGAGAGTGTTGTTGTAAGGAAGATAAAAACAAAGAGAACTGCGGATGCAGGAAATCCAAAACAAAAACAGAATTACCTGGAAAAGCTCAGCAGGTCTGGCAGCATCGGCGGAGAAGAAAAGAGTTGACGTTTCGAGTCTTCATGACCCTTCGACAGAACTTGAAGCTCTGTCGAAGGGTCATGAAGACTCGAAACGTCAACTCTTTTCTTCTCCGCCGATGCTGCCAGACCTGCTGAGTTTTTCCAGGTAATTCTGTTTTTGTTTTGTTGTAAGGAAGGTTCATTGAGTTTGCAGGTGTTAATGAATGTTCCTTGTATTGGTTCCTGGAATAGGAGGCTGTGCTAGGAGGAGAGATGTAGTAGAATGGACCCACGCTTCTTAGAACAAGAAGAACGAGACATGATGTGATTGAAATTTAGGCACTGCTGAGAGTGGGGTTTGAGAGAGTTGATTCTGAGAAGTCGTTCTCCACCTCCACCGCAATGGCCTCCACCCTGGCTGTTGAGTCCGGAATGAGAGAGATGGGGGTACGTGGTCGGAGTCCCAGGAGAAGGATTTGGCCATTTCAGGCTCAACTGAGGAAAAATGTATTCACCCTGAGGGTTGTGAAACCTTGGAATCCAGTGTCCCAAAGAGATGTGGATGACACCGTCTCTTGTGCAGTCGAGGGGAATTGGTGGTGTTGCGCTTTTATCCCTGGACTGGTATTCCAAGGACCCAGGGTAAGGCATTTGGGAATTGGCTTCGAATCCCATCATGGCAGATGATAATCAGAAATGGCAAGTCTGATGATGACCATAAAACAATGGCTGATTATTGAAAAAGCCTGTTTGGTTCAGTAATGTCCTTCGGGGAAGAAAACCTTTCTTCCTTACGTGCTACATGTGGATCCAGGTTTTGAAATTAATTGTCCTCTGAACCCGGTCAGTTAGGGATGGCCTAGCCAGAAACGCCCACACCCCATGAACGGATAAAGTGAAGGAAAAAATTCCTGAATACCAGGAGGTAGTGACAAAATAACCCCACACCCACTCTCCCAGTCTCTCTTCTGGTGCATCAATACCTGGCTCAATGGCCCTCCAAGTGTGTGCTGTAAACTATTCATATCTGTCTCTGTTTAATGTCAGAGGAGCTCCCCAGGGCCACAATCTCTGTCGAACCGCCTTCTGGCGTGGTCAGAAGTGGGAGGCCCATTCGACTGACCTGCACAGGCGCCATTCTGATCTCCGGTGGCCAATTCAACTTCTACCGTGATGGTGAAACAAGGCGAACAATAAATGTATCCAGCTCCGTGCCATCGGCCTCCTTCATCGTCGATGACTTGATCACTGCCGGAAACTGGAGCTTCAACTGTGACTATGCCAGAACAGTAAAGCAGACAAACTATTACTCACCGCGCAGTGAAACGGTACAGGTCATTGTGACAGGTGAGAGACATTCATTAGCCCTCTGAGTGGCCACTCTTAATGAGAATGTCAGTTCACCCATTCCTGCTGGCAATACCCAGCTCACTCTCTCTTTTGCTAACACGTCTATTCCATTATTTCTAAATTGTTACAATTCCTGTAGGCCATCCAGTGCCGAATGTGCACAGGCCTCCTCTTAATGACTGTTGCATAACTTGAAAGCATTGCCTCAAGACCGTGACCCAGCCCCTCTCCTTTTTTAGTGTTCAGAGACCGAAGCAGAATGGTCAAGAACTCGGTGTCATGTTTGACCCAGAGACGAGATTTCGAACACATTTCATTTCATTCGTCCCCGTGATGATGTCATCGCTGCCTGGGACAAGCATTTAATGCTCCTCCCTAATTGCCCCTTGAGAAGGTGGTGGAGAGCTGCCTTCTTGAACCGCTGCAGTTTCGGGACCCCAGGCATTAGGGATGGAGTTCCAATGTTTTATCCCTGCTGGATCACCCATTGGCCTGAGACAGAACTGGACCAGCCATAGAAATACTGTGGCTATAAGAGCAGTTTAGAGGCTGGGAATCCTGCGACGATTAACTCACCTCCTGAATCCCCAAATCCTATCCACAACCTACAAGGCCCAAGTCAGGAGTGGAGTGGAATACAGTCCACATTATTGGATGAGTGCTGCTACCACAACACTCAAGAAGCTCGACAGCGTCTAGGATTAAGCAGCCCCACTTGATTGGCACCCCATCCACAAACATTCAAACCCTCCACCACCACACACAGTAGCAGCAATGTGTACATCTACAAGATGGACTGCAGGAATTCAACAAGGCTCCGGAGATAGCAAATACTGAACCCACGGCCACTGCTATCACCATATTGACTTGAAAATACATCACTGTCGCTGGGTCAATATCCTGCAACTCCTTCTCTAGGAAAATTGTGGGTACACCTACACCACGTGGAATGCAACGGCTCAAGAAGGCGGCCCAGCACCACCGCCACAATGGGCAACTAGGGAGGTGCAATTAATGCTGGCACTGCCAGCAAACCCCACATCCCATGAATTAATATAAAAAATAAAAACCCTGCTACAGTGAACGAACGATGAAGCAGTAGTACTAAAGCAGCACAGTGTGTGGCTGGAGAGGAACTTGAAGATCGTGGTGTCGCAATACGTCTGCTAATCACATATCGAGGCATAAAGCCAGTTCTAATGCAGCCCAAATCCACCTCGTTTTCACAGCTCGACCCGCCCTGTCTCAGCTCATCTGAAGCTGAAAGACTCATCTGTGCACTGTAGTTGCCTCTGGACTTGCCAATTCCAGCACTCCCCTCGTTGGACTCCATCTTCTACCCCCTGTATCCCTAACCTGATCCAGTATCCCTGGTGCCCCATTTCCTCAGGCACTCAGAGTCCCGCTCCTATATTCCCCCTCTGAGCTCGCTGTCCTACATTGCCGCCCTCTCCAGCAACGCCACAATCTGAAGATGGTAATACTTATTTTCAAATGCCAGAGTCTGGCCTTGAACCTACAATTCGGACTCCACTCTACAGGTCTCTACAAGGGCTCTCGACTCATCCTTGTTTCCCAGTGTTCACTTTTCAATTCTGATCTTCCCTTTCAATTCAATGCATGGCACCTCGGGCCCATCCCTGTTTCCAATACCCCTCCACCATCACTGCAATCCTTCAATGTGCGGTTTTGGACTCCTTACTTAATGAAGGATGTAAATGCGTTGGATGCAGCTCAGACAAATTCATAGATTTCCAGCTGGAACGAGTGTGTTGTCTTATGAGGAATGATTGGACCGGCTTTGCTTGTTTCCTTTGGAGGTTAGAAGAGCAAGAGATGCTTTGATTGAAGGGAACAAGATCCTGAACGGCCTGGACACTGTGGTCGTGGTAATCCTCTCTCTTCCCCCTCTCTCCCCCCTAGGCACCATGTGTGCTCTGAGTATGGACACATCCCCAGAAAGTACTAAAATCCACCCTTCAAACTGGGAACAAGCTGCTGCTGCCTGGGTGAGACTTTTTGAAATCTGCATCCCAGAATTTTACAAACCAGGCAACCCCAGGATGGTGTGAGTGAAGCTTTCTGCAGGGACTCGGAGCTGGTCACTGACTCCACACTGGAGACACCCCCCAGATTCTGTGTCTCTTCCTCACCAACAAGACCCTGCCTCTGTTTCACTGTCTTTTCCTGTTTCCCTCACTCTCCCCCCTCTCTCTCTATAGTAATGTAGGGACACATCCTAGAGAGACAGACTCAATTCATTTGGCTGCTCTACCTTCCAATTCATCATCTTATCCAAAACACCAGAATTATTCAGGAATAGCAGAATCTTTTACACACTCTCACAGTTTGGACTTGGTGAAGGGCTCCTGTTGGACGGGAAATTAGTCCAATGAGCATATTCTAATCCATTAACTCATTGTGGCACAAAATGAAACACTGCAGGCACTTTGTGCAGAGCAAGATCCCACAGGGGGCAGTCAGCTTTGCTTAGCATTTTTTAAATTGGGGAAATATTTACAGAGAGGGGGAACATGGTGGAGAGAGACTAAGACAGTGTAGAGCCCCCTTCAGAACCTCAGAAAACCTGAGTGCTTTCCAATGAATGAATTAATTTTTAAAATACACTCATGGTTAGTTACTCACTAGTTTCACTATCCCTGGATTAATTTTTGCAATTCGGCCTTTCTAGAAGATGTGACAGGGAGCTGGGCAGAGTCTACACATCGGAGACCCCCAGATCCTGTGTCTTTTCACCCCAACCTCCTCATCTGTTTTACTCTCTCTACCCCTCTGTTACCCCTCACACACTGCCCCCTTTCTCAATCTCTCTCTCTTCTCCCATCTCCCTTATTAAGGGAGCAAGATGGAGAGACCAAGAGAGAGACAAAAGGCTGATAATTTTACAATCAGAGATCAGTGAAGTGAATTAAATTGGCTGCCGGGCCTTTACCTTTAACCCTTACATCGCTTGCTCTCAGACACAGGCCCTGTGTTCTTGGTGAATTAGACCCGGTTCCAATTTGCAGTTTTTTTAATTGTGCTCTGAAAAGTTCCTGCCTTCCCTTTTTAAATAATGAGTCACTGTGGCCATGTTATATATTTATCAATGATTTACTGAGAGAAATGTGGGCTGTGACGGGTGGGGGTGGAAATGGGAGCAATGCTCACTCAGCCCATCAGTAAACTGAATTCAGGGAATGGAGCCACAACCGCAGTGCAGAACAGGCTGCAGACCAGTTTGGCACAGCAAGATCCCATGAGCAAGGTGGTGTGAGCCAAGTATCCTTCCCCCAGATGCAGAAAATGCAAATCTCCCTCTTTAAAACTTGGGCGGGGGTGGGGGTCTGATTGTTTTGCAAAACTTTGGAAGGCTTCAGAGAAATGAGTGAGTGCAATTCAACCCCCCTCCTCCACACTCTGCTCCCATTCATTTGATTATCTGACCTTCAACACTGTAAACATAACAATAAAGAAAATACATAAAAAATACCACCGTTTATACAGCGTCACATTGAGAAATTCAATTCCAGGAACTTAGATACATTGGTAAGTCAATAACTAAATGTTTACACTTGCAGTGCACAGCAAGGTTCCCACAAACATCCCCACCAAGGCCTCATCGTAGGAACCCCAAATCCTGTCTCCCCCCTTTCTGAATCAGCACTCCCCACCCCCAAAACTATTTCCGTCAATATATCCTCTTTCCCAACTCACTCATTCTCTCCCTCTCTCTCTGTTTCTGACATGCCAGAATATGGAGGGGCAGAGAGAGAGAGAGAGAAAACCACAGTCAGGACATCAATAAACTCAATTCAAAATGTTTCCCGCACATTTCATTAAAGCCTCAATTCATCGCAGTGTCTAAAACAGCAGCGTTATTCGGGGAAACAGCCTCACGTGAACAAGTTTCACTTCAGGCCCTCCCACCAGCTTCACCAGTCACTGAATTAATTTTCAAAGTGTACTCACTGCTG
This sequence comes from Isurus oxyrinchus, assembly GCA_026770705.1. NCBI lineage: Eukaryota > Metazoa > Chordata > Chondrichthyes > Lamniformes > Lamnidae > Isurus > Isurus oxyrinchus. The sequence goes on from JANJGN010000048.1 coordinate 1,114,398, forward strand.
GTCATTTAGGAAGCCCTGTTTGGTATTTGCGCACAGATAGATCCCACACACTGCAACGTGCTCACATTTGGGTCAAAGCATTTTAGGTTGAGAATTGATGAAAAAGGCAAGGCAAGGAAATATACTGAAACAAAATGGCACAGATTGGCCCTCAGTGACACCATTTCTTTTCACAAATCCAACCTTCTGGGAGGCTGGGAGTGAGGCTCTTTTCTCCAGAGGCTTGGAGCTGGGCAGTGATTGTACACTGGAGACCCCCAGATCCTCATCTCTTCCCTCCATGTTTCCGTCCCTCTCCCCTTGCTCTCTCCCTCCCTCCCTGATAACTCACAATCGAAAGAGAAAGATGGGAGAGATCGAGAGAGACAGCAAGAAAACGCACAATCACATCCTCAAATTAAATAAAATCAAGAGGCTGCTGCACATTTTGTTTCACCGTCACATTCATGGCCTAAAACACAGGCATTATTGGGGAGTTCAGACAACGCACAGCCCTTCCCGAGGGGCCTGAAATTAGGCCTTGAATTGGGCCTAGTCAAAGAGGCAGCATTAAAGCTCTGGGACAGGAACAGGCCCCAGTCTAACAGAACATTCCTCTCCCTCCACAGCTCAGCCCAAAACTCATAGACAGGGCTGGAAGGAGTAAGAGGGAAATGGGACCCAGTCCCCCTCATCCCCCATCCAAACCCCCTCCACCCTCCCCTCTCCCCTAATTCAAATGTCGACAAATCAGATTGGGACTTTCCTATCAGTTTATTACAAGATCAAGTGAGAGAAAGAAATGCCTGGAATGAGAGAGAGAGAGAGAGAGAGAAAGCTGGAGTGACAGAGTCAAGGAAATTCCACCCCAGCTCCCCCTGAATCCCTCAAACTCCCATCGCCCTGTCTCAAACACAAGACTGTTCTGGAGTTTAGAACAAGCCTTTACCCAGGATCAAGGGCTTTTAATTTGAATGACAGTCAATGAACTGGTTTCTCTTTGACATTGTATGGTCACTGCTGCATTCCAGGAAAAGCTGCAGGCAAGATGTGTACAGGAATATCCCACAGGTTGCAGTCAGCTTTGCTTTTCATTTTTTAAACTGGGGAAATATTTACACAGGCAGAGAGACATAGTGAGGGAGAACATGTTGGAGAGAGTCTAAGACAGTGATTACCCCAATTTGGAACCTCAGGAAAGCTGAGTGCTTTCCAGTGAATGAGTTATATTTTAAAATGTTCTCCTTGTTAGTTATTCATTTGCTTCACTGTCCCTGGATTTATTTCTGCAATTATGACTTTTCTAGAAGGAACTGACTGGGATCTGGGCACAGTATTCACATCTGAGACGCCCCAGATCCTGTGTCTATTCACCCCCACCCCATGCTCTGTTTTGCTATCTTTGCCCCTCCATTTACCCTCAATGACTCCCCGCTTTCCCTTTCCCTTTCTCTCTCTCTCTTCACTCATTTCTCTAACTAAGGGAGAAAGATGTAGTGACTGAGGGAGAGAGAAAAGACTGAGAATTTTACGATCACAGGTCAGAACAGTGAATTGAAATAAAGACAAAAGTTCTGTCGAAGGGTCATGAGGACTCGAAACGTCAACTCTTTTCTTCTCCGCCGATGCTGCCAGACCTGCTGAGTTTTTCCAGGTAATTCTGTTTTTGTTGTGAATTGAAATGGCTGCCGGCCTTTTATCTTTAACCCTTACATCACTTGCTCTCAGACACAGGCCCTGTGCTTTATTGGTGAATTAGACCCGGGTACAAGTTCCGGCCTTTTTAATTCCACGCCCCTGTGAGTGCTGAATTGTAATGCATTCTGAAAAGTTCCTGTCTTACCGTCTCAAACAAAAATCCATACGACACTGGCCATGTTTTATACTTATAATTCCACAGTCAGGTATACCCAGGCAATGAAATCGATATTAGAGATACAATTAAGGCCATTCTGCACAGCAGGATCCCAAGAGTGGTCCAACAATGGAAGACGGCACCCCCCCAGAAATTGTGTTTCTTTCCCCAGCCCCCCTCAGTCCCCAATAGCCCCACCCCCTCCCTCTGTTTCACTCTCACTCACTCTGTTCCTCTTTTTATCTCTGCCCCCATCCCACCTCCCTTATTCCGCACCCCACTTCTTTCCCTCAACCTTTTTATTTTTAAAGTGTTGACACCGTTGTGGGTGCATGGAACGGGGGTTAGGGAGGGGGGGATCCATGTGTGCTCAGCAAGATCCCACACAGCACCTATTCATGGTCAGTTATAAATGTGACTGAGGACACAAATTTCTCGGGAGAAAAAGATAAAATTGCTTAAAAAGACAAAAGGAAAGACATTTTTCAAAAGCCAAAATAGCACAGCAAGATCCCAGAGTTCCACTCTCAAGTCAATCTCTCAGCAACATCCCAATACAAACAAATCACAGTTTGAAAGCAGATTGAGACACAGAAAAACAAACACACATTGAACCTGAGTGGAGAGCGTGTTCATTCTCTGTTGATTAACTTTTCACTTGCTGCATCACGTCATATCCAGGGCACTTTTATTTAAATTTCACAACATCTGAGATGTCTGAGCATTAGCCCCGGGGCTCAGCCAGAGAAAGAGGCAGCAGGAGATTGCTTCCCAATGCCTGTGTATAGTCTGAACACCATTCTCCAGATGGCAGCTACTTCCAGCCTGCTGCTGATCAGTAAGTCTCTCTTGGTTTGAGCATTTAGTTCACACAACAGCAGGGGCAGGGAAGTTCAGTGTTTACTTCACTTTAAGATCTTTATGAAGAAAAGTTGAAATGGGGAAGTTCAAACAGAACGATAACGTTATATACTTTTAAATGCTGCAAATCCAATTATGCTTTATTATTTTTTTAAACTTTTTGAAGTGGACTGGGATGGTAAAGCTGTTGAATTGTAATTGAAGTCTCCCCTGCTTTATTATTTGCTTATAATTCCAGCTCTCCAACTCACTCCAATTTCTGATGCTCCTGCCCTAAGCCTCGATTTTAAACTTCAGCTTTGGGCTCAACTCGCCCTCTTTAACTGGCAGCTCCTTCAATTCCCCGCCACCCGCCCCTTTCCTAACTTGTTACTGGCCATCTGGACCTCACCACCTCCCGGTGTTCACTGGTTCTCAGGCAACATCTCGATTCTCAAATTCTCATCCTCCTGTTCAAATCCCTCCCTTACTCCCTCCCTCCCTATCTCTGTAACCTCCTCCAGCCTCTACAATTCTCATCCTCCTGTTCAAATCCCTCCCTCACCCCCTCCCTCCCTATCTCTGTAAACTCCTCTAGAACCTACAATTCTCATCCTCCTGTTCAAATCCCTCCCTCACCCCCTGCCTCCCTATCTCTGTAAACTCCTCTAGCCCCTACAATTCTCATCCTCCTGTTCAAATCCCTCCCTCACCCCCTCCCTCCCTATCTCTGTAACCTCCTCCAGCCCCTACAATTCCCATCTTCCTGTTCAAATCCCTCTCTCTCCCCCTCCCTCCTTATCTCTGTAACCTCCTCCAGCCCCTACAATTCTCATCCTCCTGTTCAAATCCCTCCCTCACCCCCTCCCTCCCTATCTCTGTAAACTCCTCTAGAACCTACAATTCTCATCCTCCTGTTCAAATCCCTCCCTCACCCCCTCCCTCCCTATCTCTGTAAACTCCTCTAGCCCCTACAATTCTCATCCTCCTGTTCAAATCCCTCCCTCACCCCCTCCCTCCCTATCTCTGTAACCTCCTCCAGTCCCTACAATTCTCATCCTCCTGTTCAAATCCCTCCCTCACCCCCTCCCTCCCTATCTCTGTAACCTCCTCCAGCCCCTACAATTCTCATCCTCCTGTTCAAATCCCTCCCTCACCCCCTCCTTCCCTATCTCTGTAGCCTCCTCCAGCCCCTACAATTCTCATCCTCCTGTTCAAATCCCTCTCTCTCCCCCTCCCTCCCTATCTCTGTAACCTCCTCCAGCCCCTACAATCCTCATCCTCCTGTTCAAATCCTTCCCTCACCACACCCTCCCTATCTCTGTAACCCTCTCCAGCCCCTACAATTCTCATCGTCCTGTTCAAGTCCCTAACTTGCCCCCTCCCTCCCTACCTCTGTAACCTCCTCCAAACCCCACTATTCTTATCCTCCTGTTCAAATCCCTCCATGGCCCCTTACTCCCTCCCTCCCTATCTCTGTTACCCCCTCCAGCCCCTACAATTTTCATCTTCCTGTTCAAATCCCTCCCTCACCACCTCCCTCCCTATCTCTGTAACCTCCTCCAGCCCCTACAATTCTAAACCTCCTGTTCAAATGTCTCCCTCACACCCTCCCTCCCTATCTCTGTAAACTCCCCTAGCCCCTACAATTCTCATCCTCCTGTTCAAATGCCTCCCTCACCCTCTTCCTCCCTCACTCTCTAATGTCCTCCAGCCACTACAATTCTCATCCACCTGTTCAAATCCATGCACGGCCCCTTACTCACCCTCCCTCCCTATCTCTGTAGCCTCTTGCAATCCTGATCCAGCTCTTCACATGCCTGTTCACCACCATCCACCACCCCCTGTGTGTATCTCTCTATTATCCTGCAACCTGTAGAATTAACACTTTTAATTAAATCCTCTCATCACTTTCAACACTGTCATCTGTGCTCTCACCCCCCCGACACCCATTCCCCGCTAATTTTCCCAATCGGCCAATCGCTCCTGTGCCTGTACCAGAATGAGTTCTCCCTTGTCATCTTTTTACCTTCCTTTATCTTCATGAATGTGACCTGTATCAAGTATTTGCCCCATTTCCTTCACCCTTTCTGGTACTGCATTCAATATGCAAAGAAGAATGTATTTATGAAAATAAAATCCTAACAATTCCCTTGATCATTGTGTTAAATTGTTCATCTGTAACTGGTAACACAGGGGATCAGGACAACTGGCCAGGCGCTGGTTAAGCAATGATGAAGGCTGATCATTGGGAAAGGCTGGTTACACTGTTGAATTTCACTTTCGCAATTTTTCAATCAGTCTGTAGATGTTGAAACAGAAGCTTCCATAAGATTACAACATGACACACGTGGTTATGTCTAACAAGCAAGAGCTGACACTTATCTTCCACATAGGAACATAACAGTTAAGAAATAGCAACAGGAAAATGACATCTAAAATTGTTATACCTGCCCTGATGGTGGCGTCAGCCTCAATGTCCTAAATCTATGACCTCATTCCCACTGACACCATCGTCAATCCTGTTCAACTCAGTGTGAAACAGATACATTAACACAGCATCTACTGTACTCTGGGGGAAAAAATAAGTCCAAACAATCAAGCCCTTCCACAGAAAGAAATTCCACCTCATCTCTGTCATCAAGGGAAGAAATTCTTCTCCCTTGTCCTGGGCTTCCACAGAGACTCCCCTATCAACCCTCTTCATTATAGATTATAACTCGATAGATCATTTTTTTTCCTTTTCATACAAACATAATATCTACCATAACCCCAATATGTTATATATATATACCATAATCCCCTATATATATATATTTATACAAAATATTCTCCAATATATTACATATATGCACCATAATCTCCAATATATTAAATATATACACTATAATCCCCAATATATTATATATATATGTACCATAATCCCCTATATATATATGTATACCACCATTCAGTGAGAATGAGATAAGTGTACTAATTAACACCACAAAGAGGATTCAGGGCCAGATGGGCAGTCAACTATTCGTAAGCAATTAGAATAAAGTTTATTAAGTTTTTTAAGAAGCAACAGTTAGATATGTTACAGGAAATAATTAGACAGAAAAGGTATATGGCCCGTCACAGTTAAGACCAATGTACATATTCCAATGGATGGACAGATGGAGAGTTGTTGATCACAGTAGCTTGTGGTACCCATGTTCAGCTCCGTAGTCCAAGTGAGAGGGAGCTCTTCCCTCCATCTTATTTCTCCTTCTTGTCCATCTGAGGAAGGCAATTGCCTGGTGAGAACTGCAATATCACCAGGGACCCCTCACCGGGGCACTTCACCAGGACACCTCACCAGGTCCCCTCAACAGATCCCCTCATGAGGAGCCTCACAAGGACTGCTCACCAGGCCCCCTCACTAGGCCCCACCACCAGGTTCCCTCACCCTCATCAGGCTCCATCAGCAGGTTCCCTCTCCAGATTCCCTCAACAGGACCCTCACCGTGACCCTCACCAGGGCCCCTCACCAAAGGCCATCACCAGGAGCCATCACTAGGACCCTCACCAGGGCCCCTCACTAGCTCCTCTCATCAGTACCCCTCACCTGGTTCCCTCACCAGGATCCCCTCACCAGGATCCCTCACCTTGATCCCATCACCAAGATTATCTCAACAGGCCTCCTAAACAAGATCCCCTCCCCAGGTCCCCTCACCAGGTCCCATCACCAGGATCCACTCACCAGGACCCTCACCTGGATCCCCTCATCATTTCCCATCACAAGGAGCCCCTCACCAGGTCACCAAACCAGGAGCCCCTCACCAACTCCGCTCATCAAAACCCCTGATCCAGACATCTCACCAGGACCCCCGCTCCAAGTCCCCTCACCAGGCCCACACAGCACGATCCCCCACCAGGCCCCCTCACCAGGATCCCTCACCAGGCCCCCTCACCAAGATCCTCAACAGGATCCCCTCATCAAGTTCCCTCACCAGGTTCTGTCACCATATTCCCTCACCAGGTCCCCACACAAAAACCCTCACCAGGACCCCTCACCAGGAACCCTGACCAGGACATCTCACCAGGACCCCCAACCAAGTCACCTCACCAGGCCCACTCAGCAGGATCCCTCACCAAAAACATTCACCAGGTCCCCTCACCAAGTCCCTTCACCAGGTCCCCTCACCAGGTTCCTCACCAAATTCTGTCACCATTTTCCCTCACCAGGACGCGTCACCAGTTCCCCTCATCCAGAACCTCACCAGGAACCATCACCAGGATCCTATCACCAGGATCCTATCACCAGGATCCCTCACCAGCTCCCCTCACCAGGAACCCTGACCAGGACATCTCACCGGGACCCCCCACCAAGTCACCTCACCAGGCCCACTCAGCAGGATCCCTCACCAGGTTCTCTCAACAGGATCCCTTACCTCGTTCCCTCACCAGGAACTCTCACATGGGCCCCTCACCAAAACCCCCACCAGTTCTCCTCATCAGGTACACTCGCCAGGTCGAATCAGCAGGTACTCTCACCAGGACCCCTCAGCAAGTCCCCTCCCCAGGTTCCCTCCCCATGTCCCCTCACCAGGTTCCTTCCCCATGTCCCCTCACCAGGTCCCCTAACCAGGTTCCCTCCCCATGTCCCCTCCCCATGTCCCCTCCCCATGTCCCCTCACCAGGTTCCCTCACCAGGTCCCCTCACCAAGTCCCTACAACAGGCCCCCTCATCATGATTCCTCAGCAGGTCCCCTGACCAGGATCCCCTCACCACGTTACCTCACAATGTTCCCTCATCAAGACTCTCACCAAGACCAGCACCAGCTTCACTCAACAGGTCCCCTCACTAAGCCCCATCACCAAGAAGCCTAACCAGGTCCCCTCACAAGGACCCCTAACCAGGTCCCCTCACCAGGTTCCCTCAACATGAACCCTCACCAGGATCCATCACCAGGTTCCCCTCACCAAGACCCCCTCACCAGATCTCCTAACCAAAATTCCCACTCTACGTTCCCTTACCAAGGGACATAATTAGGACCCTCACCAGGGCCCCTCACTAGGTCCTCTCACCAGGAACCCTCACCAGGTTCTCTCACCAAGTCCCCTCCCCAGGATCCCCTCACCAGGATTCCCTCACCAGGATCTCCTCACCAGGCCCTTCGCCAGGTTCCCAAACCAGGTCCCCTCACCAGGATCCCCTCACCAGGTCCCCTCACTTGGATCTGCTCACCAGCTTCCTAGCCAGGATCCCCTCACCAGGCTCCCTCATCAGATTCCCTCACCAGGTCTCCTCACCAGGATCCCCTCACCAGGATCAATCACCAGTTTATGTAACTTGGTGGTATCACTAGATTCCCTCTCCAGGACACCAGTCCAAGACCCTCACCAGGACCCCTCACCAGGTTCCATCACCTGATTCCATCACCACATCCCCTCAAAGACTCTCACTAGGACCCCTTACCAGGTGCCCTCACCAGGACACCTCACCAAGTCCTCTTACCAAGTGCTCTCCCCAGGTCCCCTCACCATGATGCCTCACCAGGATCCATCACCGGGCTCCCCTCACTAGGATCCCTCACCAGGGCACATCACCAGGATCCCCTCACCTGGTCCCCTAAACAGGATCCCCTCCTTGGGGGCCCTCACCAGGGGCCGTCACTAGGACCCTCACCAGGACCCCTCACCAGGGCCCCTCACCAGGGGCCGTCACTAGGACCTTCACCAGGAACCCTCACCAGGATGCCTCACCAGTATCCCTCAACAGGTTCCATCACTAGATCCCCTCACTATGCCCCTCACCAAGACCCTCACTAGGACCACTCACCAGGACACTTCATCAGGGCCCTTCACCAGCACCCTCACCAGGACCCTCACCTGGTCCCCTCACTAGGTCCCCTCACCAAGTCCCCTCACAAAGGCCCCTCAGTAGGTGCCCTCATCGGGACCACTCACCAGGACCCCTCACCCGGATCCCCACCAGGTCCCGTCACCAGTTCCCCTCACCAGGTTCCCTCACAAGGACGCTCACCAGGTCCCCTCACCAGGATACCTCACCAGGTTGCCTCAATAGGACAACTCATCAAGTCTCTCACCAGGATCCCTCAACAAGTTCCAACACCGTGTTCCCTCATCAAGACCCGCACCGGGACCACTCACCTGATTCCCTCATCAGGACACTTCCCCAGGGCTACTCACCAGCTTCTGTCATCAGATACAGTCACCAGGACCCCTCACCAAGACCCCTGACCAGGACCCATTATCAGTGTCCCACAGTAGGACACCTCACCAGGACTCCTCACCAGGACTCCTCACCAGGGCCCCTCACTAGGCCCACTCACCAGGTTTCTGTATGTATTTATACTGTCATATACCGTACAAACCCTCAATCTGTTGGCAAGATGCAAGGTGTATTTGTGTTAACAGATTCAAAGATACTATGTAGAATATTTGGTAACTTAATGGTGAAGGAAATTACTTGAATTTAATTGAATGAGTGAATGAGTTCTGGGAGATTTGTTATTTAAGTCTGTGAAAATTCGTGGACTTTTCCCCAATAATTAATTAATACATCCTTCAAATTATTTATTATAGATTTTCAAAATATATTTTCATTCAGAGTGTTTGAACACTTGTCTCTCCCTTTACCATTGCTTTTCCAGTAAAGGATTAAATGCTAATGGTCTGTGATTATGTGCTTCTGATCTGAGACTACAGGTTTATATTGTGTTCGGAAACATTGTCATTTTTAAAAATCTATTGATGTTTAATTTCATTCCACTCTCCTTTAAGTTCATACACTACGTGTGATGTTGTTGATGGTTAATAAACTACACTTGCAACCGTGAATTTTAAGAATAATCAGGTCTCCTTTTTAGGGTCCACTTTTCTCTAGTTGAATTGTTCACATCCTTGAGATAGATCTGGAAAGAGGGCGGAGACTAATGTCCTTCAGTTAACACGTTTCTGCAGCTGTACATTATGGTCTACATTTTTTTTGTTACATTCACTTGTTACCTTAACTTGATGTTAATGCAGCAAATCATTTCATCATGGTGCAGAGATAGACAGTCAGACAGACAGACAAGGATAGACACACTGACAATTAAAGAAAGAAAATCAGTGACAGGCACACATTCAGTACAAAAACACAGGCACTTTCAGGTAAATAGAGACTGAGACACAGGGAGTGACAGGCACCCAGTAAGTTACAGACAAAAACAGAGACAGACGCACAGACATTGACAGAGGCAAACAACGTGGCAGGCACACATTCAAGATAGAAACACAGACAATTTCAGACACACAGACAGAAAAAAACAGGCAGTGACAGATACACAGGCATAGACAGGCATACAGCCAGTGGCAGGCATATTGTTAGTGAGAGGCACACACATATTGACAGGCATACAGATCATGAAATACAAACAGAGAGTGACAGAAACACAGGCAGATACAGACAAACAGGCAGAGCCAGAAACATTGTCAAGGAGAGATACGCAGTCAGTAGTGCGAAAGATGCAAAGACAGACACGTGCACAGATACAGTCACACAAACAGACATGCAGACAGAAACAGCTACACAGAGACATACGCAAAGAAAGTACTAGACGCACAGACAGTGACAGGCACACAGACAGAGACAGCATTGCAAACAATGACAGACACACTTGCAGGGACAGGGACACAGACATTAACAGGCACACAGATAGTTACAGAAACACAGACAGTTGCATACACACAGACCTTGTGAGTCGCAAAGGCAGAGGCAGGCACACAGGCAGCCACACCGAAACACAGACAGGGACATACACAAAGACAGGCACAATGTCAAAGGCAGGCACAAAGGCAGTGGGAAAGAGATACAGGTAGACACATACACGGAGACAGTCATACAGAGATAGACACATAAGCTGAAACAGCTAAACGACAAGCAATAGGTACACAGTCAGAGACAGATAAACAGTCAGAGACAGACATACAGATAGAGAATGTCACATGGGCAGAGACAGCTACGCAGAAAGAGAATGACACGTAATTTGAGGCTGATGCAAAGTAAAATAGGACAGTAAATGGAGAAACACAGACACAGAGACAGACAGAGTGCTGCAGATACTAAGACAAAGAAAACCACAAAGACATGAGGCAGAGAACCAGATAGAGGCAGTCACACACTGAGACATTTTCACAAGCCCCTTATTCATAGAGAAACAGGTTTTGAACAGGCTCGCGGTGTCACTTTCCTCACCTTTGCCGGTGGAGTATCCAGGAGAATGATGAGGCCTGAAGGTAAATGGCCAACATGAAGAAGTCATTTAACTTTTAAAGTCTGTGGACACCATTAACTTAGACCATGGGCACGCAGACAGGTGGAAGCGGTGACATAGTGGTGTATGACTGGACTAATGGTCTGCAGTTATTGTTTATGGATCTGTGTTCCAATCCCAGCTGGAGGAGTTACCATGCAACGCGTGTGGATTATTGTAAAATGCCAATTGCCTTTTTCCAAGTCACCAAAAAGTTCTCAAAGACAATTGGATAGTACATGCTAGCTGAGCCAGTGATCCCCTATGAGCGAATACAAGAGGAATGATACATGCTAGTCTCTGATTGATATCAAGTAATACTGTTAATTCGGAAATAAATAAACCATTGACATTGCCTTTGGCAGAAAATTTTTCCAATCTTATACCACCCTAGTTTCCTAAGTTCAGTCCTGAAGGCTCTGGCTTTACTGTCTTGCCTGTGCCTCCCAGTCCTACACTGCAGTTGTTGGGTTAGAGTGGAAATGCTGAACTTGTCCTACTGAGAGTAGAGAGGAGTAGCAGGAGATTTGATGGTGGATTTTGATGGATTGGATAAGGAGAAAGTGATTCCAGTGGTGGAAGAGTCGGTAACCAGAGGACACACAATTGAACATGATAGTCAAAAGAACCAAAGGGGACACGATGGGGTCACATGTCTTTACAGCAGCGAGTTGTTGTGATGTGGAATGCGCATCGTGAAATGGAGTTATGTACATTTCGAATATAATTTGAGAACTAGCTGCGTGGAAAAGAGAATGCATGGATACTGGGAAAGGCAGGGAATGGGATTAATTGAAAAAACTCCACAAACGAGCGGACAATTGTACAATGGGAGGAAGAGCCTTTTCTGAATTGTGTTGTATCATTCCCCGATTCTTGGGAGCAAGGGAAGGTTTTGGTCTTCATTTAATCAATTCATCTTCTCTCTTTTCAGTGGCCTTTGTGGTTCAGCGGAGCGAGTCTCAATGTAAGTATTGACATTCCTCTTTAAATCCTGTCAGTGAATAATCCATCCCCATACTGTTAAATCAATCAGTCCGCTTTAATCGAATTGAATTTGATTGCTGGAACCCATCGTGTTGTAACATTGATAGCTGCAATGCAACATGTATAACAGCATGTATATCGAAAGGTCATGAAGACTCGAAACATCAACTCTTTTCTTCTCCGCTGATGCTGTCAGACCTGCTGAGTTTTTCCGGGTAATTCTGCTTTTGATATGTATAACAGCAGTTGTTAGTGTGATGACGCTATGAGACATGCCCTTTTTGGGCACTTAATCCCATTTCCTTTCTCTGCCAGAAATAAAATCCAGCATTCTAGATGGTCACAGACCAATGTTCTGTCGAGTGTTAAAGTGATTTAACAGTTGTGGGCGGTGGCGGGGTTGTGTGCTGGGCTAACATCAAGAATGATATTCTTGTGAAAACTAAATATTTCTTCATGGGCTGGTGACTTGGGTAAAATGTACTTCTGTGAGAACAGGAGTCATGGATCAATGGAACTTGATGCAGATGAAGAGAGAGGGCAGCAGTCATTTAGTTATTTACAGTAAGCAAAAAGAACTTTAGGTTTGAGGAGTGATGGGGTGTAACGGAATGACCTTGGAATTCATCGCGTAACTCCTGCCAGATGCCTGGAAAGACTGAGGCCTGAATGCATCAGCCGTGATTGTGGTGGCTGAGGGAATCAGGGGTGTGAGACAGCAGGAGGAGGCTGTGAGTGTACAGACAGCAGCTGGAACATTCTGACCCTGGTGAAGTGGCCCATTGTTGTTTGACGTCACAACGTATCTATGGATATGATTGGGCCGTTTATGATGTCAAAGTGACCTCCAGTGATGGCATCCGACAACTGATGACATCACTGAGTCTCCACCACCCCCCCCCCCCCCCCCCCTCCCACCCACCAAGCGGTGGGGAGGCAGAATCATCTGGTTATTGCCTCCACAACTTGGTTCCCATTCTCCACAACGACTTTGTCAGATCTTCCCCGTGCGTTGGACAATCCCCATTGACACTCCATTTACCTGGTTTGGAAGCAATCTCAGCTGACTCAGCAGGTACTGGCTTCAATTTCCAAACCAGCGATTTCAGCTCCATAATCCAGGCCGACACTCCCCTGGTGCAGAATTTAGGGACAGATGCACTGCCTGAGGTAAATGTATATGCTCTAGAACATCAGCGCCATAATCCTGGCCAACATTCCCACCGGTGCCAGTAGTGGGGGAGTGCTGCACTGCAGGAGTTAGATTTATATAGTCCAGGACTTGAGCTCCATAATTCAGGCGGACGCTCTTCTAGTGCCAGTGCTGAGGGAGCACTGCTCCACCGGAGGTACATGTACAGCTCTTCAAGCTGCAGGCCTTGATCTCCACAATCCAGGTATCACATCAGTGCCAGTCCTGAAAGAACACTGCACTATCAGAGGGGGTTTCTCTCTGATGAGTTGTTATAAGCACCCCTCATTTCGGCTGAAGGCAAAATACACCACGGGCAGTATTTCGAAGAAGGTTATGGGGCATTTCTCCATAGTGTCCTGAGCTTAATAGATATCCCGCATCCAATGACGCCATTAAGCCGTTATTATCTCAATAATGTTTCTGGAACCTTGCTCTGCGATTAGTTGCTACATTTCAACAGCCGCAACATTTCACTATCAGTTCATTGTTGGTAAAGCTGTCTGGGTCGTGCTGGGGTGTTAAAAAAGCCTTTGAAATGCAGATTGATGTCTTCGTTCCTTTGAACCAAAACCGAGCTCACCGTTTGTGGAATCTGAATCCCGGATGTAAACACTTCCCTTCCACACAGGTCAATGGGCATTGAGTTAGTGACGTTCTACTGTACAGGACATTGCTCTGATCCACTTCTCTTCGTTCTTTCATTTATTCCACAGCAGCTCCACTATCAAAACCCGTGATAAGATTTGATCAACCGAGTGGGGTTTATGTAGATGGAGAAACGGTCACAAGTACCTGCACTGTGACTGGAGATGATCGGGATAAAAGCTTCTACGTTTTCACAGAGCACGGTGTTATCTTCTCCTTACCGGACCTCAGAACGAACAATGAAGCAGTTTTTGTTATCCCTGGAAGAATTGCAGCACTGTACCGCTGCAGTTATACCATTTCTGTCAATGGCCAGATTATAGAATCCCCGTGGAGCGAGTATGTGAGGCTGTTTATAACAGGTGAGTGATAGGGAACATAATTTTACATGACTATAAAACACTGTTGGTATTTTTACAAATCCAAGTTTTAATCATTGCATCAAGAAGTAACGTTTAATGATCGTTGGGTGTATTGTTACTGAATGAACTTTGAGTTCAGTTCTCCACTGTTGACAGTTTCCCTGAATGAATGGGAGCTGAGTGCACACGTGGTGCATCGTTTGTGATGGCAGGAGCTGTGTGCGGCAGGAGAGGAAGGCAGGAGGAGGGTGTGACGGGACTGGCAGCAGCTGAACCTTTCAGTTAATGGAAAGAGCTGCCCTCCATTGACTGTGGGCTAACATCTCAGTGCGGCTCATGACTGGTTTATGCCGATTCCGAGATCAAAGTGCCCCAGAATATCCTACTCCGAACATCGTTGAGATCACAGCGAATCCCACACACCCGTCCCATGTTTAGGATTCTGAGGGGCCTTGACAGGGTGCATGTGGAAAGGATGCTTCCTCTCATGGAATAATCTGGATCTCGGGGGCCCGTTTTAAAATTAAGTGGTTGCCCAATAAGACAGAGATGAGTTGATGTTTTTTTTGTCTCTTGGTGAGTCTTTGGAACTCTTTTCCTCAAAAAAGCGGTGGATGCAGCCTGTTCAAATGTTCTAAGGCAGAGCTAGATAGATTCATCATTTACGAGGGGCTGAAAGGTTTCTGGGGTAGGCAGGAATTTTCGTTTGAGGTGACATCAGATCAGCCATGATCTCACTGAATGGGGCAGCAGGCTGGAGCGGCTGAGTGGCCTAATCCTGACCCTAATTCGTATATTTGTACGTGCGTATGTTCGAATTTCGGCATCATGAATTGAACAGTAATCATCATTCTCCAAGTTGTCGCTGGGACTACCATCCACCCTCTTGGACTATCTCCATTCGAGATCCCACACTGAATTTGGCTGCACTCTCTGCTGAAAACGAACGATCTTATCTCTGCTCAAACTCTAAATAAATCAGCTCCCTAAATGAGGCCGACATCCCACCCGGGACAGGCAGAAGCTCAGCTTTTCAGTGACACCAGATCAGCCATGATGTTACTGAATGGGGCCGCAGGCTGGAGGGAGCGAGTGGCCTAATCTTCGCCCTAATTCTTATGTTCGAGTTTCTGCATCCTGAATTGAACAATTATGGCCACATTTTGGCTCTCATTCCCCATCCTGAAACTAGGAAACTGAGACAACAACCCACCATCTTGGATGACCTCTATTAGAGATCCCGCACTGAATTTGGAATCACACTTTCCTTAAAAAGAAAAACAATCTGGTCCTCATTTGCTCCCACTCAAAATACATTAGCTTCATAAATCAGGCCGATATTCCCCCTGTTGCCAATATAGAGATAGCGCTGCACTGTCGGAGAAACATGTACATTCTCTAGGTCTTGAGGACCATAATCCAGGTTGATACTCCACGCAGTGCCTGTGCTGAGGGGGTGCTGCATTGTCAAAGGTAGTTGTATACAGGCTAGGGCTGGCTCTCCATTGTGCAGGGCGACCCTCCCCCGGAACCAGTACTGAGGGTGTGCAGCACTGTTTGAGGTAAGTGTATTTAGCCCAGAACATGAGCTCCATAATCGAGGCAGATACTCCCCCAGTGCCAGTGCTGAGGGAGCGCTGCACTATCAGGGATGGATGTCTATACTCTAGGACATGAGCTTGATAACCCAGGCTGGCAATCGTCAGGCACAAGCACTGAGAGACTACTGCTGGAGG
Organism: Isurus oxyrinchus; assembly: GCA_026770705.1. Taxonomy (NCBI): domain Eukaryota; kingdom Metazoa; phylum Chordata; class Chondrichthyes; order Lamniformes; family Lamnidae; genus Isurus; species Isurus oxyrinchus. The sequence goes on from JANJGN010000048.1 coordinate 1,130,282, forward strand.
TAGATGCATATACTCTAGAATTTGAGCTCCATATTCCAGGCCAACACTAACTCTGGTGCCAGCACTGAGGGGGTGCTGCACTGTCGGAGTTATATATATATATGCTTTACGGCTTGAGCTCCACAATCCAGGCCGACATTCCCCCCTGTGCCAGTACTGAGGGAATGCTGCACTGTCTGTAATAAATATATATAGGTATAATAGCTCTGCTCTGCCGGCGGTATATGTACATGGTGTCCAGAATCCAGTAAACACACCGGTGCCAGTCCTGAATGAACACTGCACTATCAGAGGGGGTTTCCATCTGATGAGATGTTAGGAACATCCTCATTTCAGATGAAGACAAAATACACCATGGGCAGTATTCCAAAGAAAGTCATTGGGCAGTTCTGCTTCGTGTCCTGAGATCAATATTTAGCCATCATCCATTTACGTCATTAAGCTTTCATTATCTCAATGTTATTTCTGGAATCTTTGCGAAAAGTTGCTGCATTTCACCAGTCGCAATATTTTGCTATCAGTTCAGTGTAAGTAAAGCTGCCTGGGACGTGCTGTGTTGCTAAGAGGTGCTTTGAAATACATTTTGCTTTCTCCGGTACTTTATAACCAAACGGAACTCACCCTTTGTGGAATCTGAGTCCCGGATGTAAACACTTCCCTTCCACTCAGATCAATGGAAATTGAGTTAGTGACATTCTACTGTACAGGATATTCCTCTGATCCTCTTATCGTTATTTCATTTATTTCACATCAGATCCACCATCAAAACCAGGGATAAGTCTTGATCAATGGACTGGTGTGTACGTTGTAGGAGAGACGGTTACCATTACCTGCACTGCGACTGGAGATTATCGGGGTAAAACCTTCCACTTTTACAGAGGGGACCAGATACTCTCCCCCTCACAGGCCATCACAAAGAACGACATTGGAACAGTTCATGTTACCGCTGGAACAAATGCAGAACAGTACAGCTGCGCATATAGCGTTTCTGTCAATGGTAGAAGGATAGATTCCCCGGTGAGCGAGCCTCTGATGGTGACTGTAACAGGTCAGTGACCAGGAACATAAACTGTTACATGACTATAAAACCCATTTTGTATTTTTCACAAATCCATGTTTTAAACATTGCATCAATATGTAACGTTCAATGATCGGAGGGAATAGTGGATCCGAATGTCCTTCAATTACATCCCTCAACCCGTGACCAACTTGGTGAATGAATGGACCCTGAATTCACCTGCTCTGCATGGCCTGTGATGGCAAGGGCCGAGTAGGGCAGGGGAGGAAGGCAGGAGGAGTGGGTGACAGGACAGGCAGCAGCTCAACTTTCAGTTCCTGGGGAGAGCTGCCGTCATGCGCTTTGGCCTAACGTCACTGTCCACCTGATGACAGGGCTGTGTCCGTTCAGAGAACAAATTGCCCCAGAATATCCTACTCCGAACATTGATGAAGTCACAGCGAATCCCAAACACCCGCTCCATTCCTTTAGGATCTTGGGGGGTCTTGACAGTGTGCATGTGGAGAAGATGCTTCCTCTTATGGAGTAATCTAGAGTTATTGTCCAAACTTAAAAATAAGTAGCCGCACATTTTAGACAGAGATTAGCAGAATTTACTTCTTCTCTCACAGGAGCGTGAGTCTTGTTACTCTATTCCTCACAAGGTAGATGCAATGTATTTTGAGGCTGATCGAGATAGATTCTTTATTAAGGAGGGGGTGAAGGGTTCTTGGGAATCGGCAGGAAATCGTGCTTGAGGTGACACCAGATCAGCCATGATCTCACCGAATGGCGCAGCTGGCTGGAGAGACCGAGTGGCAGTAACCTGGGCCTAATTCGGATTTTTGTTCGTTCATACGTTCGAGTTTCTGCATCGTGATGTGCACAGTTATTGGCACATTTTGGATCTCAATCCCCACCCTGAAACTGGGACGGTAACTCATCGTCTTGGACTATCTCTATGCGACAGCCCGCATCGGATTTGGTATCACTCCCTCCTGAAAAAGTACAATCTGGACACTGCTCCCACTCCAAATACTGTAGTTTCATAAATGAGGCCGATATTCCTCCCGGCTCCAATATAAATATAGCCCTGCAGTGTCTGAGGCGCATGAATATACTTTAGGAATTGATCTGCATAATGCAGGTCGAAACTCCCCCTATAATAATACTGAGGGAGCGCTGCACTGTCGGAGGTAGATGTATATACTATATACTCTGAGCTCCATAATCCAGGCCTGCACTCCCCCGGTGTCAGTTCTGGGGAAGTGCTGCAGTCTCGGAGGTAGTTGCACATGTCTTTAAGTCTACAGGACTTGGTCTCCATAATCTAGTCAACACACCGGTGCCAGTTCTGCATTGTGACTGGAGATGATCGTGTGAAAAATCTTCTATTTTTATACAGATGATGCACTGCCGTGCTCCAGGAAAACTGGCACAAATGACAACATTGGAACATTCCCGTTTAATAGTAGATTTTCTATCGGAGGTCGGCACCTAACATCTCGAAAGGGCGATCCTGTGGCCGTGGCTGCCAAAGGAGTATGACAGGGAACAGATTGTTAATATGTCTATTCTCCGGGCTGGACATATTCACAAATTCAGATGCCTGCGTCAACATGAAACGGTCAGTGTTCGGAGACAGGGGTGAGAGCGAAAAACATTGACTTTGTCGCTCAATTTCTGACTTTCTCCCTGAAAGAAAGGGCCCTGAATTCAGGCGCTGGGCATCAACTGACACTGCAAGTGCTGAGATGGGAAGGGGAGGAAAGCAGGAGGAGGGTGTGAGGGAAGAGTCGGCAATGAAGGATCTGTAACTGGGGAAGGGCGTGTCCATTGTTGGGTGACGTCACAGACTAACTCGGGATTGGGTGATGCGCCTTCTGACATCATACTGGTCCCGAGTGTCCAACCCCGGATATTGAGGCGGTCACAAAATATAGAAACGACATTGCAAAATAAAATTGCGGTGGGGCACGATGCACTGCCCAATCTTTTCACCGTTTGGCTTTCATACTCCAAATTGGTGCTGTCACTAGCTGCCTTTGCCGTGTTTCTTATGAGAAAATGATGTTAAAAAGTCTGGATTCCCGCCTCTCAGGTGTCTGCATGTGGCCCCACTTGCCCTTACTTCACAGAACATCATTCAGAAACCCTGCCCTTTCCCCTGTGTCTCCATATCAAGGCATCAGGACACATCACACTCAAGGTGCACATTATCCGGTCATTGTCTCATTACTGTTAATGTGCAAAGATCATCAAACTTTATCCTCTTATTAAATTGTCACAAAGGACAACATTGGAACATTCACTGTGCCTGATACAAACCAAGGAGTAGGGTAACGTTGTAAATAAAGAGCCTGCGTCAAGGGAATGGAGTTAGAATCCCAGCTCAGTAAATTTGCGAATGTCATTATAGCAGGTGAGTGAGGGCGAACGGCGAGTATTAATATGTCTATTCAATCACTCCTGGTAATTAGGAAAAATAAACCTGGTTTAACATTCTCTAACTCTCAAGGTGACACTGTGTTCATCTCTTGTCCACTCCTGATCTAAAGCACTGACCCATTACTGCCTGTGTCACCATTAATCACAGAATAAGAAAATGCAACAGCACAGAGACAGACTATTCGGCCCATCTTGCCTGTGCAAGGTCTTTGAAAAAGCTATCAATTTTTAAATTTGTTTACGAGATATGAGAATAAAGGGCAAGGACAGAATTAAATTGCCTATTCCTCGTTGCCCTTAAAAAGGTATTTTATATTCACTCACACGCATTTATCCAAAATTTCTGCCAAATTATGCATTAATAGTCTGTATCCAGTTCCACTGAAAGTTCCTGTTGACTCTGCTTTCACCTTGTTCTGGTTACTTTGACAAATGGACCACAGGAGGATCTGATACTGGTTACGATAGTTTTTTCGAACATTTGCAAGGCGAGAACCACTTCAAAGCAGCTTGAGGTAGCACTGTCCAAAATTACAATATTCAGCTTATTTATACATCACTGATCACGTATAAGAGCATTGTTCAGATTCCAATCTTGTCAACATATATGTTTACATTTAACAGGTATCTCTGGTTGAAGGTACACACATCCCCCTTCACCCAGGCAGAGCCTTCACACCCTATCTAGTCTGGAACCATCTGTCCTTCCCTTATCCGTTGAACAGAAGAAAATTTCTGTAGTTTTCATCCTCCCTCTCCAGTCTGGCTCCCAAGGCCTTTCTGGTGATCACTGGCCCTAAGGGTATGCAAAGTTCATCCGGTAACTTCTAAATATTAATGTGATCGATGGCACTGGCTGCCTGGAGATTTTAAGTAATTCACTTTCAGTAAATTTTCACTGCCTTATCCCTAACACACCTCAAGTAATTCCCATAATTGCCCTTTTGAAGTGGTAATGAGGCGCATATTTGACAATCTGCCGTCCACCTGGCGCATGGAGGCACACACACACATGAAAGTCACGGCTACGCGCACACGCACGCGCACGCGCACGCACACACACACGCGCACAGGCACAAACACAGACACATACAGCAACACGCTCAGAATATCACAAAAAGCCTGATATTCCATTAAAAGTTTGAAAAAGAATGAGTTTTTTGAAATGCATTTTGAAATGTGTTAGATATTTGATAAGTTTAATCAAAATCCCAACTCACCCTTTATCGAATCTCGTTCGCTGATATAAACCATCTCCTTCGATATGTTTCAATTGTCTTTGTGGTACCAAAAATCACTGTACATTTCATTCGTGCAGTTCATTTATAATTGCCACGTCCATTGTCTTTTTTTCTTATCACAGAGCCGCTAAGAAAACCAGTGATAACACTTGATCGATCGACAGGGGAGTATGCGTTAGGAGAGACGGTCACCATGACCTGCACTGTGAGTGGAGATGATCGGGAGAAAACCTTATTTTTTTACAAAGGTCCTCAAGTGCCGTATTTAAGGGCTGATCATCATGGATCGCTCGGGATCACTGCTACAAATAGAGAACGACGTAACCAATGCGAATACAGAATTTCCGTCAGAGGTCGGGGTCTAATATCCCCACTGAGCGACGCTGTGACCATGACTAACGCAGGTGAGTGACAGGGAACGGATATTGTTAATACCTCTATTCTCGGGGCTTGGCATAATCACAAATTCAGATCCCTGCATCAAAATATAACGTTCAGTAATCGGGGAGAGGAGATTATGCGAAAACATTTGACTTAATTTCTCAAGTCCTGAAGTCAAATTATCTGAATTCAGCCACTGGGCATCCGCTACCACTGCAGCTGTTGAGACGGGAAGTGGAGGAAAGCAGCAGGAGGGTGTGAGGGGACAGTCAGCAGCTGGAGGATTCTGTCACGGGGGGGGAGGCTGTCCATTGATGGGTGACGTCACGGCCTACCTCGGGATTGGGTGATTCTCTTCCTGACATCAGACTGGGCCCGAGTGTACAAGCCCGACCATTGAGGCTGTCACACAATAGATAACCCACATCCCAAAACCGGCATGCGGGGGAGCATGTTGTACCGCTCAATCCGCTCACCATTTCCCTTTCATTCTCCACATTAATGCTGTCACTACCTGCATTGGTCATGGATTACCTTCATTCCTGTCCTCACCAACAATATAACACGCTCCTCTAAGTCAGAAAGTTATGTGATCAAGCCCCATTGCAGACCGGAGACCTATCACCTAGGCGACGATCTCCCTGGTGCCAGTACTAAGGAAGTGCTGCGCTGTCGGAGTTAGATGTGCAATACCTTGGACTTGAGCTCCATAGTCCTGACCCACAGTCCCCCCACTGCCAGGGCCGAGGGAGTGTTCCACTATCGGAGATGGATGTATTTATTTCTGGACTTGAGCTCCATAATCCACCATGACACTCCCCGGTGCCGGTACTGAAGGTTTGCTCCGCTGTCACACGTAGATGTACATGCTCTAGGATTTGACCACCATAATCCAGGCTGAACCTGCCCTCGGGGCCGGTACAGAGGGAGCGCTGCACTGTCAGAGGTAGATGTATATGATCCATGACTTAAGCTCCCCAATCCAGGCCGACGTTCCCCAAGTGCCAGTACTGAGTGATTGTTGAACTGTAGGAGGTAGATGAAAGCCCGATAGGACTTTAACTCCAGTATCCAAGTTCGCTGACAGAGTGAGAGTGAAGTGGGAGAGTTGTAAGACCTGAAGCACCGTGTTTCAGATGATCCAGTGATAAAAGTCTGGAGTCCCGTCTCTCAAGTGTCTTTACGTGGTCCCACTTGCCTTTACTTCACAGTACAGCATTCGGAAGTCCTGTTCTTTCTCCTCTCTCCCAATATGAAACCATTAGAACACATCACTAAACATACGCACATTACCCGGTAATTATCTCATTACTGCTAACGTGCGAAGATCATCAACCTTTGTCCTCTTATCAAATCGTCACAAAGGACAACATTGAACCATTCACTGTGCCCGATACAAACCAAGGAGGGGAGTAAAATTGTAAATATGGAGCCTCCGTCATGGGAAGGGAGATAGACTCCCAGCTCTGAGAATCTGTGAATGTCACTATAGCAAGTGAGTGAGGGGAACAGCGGATATTAATATGTCTGTTCAATCACTCCTGGCAATTAAAAACAAAACAACCTGGTTCACATTGTCTAACACTCAGCGTGACTTTGTGTTCATTTCTTGTCCAACCCTGATCCGCCACACAGACCCCTTACTGCTGGTGTCTCCATTAATCACAGAATCAGAAAACACAACAGCACAGACAGAGACCAATCGGCCCGTCCTGCCTGTGGTGGCCCTTTGAAAGAGGTGTTGTAGTAACTGGCAAGGGGAACATTTATTTCAGATTCCTAGTTGCCCTTTAGAAGGCACGTTATCTATATTCTCTCGCCTTCTTCCAAAATTTCTAGCAAGTTATCCCTTAGCAATGTTTATCCAGTTCCCTTTGAAAGCTCCTGTTGAATCTGCTTTCACCTCAATTCCAGAAAGAACATTCCAAATTTTAGCAATCATTCGGGGGCCTCTCCCCACCGACCACCACCAACCCCCCACCGCCCCCCACCCCTCCACACCCCCGGCTTGCCAACCCCATTGCTGATTGGCTAATTTTGAAGCAGTGTTTTCATGTGGGTAATTTAGACATGGGAGGGAGACGGCCTGTGAATACAAAACAAAAACAGAATTACCTGGAAAAACTCAGCTGGTCTGGCAGCATCGGCGGAGAAGAAAAGAGGTGACGTTTTGAGTACCCATGAACCTTCGACAGAACTCAAGTTACCTGCTGATTTTTTCCTGGTAATTCTGTTTTTGTTTTGGATTTCCAGCGTCTGTAGTTTTTTGTTTTTATCTCTGTGAATACAAAAGGCGGGGGCAGGTTTTCCAAACAATAGAAAGCCTAAAGAAAAAAACAGTTCGAAATGGATCAGCAGCTTGGGAAATGCTGCATCGTCTGACGTGGGAACAATCTTAATTGGTGATTTAATGGGACGGCTTGACATACAGATGGAACTTGGTTACTTAAACCGGGAGCAGTTGAATACACTGGCGGGAGAGTGTCTACCAGGGGACACAGATAAAAGATAATTGTGTTATTTTGTGCTTGTGGGTTTAAATTGGAAGGGCTTATGGAGTGACTGTACTCATATTTGCGGTAAAATGGGAGACCATCCTTCAAAATTCTCCCTTTCCGTCATCTTCTTGATTCGAGCTTACACTTAATTCTTGCCGCTGTTATCCTCTTTGGGACGGTGATTGTCCTGGGAATAGGACGCAACCACATGGAGAGAAAGAAAGATTCTGATGGCACATTGGCAGATTTGCTTCATTTCTGCAATAGTTCATGTTATAATTAAGGCAGAAAGGAAAGAAGGCTGCTTTTCACTCAATGCCATAAATAATTAATTTATCGTTCTCAAACGTCAGAATTATAAACAGCGGATGATCAGAATCCAAGGGTGTGCAGAATGTCACTTCCAGTCAAAATATGTGTATTAGTTACTCACTATTTGCTAGTCTCTGAGAGTTTATACGTCTCTATTCCCTCTTGCATCTATCTGCGAGGCCATGTGAAAATCACCCCCACGCTGTACTAAACCTGGAATGTAAATTATTCAACACACACTGTTTAAATTCTGACACCACAGTCCCTCCTCCACACAGGAACAATCTCAGCACAGCCATATTAACAGAATTCACGTAGGCCATGCGTTCCTATGGGCAGAGATATTTAAGGAAAATTCAACGAAAGTCTCACGTGGGTGAGGTTAGTGCACTGATATCTAATAAACAATTCTATCAGATTGCAGTGGAACAGAAAGACACAGAGGCAGTGAGTCAGAGACCGCCCAATAAACACCGTAAAACACATGTAAAATGTCATCGACACAACTAAGGAACAGCCTAATACACGAGCAAGAGCAGTTGATGATTATTTTTGGCCACATTTTCCACTAAATCAGGGTTGAAGTAGAGAAGGTGCGCGCCCCTTCCTCTACTGACGGGTCAGAGTCCACTACTGGATGGTTACAAGTAACTATTTTCATAATCCGTGACTGTATTAAGGGCGGCCACAAAGCAGTTCCCTCACATGCGGACAACCAACGTCGTACAGGAAATGTGCCCGGAAAGAAGCGTTTTACTAATAGTTGAGGTGCCCAGTGGTATTTCCCGCGAGCAGTTGGTGGATATGGGCTGTACAGAGAGGGAAACATAAAAGCAATAATCTCCTCGAGTACCCGCCGGGATTTATTTCCGAGCGCGCCCCCCGCCCGCCGCCAGGTCTGTGCAACCACCTCGGGACATTCACGTTGTAACGTCGAGTGGGAAATGAGGACTTTTTTCCTTTGGAGCAGCAAATCTGCGCAGGGAAATCAGGAAAATTGGAGGAATATAAGATATTTCAAATGGAGAGTAAGTGCTGTGTGCGAGGCGTTTAATAAAACATCCACATGGTCCGTCAGTGTCATGGGGATATCTGGCACAGCGCATGGCCGGTCTGTGCAGCTTTGTTGTAAACAATTGACTGTCTCTTTCCACAGGTGACGGAAGATTTACTGTCGCAAGAGCCAATGGGGAGACTGCAGTGTAAACAGACTATATTTAGCTTTCATGTCCGGTGGAATTATTAAATCACCAGGGAGCTTTGGTCTCTTAATTAAATCTATTTTGCATTTGAGTGAAGTTTGGAACTGATTTTTTTAAATCCCGCTCCCCTTACTCCCTACGGAATTCTTCTCGGCCGGATTCTTCTCGGTTTCTGATTCAGTCAGAGGTCTGGGGCAGGCGGGTCTGAAGCATGCGAGGGGACCCAGAGAGCAGCAGTGCAGGGGTGTGAACCTAAGCAATTGTCCAATCGACTTGTGGCTCTGTTTGGACGAGAGCAGGGAGCTGCCGGGTGGGTGAGCAGACTGGCCATTGCACAGTGATACAGGAAGCCATTCAATTGCGGGGAGCAAACAGAAATGTGGTGGTAGTTAGTGACAGTACAGGGAGGGGGGATTGACACTGTTCTCTGCAGCAAAGAGCGAGAGACCAGGCGGCTGTGTTTCCTGCCCGGTGCCAGGGTTCCGGATATCTGCCAGTTCTAAACCTCACCCAAAGTCTCTAACAGAATTGTCAGCGAGAGTCTCCCTTTCAAATACTGGCGTCGACTCTGGTGAAACAGGTGAATCTTCCCCACCGCACAATAAACACACAGATTCTCAATGATGCCTCCATTATCTTTGCATCTGTTAAAGCCGCAGCTATAATCTCCACACATTCATCAACCCTCCCAATAAATGTTGTATTAAATCCCCACATCTAATTTCCACACATTCGCGCCCCCCAGTGGCTGTTGTATTAAAGCCGCAAATGTAATCCCCACATTCACTGTCCCCCACTAAGTGTTATATTAAAATCCGAAATATAATCTCCACCCATTCACGGCCAACAACCCACCCTCCGCAGCAGAAAACGATAACGGGGCCGATATCAGTCTCGACATGTTGGAGAGTCTCGCCTGAGATGAAAGTGATCCATTGCTGCCATCCGCTGGCGGCACACGGCTACTGCAGGCGCTGCTCTTTGCCAGTCGGTTTGAGAAATGGAGAAAATTATTTTGGGAACGAATTCATTTGAAGCCTTTAGTAAAATGCAGTGTGTGTGTTAGTGGGGGGTGCGGGGTGGGAGTTAAACATTGACAATGTCTTGCAGAGGGTTTACAGAGCACAGCTAAGTGATGCTGACACTGGGAGCAGTGAATGAAATCCGTACCATACATCCACATTGCAGCCTGGAATAATCCCCCAAACACCAAGTCCAGACAATATATCCAACGGGGAAAGAGGAGCAGAGCTCTTGGGCAGTGTTCGCTGTTACAGGGGGCCAAAGCACCAGCCGAGGATCCGCTGCAAATTTGAATTCTCTTTGAAGCGTTCACTCCCCATCAGCCTGTGCCCGGACCCAGCCACCTGGTGACTGCACCTCTATGAGACTGGCGAAGAGCAGCGACTGCAGTAGCCGTGAGCGGCCAGCGAATGCTGACATTGGATCAGTTTCATCTCAGGAAAGTTTCTTCAACCTGCGGAGAGTTAAACTTTCATTTTCCATCTCCCCTTTAACAATTTATTAATTTACTGAGGGAGGGTGAATGTCTGGAAGCTATATAGGTGTCGACTCTGTTAAAACATGTGAATTCTCCCCACCGCACAATAAACACGCAAGTCTCAATGAAACCCCATTATCTTTGGAGCTTGTAAAGAGGGGAGTTAATAGTAGATAATACGGAAATGGCAGATGAAATGAACAAATATTTCGCTGCTGCCTTCACTATAGAGGATACAAAAATCAGTCCAGGGATAGTTGCAAATCAGGAGCTGGAAGAGAGAAGGGAAATCGGTGAAATTACAATCATTAGGGAAACGGTGCTGAGCAAACTGATGGAGCTGTGGGCTGACCAGTCTCCGGGTCTTGATGGATTTCATCCTAGAGTCTTAAAAGACGTGGTTAATGAGGGAGCCGACGCGCTGGAGTTAATTGTACAAAAATTTGCTCGATTCTGGAAAGGTCTCATCAGGACCATTCTTTTAAACCTCTTCTGCACTCTCCCCAACGTTTTCACATCCTTCCTATAGTGTGGCGCCCAGAACTGTGCGCAATATTCCAGCTGAGGCCTAACCAGTTTCTGAAATAAATTCAGCATAACCTCCTTGCTCTTGTTTCTCCAGTCTGGATCATGTTGTGAAAATTCCGACTCACTGGGTGTGATGTCCCTCCTCTCACTGTAGCCTGAAACAGGAGACACCTGTTGGGGAGGTTGATGAAAACATTGCCGTGTTCATATTGCCTTCAACGCGATCAAAAAAGCGGGCAGCATGTGGCAGATTTACCTTCGCCCGTTCTTCACCTGAGGCCAATTTTGTCCCATTTACCAATACCCAGGGCATTCGAGTGACACATTATGTTTCCCATCACTCACCTGTTATAATGACAGAGAGAGTCTCGCTGAGCTGGGACCAAAACTGCCTGCCATTGACGGAAGTTTTATATCGACATTGGTAGTGTCCTCCTTGGTCTCTGCTGTCAACCCTGATTATTCCAACCTCTCGCCTTGTGACAACCTGAGGATGGATGAACTTTCTTCCCTCTCTGTGAAAGTAGAAGATTTTCCAGCGATATATAATGTGTATATACATATAAGGGAATGAATAAATGTATGGATGGATAGATTTTATACATTATACATATAAATAAATTAATATATATATATAAATATATGTATGTGCATATGTATATATAAACATATATATATGTATACTTATATATTCATTTATTAATATTTATATTATACATAATCTATCCATGTGTTTATTTACTTATATATACATAATCAGGGAGATAATGTATATAATGTATATATAAAATATATATGTAGATAGAATATATATAGAAATAAATGAATAAATGAATATAAAGATAGATTATATATATATATATATATATATAAAGAATCCTAGCTATTTTCCAACAATTAAATTCCATAAATGAATGCCATAAATGCAACGTTGATACAATATACAATTTTTTGTCCAAATATGTTTTCGCCCATTGCCAGTAAGAATGATTCACAGAGTGTGAATTCGGAGCCCAGTGCTCGAGAGGTTCCGGTCAGGTGTTGAGCTGAAGATCGATTCGGTAAGATTTTTCAGGTCTAGTATTAGACACTTTTAAGGCCGCTCCCTCTCACATCGGTTTTGTTGCGACTGTCCTGATGAGTTCAAGATGAAAAGTCTCGACAAAATGTCTTTTTTTCGGCACCAATCCGGTTCTGCACAGACACACGGCCATTGATGTTAAAGGATACATGATTCCTTGACAGTGATGAAATCATGCATTTGGAGGGAAATAAAAAATAAATAATAGAAAAATAGAAAAAAATCTTTCTATCAAGCTTTATTCCTTCTCACTTACCTGCGATTGTGACCGTTACGACATTGCTAAATTGTGATTCTAACCACCTCCCTTCAACGGAGACTGCATAAGTGCATCAATACTGCCCTCCAACGTTTGCACCGGTAGCTGTGTGGGTCCCACTGTTGCCGTGTACACGGACTGGGTTGGGGTAGAGGTAAACATTATCCTTATGAATGTAGCAGCTTTAAGATGGATAGCCTCTGTTGACAGTGCAAGTGATGATGACATTCTCTCTTGCTCTGTACACCCCAGCCGGCCGATCAGGAAACGAGACTGGTGGGGGGAGTGGATCTGCAGTAGAATAAATGCAGAAGGCAGTTTAGAAAATGACCAGAGGGGTTTATATAAAGTAATATGTTAGTGCGTTGGTATGTCAACAACCAGCGACCTCTGGCGAAAGAAGACTGAGAGGTATTCAAGATCCTAAGGGGTTTGGACAGGGTGCATGGTGAGAAACTGTTCCCACTCAGGAGAGTATCAAGAACTAGAGGTGGGGGTGGGGGGAGGGGGGTGGTGGGGTGGTGGGGGGGGGGTGGTTGGGGGGGGGGGGGCGGGGGGGGGGTGGTGGCAGATTCAAAATAATGGGCAAAAGGAATGGAAGTGATGTGAGGGAAATTTTATTCACCCGGAGGGTGGCTGGAGTCTGGAACTAATTTCTTGAAAGGAGACACATTTGATCGATGTGTTCAACAGCGAATTGGATTGCTTTCTGTAAAGAGAGAATGTGCGATGTCGGGGAGATAGGGCAGGGGAGTGGGATGAGGTAGAATCCTATTCCAGCAAACTAGTGCAGTCTTCATGAACCGATTGGCCTCCCTCTGCACTCTACAGGTACCGTGATATCCTCCCTTTCCGGCATATTGTCCAGAGTTGAGCAATGCCAGTGATGGATCCCCATCGATCCCGCCTCTCTCAGGCACTGAAGGCCTCCGTGAATAAAACACGGATTTGTCTAAACAGCAAGAGGTTCTAATAGACATGTTCACGCTCCGTGTTCTCTGTCGCTCACCTACTACAGTCACCGTCACTGCCTCGCTCACCGAGGACGCCAACTGCTTCCTCTCGATGGGAATTAGATATTGGCACTGGTATCGACCGCTGTTGCTCCTATCAGTAACCAGGAATCTACCGACGTTGCCAGTCGTGGTGATTTCATTAGAGGAGAGCAGTTGATCACCTCTGTAGAAGGCAAAGACTTTCCCCTGATCAGCTCAGTGACACAGGTAAGGGTGAAGGTCTCTCCCAGCTCATACACCGCAGTGGCTTCATCAAGGAACAACACCGGTGTTAGCAGCTGATCTGCGGGTGAGCCAATGGACAGGACAATTAGAAATGGATCGCAAGGATCCATCTTGGCCACGCGAAGTCCATCGATCTGCGTGATATCCGGTGTTGAGTTTCCACAAAACGGGAGTTCTAGTGCGATCACAAGTTAATGAAAACAAAATGGTATCCAAAGCGCTACTTAACAGCCTGAGCGCGTCCCAAACAGCTTCCGAGACACATATGCGGTATTCCACAGTAGCCCAGGTAATGATGAGAGATTTGCAGCCCTAATTGTGTGCATGAAAAGATCCCACGAAGGTAAGTAAGGCAATGTCCGCACAACGTGTTTTTACAGTGCTATGTGCTTGATGGAGAAGTATTAGACCACAGGACACTGTGGACATCTCTTCAGTTATATTATTTCAAATAGCGACCATTGCCCTCATTACCTCGTTCTCGGACTCTGGGCGCAATAATTGCTTCCCGGTCTCATCTGAAACATGGCACTTCTGTTATCCCAGCGCTGCCTTAGTATTTGCACCAGGGATTACGGACTGAATTATGGAGCTCAAGTCTCATAATCGGACAGGAGAGCACTCCCTCAGTACTGGCAACGGGGTGGGGGGTGGGGGGGGGGGGGAGTGTCGGCCTGGAATATGGAGCTCAAATCCTAGAGTATTTCCATCTCCCTCCGACAGTGCAGCACTGCCTCAGGACTGGCACCAGGGGGGAATGTCGGCCTGGATTATGGAGCTCAAATCCTAGAGTTTATACATCTCCCTCTGACAGTGCAGCACTCCCTCAGTACTGGCACCGGGGGGTTGTGTCGGCCTGGATTATGGAGCTCAAATCCTAGGGTATATACATCTCCCTCCGACAGTGCAGCACTCCCTCAGTACTGGCACTGGGGGCAGTGTCGGCCTGGATTATGGAGCAAAAATCCTAGAGTATGTACATCTCCCTCCGACAGTGCAGCACTCCCTCAGTACTGGCACCGGGGCAGTCCATGACCTACTCCTGCTGCTATGTTCTTATGCTCCTGTTGTCTCATCCACCGTTTTATTAGTAGGGCAGGTGCTGGGAAACTGATCTGCATTATCGCCAACATTCTGCCAACAGTGGTGAATATATTTTTCACTCTATCAACTCGGACTAGACACCCTCAAGATTTTAAACGGCTCTCTGGACCGTTCTGTCAAACTTTTCGCCTGCACGGAGAACAATCCTATCTTCTGTAATCTAAAGACATGACTGAACTCCCTCACCCCGGTCAACCTTCCCGTATTTGGCATCTGCCGCCAATCTCAATCTAGAATTTGATTGACTGTTCCAGTTGATGTGCTGACCTCTCTGGAGCAACCTGCAAATTTCCTGTGTTTTTCCAGCTTTGATCGGAAATAATATGTCGAGGCCTGGAATATCGAGGGGTACTGTCGCGACACCCTGAGAGCTTTGTGTCCCATTTCACTGCAGACAGACTGAGGAGGATACACACTGTCTGAGTGCAAGCCTCAATTAAACAACAGCAGCGTGGGCTCTGGAAATGCCAATTGTTGTGGTTGGAATCTAATGCATTATTGAATTATTCCCATTGCTTTTCTTCCTTGCTACGAATTTTGATTTCTCCACCATGAAGTGAGGCGAACCGAGTGATGCCCTTTATGAGAATGTTGATACTGGTGTATTCAACATGTGCAATGGGGAGATGCCGGGGATCGAACATAGGACCGCATACATGCGACGGAAGTGTTCTAACACTGAGTTGCATTACCTTTAACCAATTAGCTAAGCGAACAAAGTGGGCCATGAGGCGATTTTGACCTTCGAGGCCGCTCTATCGTTAAATTACCCATCTGTAAACTTACTTACCTGCCCATGTCCCATTTTGTAACTTTGTCACTTTCATGCCATGCACGATCCTGATGTGCTCCCTTTTCACACAGTGACACGGGCAGTATCCCATTGGATCGATTGAAACATGAAGATTCAGCACTGATGGACACCGACTTGCGAGCAGGCAGCACGATCATGGTAAATTGGAGAAGAAATGGAAACTGGAGATTTGGGCCGCGGTTTGTAGGAGCGGAGGTTTGGCGAGATTTTATTTTTAAGAAGTGAATTGTTGGAAGCAGTTTGAAGGAGAGGGCCGTGTTAGGAAATGGATGTAGTTTAAGTAAGTTATATCTGTAGTTGTAGGTGTTAGGAATGAGTTTTTAGCTTTAATTGTTAATTTTGGTTTTCATTTAAGTATCTGCGTGTAAAGGAGAGGTCAAGTTTAGGTGTTTTCACTTTCAAAGCTGCTTGCATTTGAGGATGTTACGACTGTTGCACCTAAGGTAAATATACAAGAGTACAAGAATCCGGTTGGTTAATTGAGTTGGGGACTTTAATTTATCATTGCAACAGCGGTGATGTTCAAAGGATCCAAAAACAACAAGGCGTAATATATATCTCCACACATTCACCCCGCCCCCAGTAAATGTTGGATTAAAAGCCCAAATATCAACTCCACACATTCACCCCGCCCCCAGTAAATGTTCTATTAAGAGCCCAAATATCATCTCCACGCATTCACCCCGCCCCCAGTAAATGTTGTATTAAAAGCCCAAATATCATCTCCACGCATTCACCCCGCCACCAGTAAATGTTGGATTAAAAGCCCAAATATCATCTCCACACATTCACCCCGCCCCCAGTAAATGTTGGATTAAAAGCCCAAATATCATCTCCACGCATTCACCCCCCTACACTAGCAAATGAATAACTTTGCTGTGCTTTGAAAATCCTCTGCAAGACCTAGTCAACGTTTAACCCCGCCCGCCATCGCCCCCCTCACCCGCACACACCCCACCCCTTCCTTCCGCCCCCACCCCCACGCCACCCCCCCCCCCCCCCCCCACCTACACACACACACACACACACAAACACACACAAGTTTTCGAATGAACACATTCCCAGGATAATTTTCTCAATTTCTCACACCGATTCGTCATCTTAGGAACAACGCTGGAAAGACACAGAATTTATGGCGATGGTGCGGGTCGCGGGGGTGGGGGTGAGGGGCGGTGGGGAAGGGGGGTTGGATTAAATGTTTTACATCTTTACCACCTTTTGTTTGCCCTGTGTGTGTGCCCGGCCCGGGAGGAGGTGATTGAGACAGAGCAGGGCCCCCGCTGCTGGCGAATTCGGAGAGGTCTGTCTGCTACGGCGGTGACGGCTGATTTGTCCCTAAGAAGATGCGGCAGTTCCTCCGAAAAACAGAACGGCTTCTCCCGGGCACTCTCCGCACACACTGATTCTCTTAGCAAGGCTGCTCGGATTGATAAAGTAGTTACAGAATATCACTTAAACCCGCCGCCCCACATTCAGGGACACTCAACCCTCCATCGTCACAAGGTCTTTGGCAGTTTCACATTTAGCTCCGGCTCTCTCTCTCTCTCTCTCCAATCAGAGGAGCAGCCAGAAGATCATCGCTTCCCAATGTCTGCCTCTGGGACCAGACCCATTCTCCAGGAGGCAGTGGTCTCCATTCTGCTGCTGATGGGTAAGTGCAGCCTCTTTCTTTTTAAAATTGGTTAACACCCACATGAGGGATTTCATTTTAAACCACACCAGCCACCGATCTCTCCCTCTCTAAAACTCGAAATGAGGAAGTTTCAAACAGGGTTTCTGCTCCAAACTCACAAAGTCTTTTCTGAAGCGTAAAGAATTGAGACCGGACATTCTCAGGCTGTTGTTTCTCACCCCAATGCTCCGCTCCTCAAAACTTTCAACTCCTAATCTTTCCTTTTAGCTCAGCGATAGTTCTGATTCCTCTGTCCTGAACATCGAATTTAAAACAATTTCCTTCAGATTGAACCTCATCAGTATCTCTGTAACCTCCTTCATCACCTACAATCCTCATTCTCTTGTTCAAATCACTCCCTCACCTCCCCCCCTCACCTCCCCCACAAGTCTGCAACTTCCTCCAGCCCCTATAATCCTCATTCTCCTGTTCAAAGCCCTCCCTCACCCCCTCCCTCCCTATCTCTGGAACCTCCTCCAGCCCCTACAATTCTCATCCTCCTGTACAAATCCCTCCCTCATCCCCTCCCTCCCTATCTCTGTAACCTCCTCCAGCCCCTACAATTCTCATCCTCCTGTTCAAATCCCTCCCACACCCCGTCCCTCCCTATCTCTGTAACCTCCTCCAGCCCCTACAATTCTCATCCTCCTGTACAAATCCCTCCCTCATCCCCTCCCTCCCTACCTTTGGAACATCTTCCAGCCCCTACAATTCTCATCCTCCTGTTCACATCCCTCTCTGACCCCTACTGTCATGCCGTATTCCCCTACCCCTCCCTTTGTTATTTATCCCATTCCCCTTTCCAATTTTCCGATCAGATCTTCTTCCTACTTTCAGTCAACTGGTTCCAGTGCACAAAATTCCAACTGCATCAAAATTAAATGTTCTCCCCACGCCCCCACCCCTGCAATGATCTGCTCCTGTAGAAATTTCACGAGGTGTAATTTGCAATCGCTGCCCTGTGATTTCACAGCAATGCCTGTGCAGCAACATTTGCAGTACAACCTACTAACTGATGTCTTTACTGATCTGCTTCCATTTCCATGTGGTGCATTGCAGCGGTGTCGCTTGGAGCTCAGCGCGGTGAGTAATTCAAGGAGTCTAAGGCTCTCGTGTGTATGTTTACATTCACTGCAGAATGCGGCCAATTCCCACTGGCCAATCACAAACAGCGATATCTGATGGGGCGCCTCATCAAATGGCTTTTGGGAGCCAAAGTACCCCACACATGACCCCATTATCCACCTTGAGAGTTGCTACACCAAAAAAAATCTCTTGTATGTTGGTGAAACATGATTTCCCCTGAAAGAAGCCATGTGAGCTCTTCCTGCTCAAAGTGTGATTTTCTGAGTAACTTGATATAACCTCCATAAATGCCTCCCAAAAGACTGATGTGTTCGTGGACCTGGAGAGGGACAAGATTTGGTACAGGCTGCACAATTACCCCTCCAAGTGCAAAATTATAATGGAATCGTTATCATTAAACATTTTGTATTGATGGTTCCAATGAGATCAGATAGTTTAGTGTTCAACATGTTCAATAATTTGCGAATACTTTAGATATAAAGTGTTTTTATGTTCAGATTAGAAGCGTCATTTCCTATGCAAATATGTACAACTAGAGGGTGGGGAATCACAGCTATTATGTTCCAAGACTCGACATCGCGAAACATGGATTCGTGACTAGAGGCATGAGTTGAAGTCCTACTATGTAAATGAGAATTAGGAGCAGCAGTGGACCATATGGCACCGCGTCCACAAACAGTCAACCCCTCCACCACCGACAAACAGTAGAAGCAGTATGTATCATGTACAAGATTCACTGCATCAACACACCAAGGCTCCTGCGACAGCACCTTACAAACCCACAGCCACTACCATTTAGAAGCACAAGGGCAGCAGACACATGGAACACCACCACCTGGAAGTCCCCTTCCAAGCCACTCACCATCCTGACTTGGAAATAGATCACTATACACTCACTGTTGCTGGATCAAAATCCTGGAACAGCCTTCTTAAAGCACTGTGTGTGTAGCTACCTACCACGGTCAAAACCCTGGAACTTGCTCCCGAAAAGTGGCGTGGCTGTGCCTACAATTCAGGGACAAAATCCTGGAACTACCTCACTAACAGTGCCGTGGGTGTTCCTATACCACACGGACAAAATCATGGACCTCCCTCCCTAACAGCAGCGTTTGTGTCCCTGCACCACATGGAGATATTCTCAGAACTCCCTCCCTAGCAACACCGTGGGTGTACCTAGACCACACGGACAGAATCCTGGAACTCCCTTCTTAACAACGCCTCGGTGTACCTAGACCTCATGTACAAAATCGTGGATCACCCTCCTTAACAAAACTGTGGGTGTACCTACAACACAAGGACAAAATCCCAGAACTCCCACCCTAACAGCAGTGTGGGTGTACCTACACCACACGGACAAAATCCCGGCCCTCCCTCCCTAAGGCGCCGTGCGTGTACCTACACCACATGGAGATATTCTCGGAACTCCCTCCTTAACAGCGCTGTGGGCGTACCTACACCACGCAGACAAAACCCTGGCACTCCTTCCCTAACTGCGCCAGAGTGTGCCTAGAGCACACGGACAAATCCCTGGCACTCCGTCCCTAGCAGCAGGTAGGGTGTACCTGCACCACATGGACAAAATCCTAGGACTACCTCCCTAGCAGTACTGTGGGTGTACCAACACCACATGGACAAAATCCTGGGTCTCCCTCCCTAACAGCACCTTGGGTGTACCTACACCACACGGACAAAATCCTGGGACTCCCTCCCTAACAGCACCGTGTGTGTACCCACACCACACGGACAAAATCCTGGGACTCCCTCCCTAACAGCGCCTTGGGTGTACCTACACCAGAGGGACAAATTTCTGGAACTTCCTCACTAATAGCATTATGTGTGTATCTGCGCCACAGGGCCTGCAGCGGTTCAAGAAGGCAGCCAGCCACCACCTCCTCATCAGGAAATTAGTGATGGGCAATCGATGCTGGCCCAACCAGCGATTTCCACACCCCATGAACAAATGAAACAATTAGATAAGGATAACACCCCACGTGGTTTATGTCCAGCTGGGCGGTGGGCATAACATTGTCCGACGGGTGTTAATGAGTGTGTGGGATGCAGGAGAGTGGATTCATTGTGGTGCACCAATAAAAATGTTTGTATCAAACCTGTCGTGTGTGATGTATTGTTTTTACTTCAGCTTCCTTACCCAAACCCATCCTGTCTCTGGTACCGCCATCAAGTGTTATTCTACCGGGAGAAGAGTTTTCACTCGTCTGTCATTTCCCTCTCACCGGCTGCAATGTTGAACTGTACAAGGGATTCAAAGACAGAGTCTTGGCCGCGAATGAAGTGGACTATACCGCCACCTTCAAGGTCGCTGCAGCTTTACCATCGAAAGGGCAGAACTCCTACACGTGCAAATACCAAAAATTCTTCCAGAGGAACCTGACCTGGGCCTATTCACCAATCAGCGACCCGGTGCATTTCAATGTAGCAGGTAAGGGAGACTCAACAAGACCCTGACTGAGAGGGAGAAACACTGAAGGTCGCTTATTTTTAATTGATTTATGGGTTGTCGGCATCGCCGGCTCGTCCCCGATTGATGGCCCATCCATATATGCCCTTGTTCCGGGGCCATTTAAGTGTCTAAATCGGGATCTAGAGTCACATGGAGGGCAGAACAGACAAGGGCGGCAGACTGACTTCCCTAAAGGACATTAGTGAACCCGTTCATGGTCATCGCTAGATTTTTGATTCCAGAAGGTGGCAGGATAGGAACCCAGGTCCCTACAGCATTACCCTCCGTCTTTGGATTATTAGTCTATCGACAATACCACTACACCATTCCCTGCCCCTGAGCAGGGGGAGCTCAGTTCCTCTAATTAATTACCTCACGCGGGAGAAACAGACCCAAGCTGTTTATGTGACCATAGGAAAGCTGTTCATGTATCACAACAGTTGTGCCGGGTCATTTAATGCGTGAATCGCTATTTGAACTTGGGGGCGCCATAGCCAAAGAGTGGAAAGCAAGAGCAGAAATATTAGCATGCAGCCCATGGCAGCCTAATAGCACAAATTTGGAACCCGCCACCTCTAAAAGTTGGAATTTTTCGCACGGCATTGAGTTGCGCAGTCACTTGGGCTCTGAGCTCAAGTCAGGACTGATCGACATGAGCCCAGGAACAGCCTTGAGCTTTGTTTCCCAATATTGTCCTTATATTCACAAAATGCGCTGGCAGGAAACGATCTTGGGTCGGAAGATGTAGAATCCGTATTGGTGAAGGTAAATTATAAGAAGCGGAAGGATACAACAATGCTTGCCATCATCATAAGTGGTACATTCTCCATGGCAGCGCAAACTTGCCATCCGATCAGCACTCTCTTCACATGCGGTAGAAATTGTTTTTTTGTCCAAAATCTTGTATTGATATTCTTGCAAAGTGTCCTGATGAAAGGCTTCAACGTGTCTCTTGTTGCAGCCATACCTGTTTCCTCCTTGCACCCTATTTCTTACAGATGAGCTTCCAAAGCCTTCAATCTCCATGGAGCCGGCCTCCGGTGTGCTCTCGGTGGGAGATCAGGTTCACATTACCTGCACCACCAGCTATCCAAGCCGCCTCTCCCGCTTGTACAGAGAACATGATGGGAGTATCATCGACACGCGCAACACCTCAGAGTCCGTGCGGACCTCCACCTTTACCATCAAGGAGCTGGAGCCAATGGATGGTGGAGCGTACAGCTGCAATGCAGTGATGACAGTGCTAGGGAGAGATTACGGGTCCCCGCGTAGCGACTTTGTGCAGTTCAATGTAACTGGTAAGCCATGTGTTATTCAATGTATCTTTGACGCACAAAATGGCTAAATTAGTGGCTCTTTAATTAAATGCACACAGTTTTCAGAACATAATAAATGATTTAATGGCATGAGTAGAGGTTAATGGGTATGATCTTTTAGCCATTACAGAGACGCAGTTACAAGGAGGTCAAAGCTGGGAACAAAATATTCAGGGGTATGTGACTTTTTGAAAGGACAGGCAGGAAAGAAATGGTGGTGGGGTAGCTTTGTTAGTATGATAAGGAATAAATGCGATAATAAGAAATGATCTTGGATGGGAAGATGTTGAATCCATATCAGTGGAGGTAATTAGTAACAAGGGGAGGAAGATAACAATGTTTGGCAGCTAACTGTCACTCATCATCAATGGTGCATAATCCATGGCAGTACTACTTGCCAGCCAATCAGCACTCTCTTGTGGCATACATTTTAGCTTATTTCCCCCTTATGTTGATATTCTTGCCAAGTGTCCTGATGAATGACAGACAAAAAGCTTCGACATGTCCCTTTTTCAGCCATAATTGAGTTTCCAATGTTGTGAATCTGACAAAAGGCTGGTGCAGGAATCAGTCACCAGTCTGAACTCTGGAAGTGGCAAATCATGTCTTTGGCTTTGCATTCCAAGACTCCACAATACTCTTTTTTGGCGCTCAGGCAGTGCTCGCTTCCGTTGTCTCAGTCAGGGTCAAATCCTGTCTTATTCTGAAGACTTGCCTTTCCCTGCTTTTTGGTCTCCTTATTTAAGGAAGGATGTAGATGCATTGGAGGCGGTTCCGAGGAGGTTTACTACATTGATACCTGGAATGAGTGGGTTGTCTTATGAGGAAAGGCTGGATAGACTGGCCTTGTTGGAGTTTAGAAGAGTAAGGGGTGATTTGATTGAAATATACAAGGTCCTGAACGGCCTGGACAAAATGGACGTGGAAAGGATGTTTCCTCTTGTGGTTGAGTCCAGAACCAGGGGGCATGACTTTAAAATTAGGTTCCGCCCTTTTAGGACAGAAATGTGGATATTTTCCTTTCTCACTGTGGATACTGCGAATTTGGAACTCTTCACCTCAGAAGGTGGTGGAGGCGGGGTCATTTAATATTTCACGGCGGAGGAAGATAGATTCCTGTTCGCAAGGGAATCAATGATTATTAGGGTTAGGTGGGAATGTGGAAATCGATACACAAGAAAATCAACCATGATTTCATTTAATGGTGGATTATGGAGCTCAAGTCCAAGAGTAAATACATTTACCTCCGACACTGCAGCACTCCCTCAGTACTGGCACTGGGAGGAGTGTCTGCCAGGATTCTGGAGCTCAAATCCTAGAGTATCTACATCTACCCCCAACAGTGCAGCGATACCTCAGTACTCGCACCGGGGGCAGCCTCGGCCTGGATTGTGGAACCCAAATCTGAGAGCAGGTGTCTCTGCCCCATACTGTTTAGAAGCTTTTCTGTTTTGACACCGGGGAATTATTGATCTGAATTATAGAGTTGAGGTGCCTGCAGACAATATTGAGTACCAGGAGGTAGTGACAAAATAACCCCATGCCAGCCCACACTCCCGGCTTTTCTCCTCGTGCATCAATACCTGACTCAGTCAGTCTCCCAGTGTGTGCTGTGGACTACTCATGCCTGCGCCTATTTTATTTCAGAGGAGCTCCCCAGGGCCACAATTTCTGTCCAGCCGCCTTCAGGCGTGGTCAGCAGTGGGAGGCCCATTCGACTGACCTGCACAGGCGCCATTCTGTACTCCGGTGGCCTATTCTACTTCTACCGCGATGGAGAAACGAGGGGAACAATACATGTATCAGGTTCTGTGCCGTCGGCCACCTTCATCATCAACGACTTGATCAGTGTTGGAAAATGGAGCTTCAACTGTGGCTATGCCAGGATAGTAAAGCAGACGGCATATTACTCACCCCGCAGCGAAGCGGTGCAGGTAAATGTGACAGGTGAGTGACATTTAATAGCCCCCTGAGGGGCCAGCCGAAATCACAATGTCAGTTCAGGCATCTATGCTGGCAATACCCAGATCTCTCCCCGACACCTCTATGCACAATTCCATCATCTCTAAATTGTCACAATCTTTGTCAGACATCCAGAGCCAAATGAGCATAGACATCCTCTTGTTGCATAACTTAGAACTTCGTCTTCGACTGCCATTCCTCACTTAAGTCCAAAGCCGGTGACTCAGCCATTCTCCCTTACAATTTTTCAGACACTGGAAGAGAATGGTCAATTCCTCGGTGTCACGTTTCATCCAGAGACGAGATTTCAAACACATTTCCTCTCATTCGTTCATGGGATTGGGGCATCGCAGGTGGGGCCCAGCATTTAATGCTTCTCCCTAATTGCCCCATGAGAAGGTGGTGGTAAGCTGCCTTCTTGAATCGCAGCAGCGTCGGAACACCGGGCTGTTATGGAGGGAGTCCAAGGGTTTTGACGCTCGTGGGTCACTATTGACCAGATATTGAACTGGACCAGCCATATATATATATATATATATATATATAAATATATACTGTCCCCAAAAGAGCTACAGTGTCTGGGAATCCTGCCAAGCGTAAATCAACTCCTGACTCCCCAAAGCCTGTCCACAATCTACAAGGCACAATTTAGAAGTGTGAATACTCTGCACTTACCTCGATGAGTGCAGCTCCTAGAACACTCAAGAAGGTCAACATCGTCCAGGGCAAAGCAGCCCCGGTTGATTGGCACCCCATCCACAGACATTTACTCCCTCCACCACCGAAATACAGTGGCAGCATTGTGTACCATCTACAAGATCCTGTACAGCAACTCGGCAAGGCTCTTTAAAGGGCACATTCCAAAACCATGACCACCACCATCTTGACAGACAACGACAGGAGAAACATGGAAATGCCACCACCTGCTGGTTCCCGTCCTAGCCACTCACCATCCTGACTTGGAAATATATTGCAGTTCTTTCACTGCCGTTGGGTGAAAATCCTGGAACTCCCTCCCGAACAGCACTGTGGATGCACCTGCGCCAAAGGCACTGCAGTGTCTCAAGAAGGCAGCTCATCACCACTTTCTCAAGGACAACTAGGGATGGGCAATAAATTCCGGCCCAGCCAGCGAAGCCCACAACAGGTGAATGAGTATAAAATAGAAAAATCCTGCCACAGTGAACGAATGATGATGTAGTTCCCAGAGAGGATAGTGTAAGTCTTGGAGAACAACTTGCAGATGGTGGAGTTGCAATGCCTCTGCTAATCATATGCTGTGGCATAATGCCAGTGCAAATGCTACCCATTTCCACCTCTATAACATCGCTCGATTCCCAGTGTCTCAGTTCATCTGAACCTGAAACACTCATCTGTGCATTGTTGTTGCATCTAGAATTGCTAATTTCAGCACGATTGCGTTTAGACTCCCTTCTTCTACCCCCTGTAGCCCTAGGCTGTTCCAGTATGCCTGGTGCTCCGTGTCCTTACACGCACTGACTCCCGCTCCTGTATCCCCCCTTTGTGCTCACTGTCCTACATTGCCGCCTGCTCCAGCAACGCCACAATTTTAAAAAGATAATCCTTCTCTTCAAATACCTCAACCTGACCCTGAACGCATCCGCAGGAACCGACAATACGGTTTCCTATTTACAGGTCTCTCCATGGGCTCCCAACACATCCCTAATTCCAATGCTCATTCTCCAGTTCAAATCCATGCATGACACATCGGCCCATCCTGTTTCCAACACCCCTCCACCGTCAAGGTAATCCTTCTACATGCAGTGTGCACTTTTGGTCTCCTTATTGAAGGAAGTGCATTGGAGGCGGTTCAGAGGAATTTTCCTAGATTTCCACCTGACATGAATGAGTTGTCTCATGACAAAGTTTGGACAGATAGGGCTTGTTTCCACTGGATTTTAGAACAGTGAGAGGTGATTTGTTGGAATTGTACAAGATCATGAATGGCCTTGGCAAGGTGGGCGTGGAAGGGATATTTCCATTTAGTGGTGAGTACTGAATTAGGGTGCGCTGTTTTAACATCAGGGCTCACCATTCTAGGCCAGGGATGAGGATGATTTTATTTTCTCTCAGAGGGCTGTGCGACTTTGGAACTCCGTGCCTCAGAAGACTGTGGAGGAGGGGTCATTGAATATTGTAAAGGTGGAAGTTGATAGACTCTTGTCAGGCAAGGGAATCAAACGTTATCGGGGCTTTGATGGTGAAGTGGAAATCGAAACACAAGAAGATTAGCCATGATCTTATTGAATGGCAGAACAGGTTTAGGGGCCGACTCATCTAATCTAGTTCCTGTATCTTATTTTCCGTTATTTAATCCCTGCCTCTTGAAATCCCTTGAGTTCCATCTCTGCACCATTAGTGGCTGCGCCATAAGACCGGGGACCCTGCGCTCTGGAATTCACTCTCTAAACCTCTGTTTCGCTATTCACTACTTACCCACTCACCAGCGTGCAACACCTAACCCTGCGCCCCACATTTTCACAATCTCTCTCCTTTAAGATTCTCTTCCAAACTCATCTCCTTGACGAAAACCAACCTGCTTTCAACAAGGTTAGAGAGAGAGGGAGGGGGCGAGGCGCTATCCAGGGACTATATTGTAGGACGAGAGATATGTTTGGAGGACGTTGGAGAGATTAGGAGGGGGCTAGGGGCCATTGAGAGATTTGAACAGGTGTTTGAGAACTGTAGGAGCTGGGGATGGTTTAGGGATAGGGCGGAGTGGGCGAGGGATCATGTAGGGATCTGGACAGGAGGAGGAGAATTGTAGGAGCTGGAGGAGGTTACAGAGATAGTTATGGAGGGGGCGAGAGAGATTTGAACAGGGGGTTGAGAAATTTAGGTGCTGGAGGAAGTTGTTGAGAATGGGAGGGAGGGGATGAGGAAGGGATCTGAACAAGTATATGAGAATTGTAGCGGATAGAGGAAGTTACAGAGATATGGAGGGAGAGTGTGAAGGAGGCATTTGAACAGGAACATGGGATTTGAAGGGGTTGGAGGAGGCTACTGAGATGGGGAGGTGGACGAAGGGCCATGTAGGTATTGGACCTGTTATGTTGTGTGCAGTATTGGTCTCCTTATTTAAGAAAGAATGCAAATGCAATAGATTCAGAGGACGATTATCAGACTAATGCCAGCTATCGGTTGCTTGTCTTATGAAGAAAGGCTGGGCAGCTTATGCTTGTAAACACTGGAGTTTAGAAGATTATGAGTGGATTGGAATGAAACCTTTAAGATCCTGAGGGGTATTGACACGGTGGATGTGGATAAGATGTTTCCTCTTGTGGGAGAATCTAAAACTTGGCGTCATTGTTTAAAAATATGGGGTGGCCCATTGAAGACAGAGATTAGGTGAACTTTGTATCAGAGCATCGTGAGTCTATGGAAATCTCAACCTCAAAAGGCGGTGGAAGCAGTGTGTTTCATTATTTTTAAGGTGGAGCTGGATAGATTCTTGGCAGCTAATGGGGTGGTAGGCAGGAGATGACAATCAAGTCAGCCATGATTTTATTGAATGGCGGAGCAGGCCCAAGGGGCCAAGGGGGCGACTCCTGCTCCTGATTCGAATGTTTGTATGTAGGATGAGAATTGTAGGGGCTAAAGGAGGTTACAGGAATAAGGAGGGAGGGGCCAGGTAAGGATTAGAACAGGAGGATTAGAACTGTAGGGGCTGGAGAGAGTTCACGGAGTGCTATTCTGATATTTGAACACGAGGATGAGCATTACAGGGGCTGGAGGAGGTTACAGAGATAGTGAGTGAGGGATTGGAACAGGAGGACGAGAATTGTAGTGTCTGGAGGACGATACAGAGGGAGGGAGGGAGGGGGTGGGAGGGAATTGAAAAGCCTAAGAATTGTAGGGGTTGGAGTAGGTTTCAGAGATAGGGAGTGAGGGGCTGAGGGAGGGTGTTGAACAGGAGGATGTGAATTTTACTGGCTCGGGGAGGTTACAGAGATAAGAACGGCGAGGGGCGAAGGGCAATTGTCTCATTTGAACATGAGAATTAGAATTGTAGGGTCTGAAGGAGGTCACTTGGATAAAGAGGGAGGGGCGAGGCAGCAGGTAGGGATTAGAAAAGGAGGATGAGAATTGTAGGGGCTGCAAAATGTTACAGAGATATGGAGGGAGGGGGCGAGGGGCTATGTTTGTACTTGATCATGAGATTGAGAACGATTGGGGCTGGAGGAGCTTACAGATGTAAGGAGGGAGAGGGTGTGATTGCCATGGAATGGTTTGAACTGCAGGGTCAGAATTGGAGTGTTCAGGGAGATTACAGAAATATGGAGGGAGGGAGCTTAGGCCATAGAAGGATTTGAACAAGGGAGTGAGAATTTTAAGAGCTGGAGAAGGGTACAGAGATACGCAGGGAGAGGGTGGGTGTCCATGGAGGGATTTAAACATGAGAGTGAGAATTTCAGGTTTTGGAGTAGGTTAAGGAAATAGAACGGTAAGGGACTATGGAGGGAATTGAAGAGGAGAATGAGAATTGTAGGGGCCGGAGAATGTTTCAGAGACAGGGGAAGATGGCGTGAGGGGCTATGATGGTGTTTGAATGTGCGGATGTGAATTACAGGGGCTGGAGGAGGCTACGGAGATAGGTCGGCTTGTGATGGGGCATTGAGCGATTTAGAGCGGGGTGTAAGAATTGTATTATGTGGTACAGGTTGCAGACATATGGAGGGGACAATGGGGTCAAGGAGCCGCTAGTCGTCATTGCAAAGGAGTGTAAGTATTACAGATTAATATTCTCCCCTCTCTTCTAGATTTTAATGGAACATGCGCTTCATTCCCGAACGTTTTGTGTCTCATTGCTAATGTCCTGTTTGGGATTATGTCTATCCTGGGAATGGAGTGAAATCCAGTCAAGGGAAATAAAAGCTATAGCTGTGTGGGTTATCACTCAACAATTTCATATCTGAATAAAAACAATTTTGAATCTATCTCAGTGTCTACATCATGATATCAACATGTACAAATTTTCCATTAGCAAATATCAGCAATGTGACTGAATGTTCCCCGATGCTAAATCCCAAGTGCAGCATTACACTCCACTTTCTGTTATGAAGGATGTAACATGTATCCAATCTTCTCCCTCATTGTGAGAGAGGCTTTGATAGAGGTGCAAATGTATATTCAGTTTGGGAGGAGATTGTGTCAGCGTGCTAATGCCCCTGAAGCAGTCCATGCCCAAATTCAGCAAGATCTGGACTTGGGCTGTCAAGTGGCAAGTAGCATTCTAACTACACAAGTACCAGGCAGTGAACATCTTCGACATGCTAGAATCCAGCCTTCGCCCCTTGTCATTCAGTGACATTACCAGCAGAGAATCCAATGCTGCCAAGATCCTGGGAGTTAACATTGACGGGAAACTGAACTTGACTAGCCATATAAATATTATGGCTACAAGAGCAGGTCAGGCTGCAGGATTCCCGCGACGAGTAACTCACCTCTTGACTCCTCAAAGCCTGTTAGCACTCTAGCAGACACGATTCAGGATTGAGATGGAATATCCCCCACTATCCTGGATGAGCGCAGCTCCCACAACACACAAGAAGATCGAAACCATCCGGGATAAATCAGCCCCGCTTGATTGGCTAGTCGTTTCCCATCCACAAATATTCAGTCCCTCTGCCACTGACGTACAGCAGCAGCAGTACGTACAATCTACAAGATGCATTGCACGATTTCACCAAGTCTCCTTCGACAGCACCTTCCAAAAGCATGACCACTAACATCTAGCAGTACACGGGCAGCAGATACATGGGAACACGATCACCTGGAAATTCCCCTCCAAGCCTCGCACCATCCTGACTTGAAAATAGATCAGCCGCTCCTTTACTTTCACTGGGTCAAAGCCCTGGAACTTCCTCCCTGACAGCACTGTGGATGTACCCATACCACATGGACTGCAGCGTATCAAGAAGGCAATTCAACAGCACCTTCTCAAGAGCAACTAGGGATGGACAATGAAAGCTGGCCTGGCCAGCAAACCCCAAACCCCTGAACGAATGAAAAAAAATGATTCCCGAGGTCCAGGGGAATGGGGCTCTGGGGAATTTGCGCAAACCCACCATGAGGGGGGATGGAATTTAACTTCAAATAATAAATCTGGAAATGAAAGCAGAACTGTCCCATCGATTGCCAAGAGTAGCCCAACTGCTTCACTGATGTCCTTTAGAGAGTGAAATCTACCTCATAGACTCATAAGCGTTGACAACACTGAAGGAAGCCATTCTGCCCATTGTGTCCGCGCTGGTCAACAAAGGTCTGAACGCACTAATCCACTTTCCAGCGCTTGGCCCATAGCCTTGGGAGCCATGGCAACGCAAGTGAATATATAAATACTTCTTAAATGATGCGAGAGTTTCTGACTCAAGCCAGCTTTCAGACAGAGAGTTCCAGACTCCAACTACCCATCCTTAAACTGGCCCGTCTACATGTGGCTTCAGACTTCCAGTAATGTGGCTGACTCTTAACCGCTCTCTGTCACGGCCTAAAAAGCCAATCAGTACAGGGCCATTATGGAATGTGCAGCGAACGTTGGCCTTGTCAGCGACACCCACAACCCATGAAAGAATAAAGGCAACAAAGGTAATGGCAAGAGAAACACAGTCAGAAATGTTTCCTTTAAATCAGCTGTCCAACATGCGTCTCCTGGCCCGGCTGCGGACACCCAAATCCCCTCCATGTGGCCCCTGGAGGCAAATTTCAAAACTCTGTTGAAACAGATTATTTTCAATGGAAGATGTTGCATGGAGTTGTTCATCCAATCAGTTTGAGCACCTCTGTATGTGTGTGGGGTGGGCGCGAGAGATGGAGGGGGTGGGGGGATTGTGAGAGGCTGAGTATTTGAGGGAAGGGGGCGATAGGATAAGTGTGAGTATAGAGTTCAAGGGATTGAGTTTGTGTGGGAGTCAGTGCGAGGGACTCAGGGTGTGAGGGGGAGTGCGAGAGGCTGAGGGTGTGTGGGGGTGTGCGCGATAGGCTAAGTGCATGGTGAGAAGTGCAAAATACTGAGGGTATGAGGTGAGTGAGGGACACTGATTGTGTGAGGGGCTGCACACAAGGACTGGGGTTGTACGGAGTGGTGCGAGAGGCTGAGTATGTGTGGAGGATGGCTGCGAGGAACAGATTACATGTGGGTCGAGTCTGAGTGACTGAGTGTGTTTGGGGTGAGTGCGAGCGACGGAGTAAAGGTGGGGTGAGTGCAAAGGACTGACTGTCTGTGGGTGGTGTGCGAGTTACGAGCTATGTGTGGGGGGAGTGCGAGAGAATATGTGTGAGGGGAGTGCAAGGGACTGAGTATTTTGAGGAGAGTGTGAGGGACTGAGTATGTGTCAGAGTGATTGCAAGGGACTGAGTGTGTGTGAGGGCGGGATGCGAGAGACTCTGTATTGTGGTTGTGAGTGCGAGGACCTGTGTGGGAGGGGTTGACTGCAAGTGTGAGGGTCTGAGTGTGTGTGAGTGGAGTGCGAGTGATTGAATTTTTGTGGAAGGGAATGTGAAAGTCTGAGTATGTGTGGGGGAAGTTCAAGGGACTGAGATTTGGTGGCAGTGAGTGGGAAAGACTGGGTGTGTCTGTGGGGAGAGTGCGAGAATCAGATTGTATGTGGGGGTGAGTGCTAGTGACAGTATGTGTGGGTAAATTGCGAGGAGTTGAGTATGTGTGTGTGTGATTATGAGGGACTGAGTGTGTATGGTAGTGAGTGCGAGAGGCTAAGTCTGTTGGTGGTGGAGTGCTAGAGACTGTGTGTGTGGGGTATGAATGCGATGGAATGGGTGTGTGTGTGGAGAGTGCAAGAGACTGTGTGTGGGAGGGGACCGCAAGGGACTTAATATGAAAGGGAGTCGGGGTGAGTAACTGAGTGTGTGTGAGGTGGTGTGAGAGAGAATGAGTATGTGTGAGGGTGAGTGCGACACAGAGTGTGTGTGGGGGGAGTGCGAGAGAATGAGTATGCGTGGGGGAGTGTGAGAGACAGAATCTGTGTGGTGGAGAGCCCGAGGGACTGAGCCTATGTGGGGGAGACTATGAGACACTATGTGTGGGAGGGAGTGCGAGAGACTGAGTATGTGTGAAGGGATTGCGAGGGACTGAGTGTGCATGGAGGTGAGTGAATGTGTTTGAGGAGAGTGCGAGTGATGGAGTGTGTGTGTGTGTATGTGTGTGTGAGGGACTGATTATTTTTGCGGGTGGGGAGTCCTAGGAAGTGAACATGTCTTGGGGGGAGTGCGAAGGGTTGAGTATGTTTGAGAGTGATTGCAAGAAACTGAGTGTGTGTCGGTGTTGAGTGCCAGGTAATAAATGTGTGGGGGGCGTGCGAGGGCCTGAGTGTGTGTGGGGGGATTGTGAGGGATCGAGTGTGTTGGGGGCTTGCGAGGGACTGAGTGTGTATAGGGGGAGTGCAAGGGTCTGAATCTTTGTACAGGTGAGTGTGAGTGACTGAGTATGTGTGGGAGGGTTCAAAGGACTGAGTGTGTGTGGAGGTGATTGCAAGCAACTAGGTATTTGTGGAGAGAGTTGAACATGTATTGGAGTGATTGCGAGGTACTGAGTTTGCGCACTGGTGAGTGGAAGCAGCTGAGTGAGTGTCGGGGGTGAATGTGAGGGACTGACTGTTTTGGGGGGAGTGCGAGAGTCTAAGTCTGTGTGGGGGGGAGTGAGGGAGGGATGGAGTATGTGTGGGGGTGAGTGCAAGGTAATGACTATGCATGGGGTGGGAGTGCGAGAGACTGAGTGTGTGTGAGGGGGAGTGCAAGAGAGGGCAGTGCGAGAAAGCAAGTCTGTTTAGGAGGAGTGTGAGTGACCGAGAACGTGTAGGAAGAGTGCGAGAGACTGAGTATGCGTGGGAGAAGTGCGAAGGGCTGAGTGTGCGTTGGGTGAGTGCGAGGGGCTGAATATCTGTCTGTTGTGTGTGTGTGTAGTCGGGGTTGGAGTGCAAGAAACTGATAAGTTTGGAGCGGACGGTGAGAATGCAATTTTGCCTTGCGTCCACTCTAGTTTTCTCTCTCACTGACAGCATCTCACACCAACACACTCACACACCCACACACACTCCAACACAGTTACAGACACACACACACACACACACACACACACACACTTACACACACCCACCCACATACACACACTCACACACCCACACACACTCGAACACAGTTACAGACACACACACACACACACACACACACACACACTTACACACACACACCCACATACACACATACACACAGACACATACACACGCACCCACAAACAAACACACTCACACTTGCGGAAACACACACACTCACAATCACAAGTACACTCACGCTCAGACACACACAATGAAGCACACAAATCCTGCCATGGCTCCTTCCCTCCTCTCCTATCTCTTTAACCTCCTCCAGCCCCGAAAATTTTCATCCTCCTGTTCAAATCCACCCCCCCTCCCTTCATACCTCCCTACTATCTATGTCACCCCTTCGAAACCCTACAATTCTCGTCCACCTGTTCAAAGCCTTGCTTGACTCTTGGCTCACTCCTTCCCTATATATTTAACCTCCTCCAGCCTCTACGTTTCCCAACCTCCTCATGAAATACTTCTCCAGCCTTCACACTCACGCCTGTAACCACTCTTTTTTACGCCCATTTTACACTTTTTATCCTTCGGCCCGTCTCTCCTGTGCCCTTTCTCTGAATGTGGCCACTCATCAGTTTGTCCCTTGCCTTTTCCAATACCCCACTGAATGTGAAATGCTTATCCGCTCTCCCTTTTCGAGCACATGTTACTTAATATTGCAAATCCGCTTCTGATAGGACATTGAATATACAAATAACCATCCGCCTATAAAAATATAAATTTCTAAAAAAAATCCTTGATCATCGACTTAAATTGTTACACTGTAACTGACAATGTGAGGGGCCAGAATAACCGCCAGGCGGCGGTAATGAACCACGCTGTCCTTTGCCATGTTGACATTCCGGTGTTGCAATTTTTCCGCAAGTCTTCAGTTGCTGGGAAAAAAAACAGTTACCGGCAACTTACAATAGGATCCCCGTGGTTGGTTGTAATCAGTAACTTTCATTTTTATCATCCAAGTTAGAGCATAAGAAATAGCGACAGGAGGAACCATTCAACATTGTCATGGTTGATCACACTGTAGCCTCCAGTTCATTTTCATCTTTATAATTCAGGGCTCCTTGGAGATCAATGATCTGTCCAAGTGACCCTTGGGTAAATTCAATATCCGGCCTCCACTTCTCTCTGTGGAAGAGAAAGCCAAAGATTAACTACCCTCCACAGAGCCATGATGTCATAGTCATAGAGCGATGCCGCACAGAAACAGACGCTTTGGCCCATCGTGTCTGTGCCAGCCATCAAAGTATTCTAAAACTCACTTTTTCTCTCTTCAGATGCTGTTGGACCTGCTGAATTTTTACAGCTTTTTCTGCTTTTGTTCCTTTCTATTTTAATCCTATTATCCAGCTCTTGGCCCGTAGCCCTGTATGCTATGGCGTTTCAAGTGCTCATCGATATACTTCTGAATGTCTATGGGTTTTCGTATCTCTTACTGCCCCTCTCACCGTATGCTCCAGGTTCCAACCGCCCTCCGGGTGAAGATAAATTCGTCAAATTCCCTCTAAAGCTCTTGCCTCTTATCTTCAATCGATGCCCCCTGGTTATTGACACCTCCGCTAAGGAGATAAGTTTCTTCCTGTCTATCCCAAACGCGCCCCTCATATTTTTGTATATGACACCTTCAGCCTTCTCCACTCTACTGAAAACAGCCATAGCCTGTACAGCCGGTCTTCGTAGCTGAAACGTTCCAGCCCAGGCAGCATCCTGGTGAATCTCCTCTGCTCCCTCTCTACTGCAATCACATCCCTCCCAACGTGCGGCGAGCAGGAGAAGGGGTTTCTCCCCATCCCCGTCCTGACCTGTATTCCCACATGAGGAGATATAGCCTCTTAGCATGTAGCCTGTGAAGCCCGCTCGTTTTTTTTAAATTTGTTTCAATATGATCTGCTATCGATTTTCCCCTGAGCTCCAAGGAGTCTAGGCCGAACTTGTTCATGTCTTTCTCATAAGGCAAACCGCTTTCTGCCAGGAATCATCTCATTGAATCTTGCCTGAGCTGTTTCTCAGGTAAGTATATCCCTCTTGAAATAGAGAGCACAGGACCTGTATCTGGGAGTCACTGGGAAAATGTCCATTTCCTTGAAGCGTGACAACCCAAATTTTAATTCCTGTTCCGCGAGGCCACACAATATAGGCCTCGTGCAATAGTCCTTGGTAATGATTTGCCGTCCCTGCACGCTAACATTCTGCACACGGGGACAGGGACACCCAGTTCTTTCTGTATTGTAGCTTGCTGTAGTACATTCTGTAGAAGTCCAAATGCAGTACCTCCCACTTGCCTTCACGCAACACTCCAAACTATTCTTAAAAGCGGACATTCTCAATACTTCTTTCACTTCACTATCATTACACAGAGCTCCTCCATGTGAAGAAAACAAACGTATTCTTGTCTTCAGCCCCTAGTAACTCATATTTAATTTGATATTAATCATGCATTAAATACTTATTACTTTATAATATATTGTCATTCCAGACCAGCGTTTGAAGCAACCTGTTTCTGCCCAACAACATCAGTTCTCAAACATTTTAAATGCCTCTGTAAAACCATTCTTTGTTATATTACTCTGATGATCAAATAAAAAACACCAAATTTTCCATGTCATATTTCAAGTTTTTTCGTAGTAGGTAAACTTCTGTGAATATATGATTCTTCTATTTTTTCTACCTCTCTCCGTTTCTCTCTCTCTGTCTCTTTCTCTCTCTATCCCTTTGTGTCGCTCTCTTTCTCTCTGCCTCGCTCTCCCTCTTTCGAATCTCTTTCCATGCCTCTCTTTCTCATCTCCCTCTCTGTCTCTCTCTCTGCCTCTCTCTCTTTCTCTGACTCTCTTCCTCAACTTTCGCTCTCTGTCTTTCTCGCTATTTCACACTATCTCCTTTTCATCTCTCTCTCTCTCTCTGTCTCGCTTTATCTCTCATCTCCCTTTTTCACTTAGATTTCTCTCTGTTTCGATCTCTGTCTCGCTCTCTCTCTCTGTCTCATTCTCCCTTTGTACCAGTCGCTCCCTCTTTCTCTCTCCGTTTTCTCATCTCTCCCTCTCTCTTTCTTGTTGCTCTCTCTCTCTCTCCATTGCTCTCTCTCTCTCTCTCTCTCTGTCTGTCTCTCCCTTTCTCTCTCTCTCTTTTTCCCAACTCTGTCTCCTTTCTCTTTGCGCTCTCTGTCTTACTCGCACTCTCTGTGTCTCGCTCTTTCTCTCCCTCTGTTGTCTCAGGAATATTTCTCCAATAGTAAGGCTAAGAGTGTTCAAAGTTCTCTGCCCATGTCATTGTTTAATACGGTATCATCTGATCGATTATATGTCAATATTTCTACCCCTCACATCACACCCGATATGTCAACCATTGCTTTTATGGTTGGGCGGGTATATTGTGAGGAGTTGAGGTTAGATTGTTGTCATCATGAAGGGCTAGAGTCTCCTGTTCTCCAACATCAGCCAACTCTCACTCCTTCCCAGCCGCTGAGAGGCATTCCGAGTTCGTACTATCAGGGAAAATTCAACAGACTGGGCATCCTTTAACAGGAGGAGGAGGCCGAGCGTTCAACTGATAATGGCATTAGATTAATAAAGAATTTTATAAGACCTTATGGAATAAAATTTTTCCACTTGTGGGTAATACTGGATCATGAATACGTGTCAGTCACTAATAAAACAACACGGGGAATTCACGAGGAATCCAGAGAGTGGGGAGGATATGGAACTCACTGCCACAGGTAGTGGTTGAGTTGAATGGATTCAATGCATTTAAAGGGAAGGCAGGTAAACAGATTTTTTTATTCATTCATGTGACGTGGACATCGCTGTCTAGGCCAATATTCGTTGTCCTTCGCTAATTGCACATGAGAAGGGGGTAGTGAGGCACATTCTTGAGCCGCTGCAGTCCGTGTGGTGTAGGTACACCATGGTGTTGTTAGGGAGGGAATTCCAGGATTTTGAGGCAGCGACAGTGAAGGAACAGCAGATATTTTTCTAAGTCAGGATGGCGATTGGCTTGAAGGGTAACTTCCAGGTGGTGGTGTTCCCATCCATGTGCTGCCCTTGTCCATCTAGATGGCATTAGTCGTGGGTTTGGAAGGTGCTGTCTAAGTAGATCAGGAGAATGCTCACAAATGGCCTGTGAATAAAATTCATCACTGTCCAACTGTCTGTAGCAGAACGATAGATGCTGAGAGCTCATTTGGCCCCTTGACAAAACTCTGAGCATATTGGAGCCTGAGACGATTTCCTGCAAACCTTCCTGCAGTTAGATCCTTGCTTATGAGCCCTCTTGATGAACGAGTTGGTACCTTAGTCCCATGTCCCTTCGATTCCTCATCCAAATGGTCGAAGGTGTCCTCAAACATTTCTCTCTCTCTCTCTCTCTCTCAGACTCAATTTATCTTTCTCTTTCTTCACCTTTTATGTCTGCCAGTTACATGTGTATGTGTGTATTAATGTGTGTTTGTGTGTATGTGTCTCTGTGTGTGTGTTTCTGTGTTCATATATTACGCTGTGTCTGTCACTCTGTCTCTGCATCTGCTTCTCTCCCCTTCACTCTCTTTCTCTCTGTTTCAGTGTTAAAATCCCTTTCTCCTTTTTACTCTCTTTCAATTTCTCTATCTCTGTTTGAGTTTGTTTGTTTGTGGTTTTGTCAATTGATCTGCCTCTGTCTTTCTACCTCTGTCTGTTTCTCTATCTGCCTGCCTGTCACGCTCCATGTTTCTCACTGCCTCTATCTCATATCCCCCTCTCATACTTTCTCTCTCTTTCTCATCTCTCACTCTCTTTATCTTCTCTCTCTCTCTCTCTCTCTGTCTCGCTCTCACTCTGTTTATGTTGTCTCAAGAATATTTCTACAGAATGCTGGCTAAAAGTATTAGCAGTTCTCCATCCATGCCATTGTTAAAGG
Organism: Isurus oxyrinchus; assembly: GCA_026770705.1. Lineage (NCBI taxonomy): Eukaryota > Metazoa > Chordata > Chondrichthyes > Lamniformes > Lamnidae > Isurus > Isurus oxyrinchus. The sequence goes on from JANJGN010000048.1 coordinate 1,168,407, forward strand.
CAGTATCATCTGTTCCATTTAAAGTCATCATGTCTACACCGTGCACCCCTCCCTATAATCCAATTGTCACTTTTTAGTTGGACTGATCCATTTTGAGGTGTTAACGTTAGATTGCCGTCATCCTGAAGCCCCAGATTCTCCTGTTCTCCAATATCATTCATCTTTCACTCCGTCCAAGCCGCTGAGAGGCATCCCAATGTGGAACTATCAGGGAAAATTTAACAGGTGGACAGGCTTTGTGGAGCCAGGAGGTGAGCTAATCTCAGCAGGATTCCAAGCCTCTGAACTGCTCATATTTCCAAAATATTTGTATGGCTATTCCAGTTCAATGGTCAATGGTAACCGCCAGGATGTTGATTGTGGGAGATTCAGCGATGTTAATGCATTGAATTTCAAGGGAGAAAGGAATAGCAGGATATGCAGATGGAGCTTGATGAAGGAGATAGGGAGGTGGCTCAGAAGTGTCCTGTGAATGAAACCCATCCCTGGCGATCAGGCAGGAGTGGAATAATAAATGCTGAGAAGTCATTTGGCCCCGTGACCACACTCTGAGCATGTTGGAGACTGAGACAATTTCCTGCAACCCTTCCTGCAGTCAGATGCTCGCTTATGTGTCTTTTTGAACAACGAGATCATTCCGTGTCCCTTCAATTACTCATGGAACTGGTCAAAGGTGTTCTAAGGAACAGCTCTCTCTCTCTCTCTCTATCTCTCAGACTCAATATCTCTTTCTCTGTCTGTCAGATTTGTCTGTGTATGTAGTTGTGTGTGTATATGTGTGTGCGTGTGTGGCTGTGTTTCCGTGTTCACCTATTACTTTGTGTCGATCACTCTGTCTCTATCTCTGCTGCGCCCCCCTCTTTCTCTGTGTCTCAATATTTCACTCCCTTGCCTCTTTTTTCTCTGTCATTTTCTATATCTGTGGCTGTGTTTGTTTATGTTTGTCCTTTTATCTATTGAAATGCCTCTGTCTTTCTACCTTTGTCTCTCTCTCTCTCTATCTGTCTGCCTTTCTCACTCCATGTTTCTCACTCTGTTTCCCATTTCATCTCTCTCATTCTTTCTCTCTCTTTCGCATCTCTCCCTCTTGCTTCGCCAGCCCCTCTATCTCTTGCTCGCTCTCTCTCTGCCTCGCTTTCTCCCTGTCTCTGTTGTCCGAAGAATATTTCTACAGTATGATGGCTAACAGTGTTCGAAGTTCTCCATCCATGCCGTTGTTACAGACAGTATTACCTGTTCCATTATAAGTCAACATTTCTATCCCATGAACCTTTTCCTAGAAGACAACTGTTACTTTTTATTTGGACTGATCCATTTTGAGGTGTTGACATTAGATTGCTGTCATCCTGAAGCCCCAGCTTCTCCTATTCTCCAACACAAGTCAGCTGTCACTCTATGCTAGCCTCTGAGATGCAATCCAATGTGGAACTATCAGGGAAAATTTACAGACTGGGGCTCTTCTCTCTCGAAGGTAAAGGCCGAGGGATCAACGGATAGAGGCCTTAGATTAATGAAGCATTTGATAAGGCCTTAGGGAAGAAAGTGTTTCCATTTGTAGGTAATATTAGGTGATGAATATGTGTTAGTCCTTAGTAAATTCAAACAGGGAATTCATGAGGAAACCAGAGTGTGGGGAGAATATGGAACTTACTGACACAGGTAGTGGTTGAATTGAATGGATTCAATATATTAAAAGGGAAGCCAGACAAAGTTGTTTTTTCATTTATTCGTGTGAAGTGGGCATCGCTGGCTAGGCCAGAATCCATTGCCCATCCCTAATTGCCCGCTTAGAAAGGACTAGTAAGGAACATTCTTGAGTGGCTGCTGTATGTTTGGTGTAGGTTCACCCGCATTTCTGTTAGGGAGGGAGTTCCAGGATTTTGACCCAGCAACAGTGAATGAACAGCCGATATATTTCCAAGTCAGGATGGCGAGTAGCTTGAAAGGGACCTTCCAGGTGTCGTTGTTCCCATCCACCTGCTAACCTTGTCCTTCTAGTGGTAGTGGTCTTGTGTGTGGAAGGTGATTCGTCAGGAGCCTTGGTGATTACGTGCATTACATCTTGTATATGGCAGACACTGCTGCTACTGTGCGTTGCTTGTGGATGGACTGAATGTTTGTGGAATGGGTGCCAGTGAAGCGGGGCTGCATTGACCTAAATGGTGTCGAGCTACTTGCGTGTTATGGGAGCTGCACTGAGCCAGAAAGTGGTGAATATTCCTTTACACACCTGACTTGTGCAATGTCGATGGTGCACATGTTATGGAGAGTGAGGAGGTGAGTTACACTTAGCAGGATTCCCAGCCTCTGACCTGCACTTATTGTCGCAGTATTTATATGGATATTTCAGTTGAATGGTCAACGGTAACCTCCAGGATGTTGATAATGGGGGATTCAGCGATGGTAATGCCATTGAATGTCAAGGGAGAAAGGAAAAGCAGGACATGCAGTTGGTGTTAGATGAAGGAGATAGGGAGAAGGCTCACAAGTGTCCTGTGAATAAAACTCCTCACTGTCCATCTTTCTGGAGGGGAATGATAGATGCTGAGAGCTCATTTGACACCGTGAACACGCTCTGAGCATCTTGGAGCCTGAGTCGTTTTTCTGCAACCCTTCCTACAGTCAGATCCTCGCTTCTGTGTCCTCTGGATGAACGAGATCATGCCTTAATCCCATGTCCTTTCGATTCCTTATCCAACTGATCAAAGGTGTTCTCCGAAACATCTATCTCTCTCTTTCTCTCTCTTTGTCTCTGTCTCTCTCTCTCATCTCTCTCTGAATCAATTTCTCTTTCCCTTCCTTCTCCTTTTCTCTTTGTCAGTATCATCTGTGAGTTTGTGTGTGTGTGTTTCTGTGTTCATCTATTACTCTGTGTCTATCACTCTGCCTCTGTCTCTGCCTGTCTCCCCCTCTCTCTCTTTCTCACTATTTCAATATTTCACTTCCTTTTACCTTTTATCTCTCTGTCATTTTCTGTGTGTTTGTGCTTTTGGTTTTGTCCATTGCTCTGTCTCTGTATTTCTACCTCTGCCTCTCTCTCTATCTGCCTGCCTGTCTTGCTCCATGTCTCACTCTCTTTCACATATCCTCTTTCATTGCTTCTCTCACTTTCTCATCTCTCTCCCTTTCTCCTCTTTCTCTCTCTCTGTTTCTCCCCTCTTTCTCTCTCTCTCTCTCTCTCATGCTCACTCTCTCTCCCTGTGTCGCTCCCTCTCTGTCTCTGTTGTCTCAAGAACATTTCGACAGTATGAAGGCAAAAAGTGCTTGAAGTTCTCCATCCAGGACATTGCTAAATACAGTAACATCTGTTCCTTACAAGTCAACTTTTCTAACCCGCGCACCCATTCCTATATGTCAAATGTTACTTTTCATTAGGATGGATCCATCTTGAGGTGTTGACGTTAGATTGCTGTCATCCTGAAGCCCCAGATTCTCCTATTCTCCAACATCACTCAGCTATCACTCCAGTCCAGCCGCTGACAGGCTTTCCAATGTCAAACTATCAGGGAGAAGTTAACAGACTGGGGTTCTTCTCTCTGGAACGGAAAGCCCGAGGTTTCAACTAATAGAGGTCTTAGAGTAATGAAGCATTTGATAAGGCCTTAGGGACGCAAATGTTTCCACTTGTAGATACTATTACGTCATGAATAAGTCTCAGTCACTTGCAAATGCACACGGGGAATTCATGAAAAAAACAGAGACTGGGGTGAATATGGAACTCCTTGCAACAGTTAGTGGTTGAGTTGGATGGTTTCAATATATTTAAAGGGAAGCCAGACAAACGCATTTTTGATTCATTCATGTGAAGTGAGGCATCGCTGGCGAGGCCAGTATTCATTGCCTACCCCTAATTGACCTGTGAGAAGGGGATAACGAGGCACCTTCCTGAGGCGCTGCAGTCCGAGTGGTGTAGGTACACGCACAGTGCTGTTCGGGAGGGAGTTCCGGGATTTTGACATAGCGACATTGAAGGAACAGCTGATATCTTTCCGAGTCAGGATGTCGAGTGGCTTGGAAGATAACTCCCAGGTCTTGGTGTTCCCATCTATCTACTGCCCTTGCCCTTCTAGGTGGTCGTGGTCATGGGTTTGGAAGGTGATATGTAAGGAGACTTGCTGACATCTTGCATTGCATCTTGTATATGGCACACACTGCTGCTACTGTGCGCTGGTGATGGATGGAGTGAATGTTTGTGCAAGGGGAGCCAGTCAAGCCGGCTGCTTTGTCCTGGATGGTGTCGAGCTTCTTCAGTGTTGTGGGAGCTGGTCTCATCCAGGGAGGCGGTGTGTATTCAGTCATACACCTGACTTGCGCCTTGTAGATGGTGAACAGACTTTCGGGAATCAGGTGGTAAGTTACTTTTGGCAGGAATCCCAGCCTCTGACCTGTTCTTATTGGCAAACTATTTACATGGCTACTCGAGTTAAATGGTCAATGGTAACCCCCAGGAAATTGACAGTGTGGGATTCAGCAATTGTAATGCCATTGAATGGCAAGGGAGGAAGGACTAGCAGGATCTGCAGATGGAACTCGATGAAGGAGATAGGGAGGAGGCTCAGAAGTTTCCTGTGAATGGGTATCTGCAATGTCGACCAGGCTGGAGCGGAATGATAATTGCTGAGAGCTCATTTGGCACCGTGAACACGCCCTGAGCATATTGGAGCCTGAGCCGATTTCCTGCAACCCTTCCTGCAGCCAGATCCTCGCTTGTGTGTCCCCTTGATGAACGAGTCCAAACCTACGCCCAGTGTCTCTTGGATTCCCCCTCCAACTGATCCAAGTTGTTCTCTGAATCATCTCTCTCTCTCTCTCTCTCAGACACAATTTTTCTTTCCAATTCTTCTCCTTTTCTCTCTGTCAGTTTCGTCTGTGTGTGTGTATGTCTCTGTGTATGTGCACCTCTGTGTTGATCTATTAATCTGTTACTATCACTCCATCTCTGACTCTGCTTATCTCGCCCTCTCTCTTTCTCTGTCTCAATATGTCACTCCCTTTCTCCTTTAATCTCAAACAGTTTCTCTATCTGTGTTTTTTTAATATTTTTGCTGTTGTCTATTTCTCTCTCTCTGTCTTTCTACCTCTGCCTCTCTCTCTATCTGTCTGCCTCTCTCGCTCACTGTTTCGCACTCTCTCATATCACACTCTCATTATTTTTTCCCTCTTTCTCACCTCTCTCTCTCTTTCTCCTCTTTCCCTCTCTCTCTCTCTTGCCCGTTCTCTCTCTGTCTCTATTGTCTCAAGGATACTTCTACATACGAATGCTAAAAGTATTTGAAGTTCTCCATCCATGCCTTTGTTAAAGGCAGTATCATCTGTTCCATTATAAGTCAACAGTTCTAACACGTGCAACCCTCCCTATAAGTCAACTGTTACTTTCTAGTTGGATTAGTCCACTTTTAGTTTTTGACTTTAGATTGCTGTTCCGCAGAAGCCCCAGATTCTCCTATTTCCAGCATCACTCAGCTTTCACTCCAACTCAGCTCCTGAGAGGGATTCCAACGTGAAACTATCAGGGAAAATTTAACAGTCTGTGGCTCTTCTCTCCAGAAGGGAAAGGCCGAGGAATGAATTGATAGAGGCCTTACATTAATGAAGCATATGATAAGGCGTTAGGGAAGAAAGTATTTCATCTTGTCAGAAATATCAGGTCACGAATACGTGTCAGCACACGGAGAATTCATGAGGAAACCAGAGAGTGGGCAGAATGTGGAACTCACTGCTACAGGTAGTGGCTGAGTTAATGGTTTGAATGTATTTAAAGGGAAGCCAGATAAATCCATTTTTAAATTAATTCACGTGATGTTGGCATCTCTGGCTAGGCCAGTATTCATTGCCCATCACTACTTGCTCCCTGAGAAATGGGTAGCGAGGCACCTTCTTGAGCCGCTGCACTCCGTGTGGTGTAGGTACACGCACAGTGCTGTTAGGGAGGGAATTCCAAGATTTTGAAGCAGCGACAGTGAATGAACAGCCAAAATATTTTGAAGTCATGATGCAGGGTGGCGAGAAAGGGAATTTCCAGGTGGCGCTGTTCCCATCTATCTGCTGCCCTTGTCCTTTTGGTTGGTTGGGGTCGTGGGTTTGGAAGGTGTTGTCTAAGGTCCCTTGGTGATTTCGTGCATTGCACATTGTGCATGACACACACTGCTGCTCTGTGCATTGATGGTGGATGGAGTGAATGTTTGTGGAAGGGGCGCCAACCAAGAGGGGCTGCTTTGACCTGTACGGTGTCTAGCTTCATGATTGTTCTGGGAACTGCACTCATCCAGGCAAATCGGGAGTATTCCATCACACTCCTGACTTGTGCCTTATAGATGGTGGACAGGCTTTGGGGAGTCAGAATGTGAGCTACTCTCCGCAGGGTTCCCAACCTCTGACCTGCATTTGTAGCCACAGTATTTATATGGCTATTCCAGTTAAATTGTCAAGGGTAACCCTCCGGGATGTTGCTAGTGGGGGATTCAACAATGTTATTGCCATTGAGTGTCAAGGGAGAAATGAAAAGCAACATATGCAGATGGCGTTAGATGAACCCGATGGGGAGAAGGCTCACAAGTGTCCTATGGATAAGACTCATCACTGTCGATCTGTCTAGAGCGGAATGAAAGATGCTGAGTGCTCATTTGGCCTCTTGACCACGCTCTGAGCATCTTGGAGCCTGGGTCGATTTCCTGTGACCCTTCCTGCAGTCAGATCCTCGCTTATGTGTCCTCTTGATGAACGAGATCTGACCTTAGACTCATGTCCCTTCGGTTCCTCATCCAACTGGTCAAAGGTGCTCCCTGAACATCTCTCTCTCTCTCTCTTTCTCCCAAAGACTCAACTTCTCTTGCTCTTCTCCTTTTCTCGCTGTCAGTTTCTGTGTGTGTGTGTTTCTGTGCTCATCTATTACTCTGTCGTTGTCACTCTCTCTCTGCATCTATCTCTGTCTCTCTTTCCCCTGCTCTCTTTCTCTCTGTCTTAATATTTCCCTCTCTTTCCCTTTTTTTCTCAGTCAGATTCTCTATCTGTGTGTGTGTGTGTGCACGCGCGCGCACGTGTGTACGTGTTTGAGTGCGTGTTTGTGTGTCTGTGAATTTGTCTGTTTTTGTTCGTACTTTTGTCTATTGTTCTGTCTCTGAATTTCTCTCTCTCTTTGCCTGCTTGCCTCTGTCCCCCTCCATCTCTTTCTCTACCTGTCTTTCTCTCTCTGTCTCCCTCTCTCTCTCCCTCTCTCTCTTTCTCACTCTGTCCCTCTCTCTCTATCTCTCTCTCTGTCTCCTACTTCCTCATTTTAATAGACTTGTTGCATTTTCTCCTTTCGTATGTTCATCTCAGTTCCTTTTTATTTAAAAAAAGTTATCATATATTCTCCCTCTGCCGTTCTGTCTGGCAACACATCCCATATCCGAACAGATAGTTGAGATTCTGAAGCCTCTTGTTCGGTTTTTCCATCGCCTCTTGAGATACAGGCCACCCAGTGAGGTGGATATTCGAACACCTTGGTAGATTTTTGGGTCTGAATTGTCCTAGTTTATCTTTATCTTCCACATTAGCAGTTACACATGCTGATCCCATGAGGTTCCACTGTCCTGCATCATCTTATCCCCTCTTCCATCGGGGATTCTTCTCAACGGCCCCTGGATTTCTCATGAAGCAGTTCCTAATCCAGGCCATTACATCTCAGTGCAAAATAACCTTTCAGGTAGACATGGTCCATTTCAAAGACGAGTCGGGGAATGCCAGCAGCCACTAAAACAGCCTGCCTGGTGACACAAGCAAAAGACTGCGGATGCTGGAAACCTGAAACAAAAAAAAAACTCCAGAACGTGCTGGAACAAGCACCTCATCTGCTCTAGCAGGCTCCGCGTAGAGGGAAAAAAGAGTAAATGTTTCGAGTCCATCTGACTCTTCTTCAGGTCTGAAGAGAAGGGGAAATGTGATGGAATTGATACGGTTAAACGGGGGGCGGGGTGGGCTGGCCCAGGTGAAACTGAAAAGGAGATCAGTGATAGGTAGAGTCAAAGGAGAACATAAGAAATAAGAGCAGGAGTAGGCCATTCAACCCCTCAGACCTGCCTCGCCATTCAGTAAGATCACGACTGGTCTTCCCCAGTCCTCAACTCCTCTTTTTTGCCAGCTCCTCATAGCCCTCAGCTCCCTGACATTTAAAATAAAATTTGTCGTACACCTCTTTAAATACTTTCAGTGATCAATCCTCCACAACTCTCAGGGGTAGAGAATTCATGAAATTCACTCCCATCTGAGAGAAGAAATTCATTCACATCTCATTTTTAAATGAATGTCCCCTTATTTTGTAACTGCCCCTAGTTCAAGATTCCGCCACTAGTGGAAACATCTTCTCTACATCTATCCTGTCAAGTCCACTCAGAATCTTGTACATTTCAATAAGATCACCATTCATTCTTCTAAACTTTAATGAATCAAGCTCTAACCAGTTGAGCCATTCTTGATAAGTGAACCACTTAATTGCAGGAATCAGCCCAGCGAATCTCTTGTGAACTGCCTCCAATTCCAATATATCCTTTCTTAAATATGGAGTTCAAAACTGTACACAGTATTCTAGGTGCGGCCTTACCAACACACTGTACAGTTGCAACAAGACATGTATATTTTTAACCTCCAACTTGCTAATAATACAGGCCGAAATTCCATTTGCCTTCTTAATTATTTGCTTGACAAAGGAGATTGACAAAGAGGTCATGAATAAAAGAACAAAGGGAGTGTTCATTGTCGAGGTGAGGACTAAAAAAATGTTTTCATACTGACGTAAAGGATAAGAAACAGAATGTGATAAAAAAAAACAGCCAGAGTAGCAATGTGTGAAAGAACAACATGGAGTAACAAAGTAATTATGTGATCTGCTGTTTTGGGATCTTACTCTGTACGCCTTGCCTGGCACCTTGTTCGCATAACTGTATTTCCTACAAAACAAAATTGATGTGGGACTGCACTCATATCAACTAACTGCCTGGGAGAGTTTACCCCCATCCCCATGAATGGATCTCTGTCCATTATTGTTCTCGAAAGATGCAGGAGTATAACATTCTAACTGATGCCTTCATTGACCTGTTTCCATTTCCACTTGATCCATTCCAGTAGCTTCACCTGGAGTTCAAAGCGATGAATAGCATAAAGTCTCTCCGGCTCCATCAGTGTTTCACTTCAATGCAGAATAAGGTCAATTACTGGCAATTGAATTACAAACATGGGTGAACAGAGAAAATTGGATTCACGGCAAATTATATTGTGTAACTTTGCACATTGACGGCACAGCAGATTGTCAACTGCTTCAAGCATCTAGGACAAAGTAGCTCCGCTTGATTGGCGCCCCATGCAAAAACATTCATCCCTCCACCACCGACGCACAGTAGCAGCAGTGTGTGCGCCATCTACAACATGCACTGCAACAGCTCACCAAGGCTCCTTCGACCACATTACCCAAACCCATGACTGCTTCTATTGAGAAGGACAAGGTCAGCAGTCACATGGGAATGCCACCGCCTGGAAGATCCCCAACAAGTCAATTGCCATCCTGACTTGGAAATCGGCCATTCCTTTACTGTTGCTGGGAAAAAAAAACCATGGGACTCCCTCCCTAACAGTGCTGTGGGTGTACCTGCACCACACAGACAAAATCTTGGAACACCCTCCCTAACAGCGCTGTGGGTGTAACTACATCACAGGGACCAAAGCAGTTCAGGAAGGCAGCTCACCACCACTTCCTCAAGGGGCAATTAGGGAAGGGCAATAACTGACGGCCTAGCCAATGACGGTACATCCAGTGAATGATTTTTTTCAAAATCGACAGTTATCACCGCAGAGATATAAATTATTCATGACCACTGGCGGAAATTCGTGCACCCAATCGCTGATGTTCCAGGTGATGAAATTTAAATGGCTCCAGATTTTAAGGGGAAATCAATGTATGTGAGTCAATATTTGGCTCTTTCATAGGTGTTGTGCAGGAACGATTGGCCGAAATGGCTCCTTCTCTGCTCTATAATTCAATGACCCTGCGGCTGTATTTGCGTTTTTAGAAATATCCGCGAGATGGGCAGGTGGGTGGGATGGAGGTGGGTTTGCGTGTGTGTGGTTGTCAATGTCAGCACTTGACTCCCATCCCGAAATGCCCACTGAGAAGCTGGTTTTGAGCCCGTCCTTGAACCACAGTGTTGAATGTTATGACACAGTTGAGTGATTTGCTAAGAGGGATGTTGAGACTGAAAACCATTCACTGAAAGCCTGGCGTCGCGTGTAATGGAAGGGCAGCAGATTTCCTGCCAGCAACAACATTGGTCAACCATACGGGTGTTATTTTTGGTACAGCCTGGAAGTTTCGTGGTCACATGGCTTCATGGCCAATTACCTACTTCTCATTTATTGATTCAAATATTTGAATCTCAATTTCCAAGCTAAAGTAAGTTTCAAATGCTGATGTTAAATTGATATGCTCATGCAAGGAACATGGAAAGCTAGCATCCAGATTCATCAAGCAAACTAAGAAGCTAACTATCCAAAAGACATTTTAAGCAAGGGAATTAAAATGCTATAGTTAAACAGATAGAAAGTATTGCTACTATTGCACAGGGATTTTGTGAGACCATGTCAGGATATTGTGAGGATTCCTGCGCACAGACTGGGCTGACGGGCCTTTTCCTGTGCTGTGTAATTCTGGCTCTCTGAAACATTAACTCTTTTTCTCTCTCCACGGATGCTGTTAGACATGCTGAGTTTCTTATTCCGTATTTTCTGTTTGTACTTAAGATTTCCAGCAGCCGCAGTATTTCGCTTTTATCCAGAATATTGTTTGCATTTATGGTCTCTGTATTTGAAGAAGGATATACATCACATTTTGTCAGGAAGAGATATTAATGAATATAATCTTATTGATTTTGTTTAAAATAGATGTTTAATCTCTGTGTGTGTGTTAATTGGATTAAAGCCAGCTAGTCTGGATTAAAGCCAGCTAGTCTGCGTGCTCTGATGTACACTGGTTTTGAGATGGAAAAAGTCAGCTAGATGAAATATGTGCATTTGGTTGAGTACAGCATTCAAAGAGTGCAAGTGAAATCTAGCACCTAGGCAGGAGACACCAGTCAATGATTATATTACTAATAAAGGTGGTATTATGCAAGTGGTACAAAGGGCCTGGCGAAACAATGAGAATTTGCATTAAAAGGGGAAGCCCGAGCATAATAGAATGGGATTTTGTGTGTGCATGTCAGAGGCAATATAGATGTAAGTCTGTAAGCCTACAACTGTCTGCTAAAGAACCAAACTGAAACGGACCTCATCTTGAATTCATAACATGAAAATGCTTTGCCTGGTGTCTCGTTAAAGGTATTGGCTACTGTTGCCTTAGTGGATTTAATTTGGGAATTTCTGAATATTTATGATAGTAGCAATTGTTGCTCATGTATGTGTGTTTAATTGGTTATAAATTATTAAATGTCCTATTAATTTGGATAGAAAATCTTCTCGAAAACTTGTGGTCTTATTCCTGAATTTAGAGCTGCAACTCAAAACATTTCGTTTGAAAATATAGGTTATGACATTTGATTACATTTTCCCTCTGGGATTTTAAATACCTCAGAGTTTACCAACTGCTGTGCCATTACACATTTCAGACGGTGCACGGCAGCTTAGCTGGGTTGCTGATTGGGATCAGTGGTCGGGCTACGCTCTGTGGCTGAATTAGGTGGGCCTTTATTCTGCGGAGTTTTGTATAATGACATGTGATATCAAAGAAACATGTAAGATTCTGAGGGGGCTGAAGGTGCAGAGACTGAGAGAATGTTTCCGCTGGTCGGCAAACGAAGCACGGGGACACAGTCTGAGGAGAAGGGGCCGGGCACTTAGGACTGAGATGAGAAGAAATTACTTAACTCAAAGGGATGTCACGCTTTGGAATTCTGCGCCCTGAAGGATTGTGCATGTTCCATTGTTGATTGTATTTCTACTGAAATAGGCATATTTTTGCTCCCTTAAAGAATAAAAGGATTGTCTTTTTTATTCATTACTGGCATGTGTGTGTCGCTGGCTAGGCAAGCATTTACTGCCCATCCCCATTTGTCCTTCATGAGGTGGTGGTGAGCTGCCTCCTTGAACCGTTGCATTTAACGTGGGAACGTGGTTACAAAGTGGTATTGTCACTGGATTATTATTCCAGAGACCCAGGGTCATGCTCAGGGGACCTGAGATGGGTGTAATTTGAAATCAATAAAAACCTGGATTTAAAGTGGCCACAAATCCATTGTCAATTGTCAGAAAATGTCACTGGTGTGTTTTCTGGGTGGGAACCTGCCGGCCTAACCTGGTCTGCTTTGGACCTACATGCGTGGACCCACAGGAATCTGGTTGACTCTTTAATGCCCACAGAACAAGAGCAGTTAGGGATGGGTAATCACAGCTGGCATAGCCAGCGACGCCAGCTTCCCATGGATGAATTCAAACAAATGCAGTGTCGGTACATGTACAGTGCTGTTAGGGAGGGAGATCCAGCATTTAGTCAGTTAGGGTAGATACACCCACAGTGCTGTTAGGGTGGAGGTTCCAGGATTTTGCCCGTTGATATACGTACACCACCGTGCTATTTGGGAGGGGGTTCCAGGACTTTGTCTGCGTGGTGTTGGTACAACTGCAGTGCTGTTAGATAGGGAGTTACAGGATTTTGACCAAGCGACAGTGAAGGAAGAACAATTTGCTTCACTAAAGCAGGGATGGACGGGTTGTCATATGGGGAAAGGCTAGACTGGTTAATCTTGCATTCACTGGAATTTAGAAGAGTAAGAGGAGACGTGACTGAAACCTTTAAGATCCTGAGGGGCCTTGACAGCTTGGATGTGGGAAAAAACTAGAACTAAGGGTTAATGTTTTAAAATAAGTGGTCGCTGATGTAAGACAGATGAGGAGGATTATTTTCCGTCAGGGTAGTGAGTCTTTGGAACTCAGTTTCTCGAAAGGCAATGGGAGAAGAGCCTTTGAATATATTTATGGCAGAGCTGGATAGATTGTAGATAAACAAGGGGGTGAAATGTTATCGGAGGGAGGGAGGAACGTGGGGCTGAGGTAACAATCAGTTCAGCCATGAGCTCTTTGAATGATGGAGCAGCCCGGAGGGGCGAGCGGCATACTAACCTCCAAATTCTTATGTTGGTATACATTTCCAAGTCAGGAAGATGAGAGGGTTGGAGGGGAAGCTCCAGGTTGTGGTGTTCCCAAGCATCGCTACCCTTGTCCTTCTTGGTGGTCGAGGTCACTGCATAACTTACTTTAATTGAGAGAGGAGTCCCTTCAGACAGACACTGTATCAGAGTATCTCACTGATGGAGGAGTCCCTCACACAGAGTCTTTATTATTGTCATCACAATGAGAGGGGTGTCCCTTCACATATAGACTGTATCTGTAGACCTCTCTGAGAGAGGTGTTCCTCACAGAACGAGTGTATCAGTGTATCTTACTGAGTTAGCAGTCCCCTCTCGCAGAGACTGTACCAGTGTATCTCACTGAGGGCGGATTCCCCTCACACAGAGATGGCATGAGTAAATCTGATTGAGAGAGGAGTCCCTTCATGCAGACAATGCATCAATGTATTTCACTGGGAGAATAGTCATTCACACAGAAATTGTATCAGTGTAACTCTCTGAGAGGAGTCCTTCACACAGAGATTGTATCACAGTATATCACTAAGAGAGGGGTCTCTTCACATAGAGACTTATCAGTGTATCTTACTGACGGCGGAGTGCCCTCACACAGAGGCTGCATCACCCTATCTCACTGAGGGTGGAGTTTCCTCACACAGAGGCTGCATAAATTAATCTGTTTGAAAGACGAGTCCCTTCTGACAGGGACTGTATCATTGTATCTCACTGAGATAGGATTCCCTCACACAGAAACTGTATCAGTGTAATCACTCTAAGAGATCTGGCCCCTCACACAGATAATGTATCAGTGTACCTCACTGAGAGTGGTGCCTCTTCACACAGAGACTGTATCAGTGTATCTCACTGAGAGGAGCTTCCATTTCAAGATCTTGTAGGAAATGCAGAAACGCAATACACAGTTCAAACAACACACAGCACATCTTCCAGAAGCAGTTGATTTATTTAATACTCAGTGGACCAGCTCTTTGCAGGAGATCCCTCATTCCAGCTCCGCACAACTTCAAAACCATGTCCCACCCCCCCAGAAGCTCGTCATATTAATTTCAGTTGTCCATGAATTTCATTTAAAAAATGACAGCTGAATCCTCTTCTACGTCTCGGGCTGTCCATCTAGATCCAAACATCCTGCTGATCGGAACTCTGATCTCATCTCTTTTCTGATAATGTTGTGAATTAATCAAAATCAGTCTCCACCGTCACTGGCAAAACATCCCCTAAGATAAATTTAATAAATAGACTTCACTGTATGAATCACACCATAATCCCTAAAACCTCAAATACTTCTACATTTGCAAGTTCCAACAATTTTCAAGTTACTGTTCGATTCCATGCATGGCCCCTAACCCCCACCCGATCTGTGCAATCTCTTCCACCTGTTAGAAGTGGCATCCTCTTCTTCATATACCCCCATGGCCCCTCGAACTGCTCCCTCCCTATCGCTATAAGCTGGTCCACACCTGCAATTCTCATCCTCCTGTTGAAATCGCTCCTTTGACCCCTCCATCCCAATGTCTATAACCTACTCCAACCTCTGCAAATCTCATCCTCCTGTGCATTATCCTTCCACGGCCACTCGCCCTCCCTCCCTCCCTATCTTTGTAACAAACTCTAGGCCCTACAATTCACGCCGTCCTGTCCAACTCCCTCCCTCGCCCACTCCCTCACTAGCTCTGTAACCTCCTTCAACTAGGTACCTCCTTCAAACCCTCCTGTTCAAATTCAGTAATGGCCCCACACACCCCATCCGTCTCTATCTCATCCTTCCTGCACAATTCTCATTCTTCTGTTCAAATTTCTCCATGTCCCCTCCCTCCCTCCCTCCCTATCTATGTAAACTCTTCCAGCACCAACAATTCTCAACCCCCTGTGCAATTCACTCCCTCGCCCCCAGACTCCATATTAATGTAAAATAATCCAGCCCCTAGAATTATCAATATTCTGCTCAAATCCCTCCATAGGCCCTCGCCCCTTTACTACCTATCTCTGTAACTTCCTCCAGCCTCCGAAATACTAATCATTCTTTTGAAATCTCTCCATGGTCCCACACATAGCCAGCCTCCATGTACCGGTAAATTCGTGCAGGCCAGAAATTTTCCACCCTCCTTTTCAAATCAGCCGCGCCCCATCCCTCTCGAAATCGGTAACCACCCCGAGCGCCTACAACACTCATGGTACTGTTCAAATCCACCCTCACCCCTTCCCTAACCTATCTCCAATACCTGATCCAGCCCTGAAAATTCCCATCCTCCTGTTCAAATCCTTCCCACAGCCCCTCCCATTCAATGTTTTTAACTTCCTCCAGCCCCTACAATTCTCATCTCCCTGTTCAAATCCCTCCCTAACCCGCTCACTCCTTATCTCTGTAACATTCTAATTCTCAACCCCCTGTTCTAATTCCACCCCCCCCCCCCAAAACATTCATGTATACGTTACATGGTGACACTCCTCCAGTTAATTGTAAACTGTTCATCACCTCAGTGTCCGTTCAGTTACAGGGACATTCTTCAGGGGGCCAAGGTATCTGAGGATCCGCCCTTGGGTATGTTTCCAGAGGAATGCCACTTCGATGTGCCAATACAGGTGCAATGCAGTACCCTGCTTCTCGCCTGTACGTCCACAGAGATGCTGAACAGATGAAGATATTCGATGCGGCTGCCCATGCCCACTCAGTTCCTTCCACCAAGAGGTGGTTAGAGATGGGGGTAAGTGGTTTACAAGTGTAGGAGAGGTCCAGATAAAGGGCTGGTGACGGCAGCTTAAACCTCAGAGTACGTGACAGCGCTTCTCCATCACAGAACCACATCCCCAGGAACTTCCCTGCTCTGCGTTGCTCAGTAACGACATTCGTCAGTTCTTCCACCATTTTGATGAATTTATGACTTGATTCATCACGTCATATCCTGGCCACTTTATTCGATTTCACAACATCTTAGCCGTCTCAGCATTAGTCCCGGGGCTCAGCGAGAGAAAGAGGCAGCAGCAGATTGCTTTCCAATGCCTGTGCATGATCTGAACGCCATTCTCCAGTTGGCAGCTACCTCCAGCCTGCTGCTGATCAGTAAGTCTCTCTTCATTTGAGCATTCAGGTCACACAACAGGAGTGACAGGGAAGTTATGCGTTTACTTCACTTTAAATTTTGGCGAAGAAAGGTTGAAATGTGGAAATTGAAGCTTAATATATATTTTAACATATATTTTTAAATGTTGCGAATCCAGTTATGCTTTCCGTTTTTTAAAAACTTTATGAAATGATTTGTGATGCTAAAGCTCTTGAATTGTAATTCAAGTCTCCCTTGCTCAATTATTTGCTTTTAACTTCAGCTCTCCAACTCAATCCAATTTCTGATGATCTTTCTCTCAGCCTCAATTTAAAAATTCACCTTTGGCTTCAATTCTTCCTCCTTAACTCGCAGCTTGTTCAATTCTCAACCACCGGCTCCCAAACTCCACCTGCCCCTTTACTAACTCGTTATTGGCCAACAGCCCCTCACCACCTCCCTGTGCTCGCAGCTCAAATTCTCATCCTCCTGTTCAAATGCTTCCCTCAATCACCCCCACCTCCGCTTCCTATCTCCGTACGCTCCTCTAGCCTCTATAATTATCGTCCACCTGTTCAAACACCTACTTCAAACTCCTCCCTCCATATCTCTATAACCCCTACCTGACCCGAAAACCCTTATCCTGCTGTTGAAATTCGGGCCTCAGATCCTCTCTCTCTATCTTTGTAAACTCCTCTAGCCCCCAAAATTCTCATCCTCCTGTTCAAACCTCGACATCACCACTTCCCTCCCTACCTCCCTTACCTGCTCCAGCCCCTACAATTCCCATCCCCCTGTTCAAATCGCTGCCTTGCCCACTCCTTCCTTATCTCTGTAACCCCCTCCAACCCCTACATTTCTCATCACCCTTTTCAATTCGCTCGCATATGCCCTCCGTCCTTATCTCTGTATCCTCCTCCATCCCCTACAATTCTCATCCCCCTGTTCAAATTCACCCCCAACATTCCTACATACGTTACATTGTGACCGTCCTCCCGTTAACTGTAAACTGTTCATCACCTCAGTGTCTGTTCAGTTACAGGGACATTCCTCATGGGGCCAAGGGATCTATCGATCCGCTCTTGGGTGTGTTTCCAGAGGAATGCCACTTCGATGTGCCAATACAGGTGAAATGCAGTCCCCTGCTTCTCGCCTATACGTCCACAGAGACGCTGAACAGACGACATTATTCGATGTGGCTGCCCATGCCCAATTGGTCCCTTTAACGAATAGTTGCTTAGAGATGGGGGCAAGTAGTTTACAAGCCAAGGGGAGGTCTAGATGAAGGGCTGGTGACGGCAGCTTAAACCTCAGAGCATACGGCAGCGCTTCTCCATCTCAGAACCACATCCCCAGGCACTTCCCTACTCTGTGTTGCTCAGTAACGACATTCGTCAGTTCTTCCACCATTTTTGATTAATTTATGACTTGATTCATCACGTCATATCCTGGCCACTTTATGGGATTTCGCAACATCTTAGCCGTCTCAGCATTAGTCCCGGGGCTCAGCGAGAGAAAGAGGCAGCAGGACATTGCTTCCCTTTGCCTGTGCATGACCTGAACGCCATTCCCCAGATGGCAGCTACCTCCAGCCTGCTGCTGATCAGTAAGTCTCTCTTCATTTGAGCATTCAGGTCACACAACAGCAGTGTCAGGGAAGTTATGCGTTTACTTCAATTTAAATTTTGATGAAGAAAGTTTGCAATGTGGAACTTTATGCTCAATATATATTTTTGTATCTATTTTTAAATGCTGCAAATCCAATTATGCCTTCGATTTTTTAAAAGCTTTATGAAATGATTTGTGATGGTAAAGATCTTGAATTGTAATTCAAGTCTCCCTTGCTCAATTATTTGCTTTGAAATTCAGCTCTACAACTCAATGCAATTTTTGATGCTCTTTCTCAAAGCCTCAATTTAAAAATTCACCTTTGGTTTTAATTCGTCCTTCTTATCTCTCAGCTTCTTCAATTCAAAACCACCGGCGCCCAACCTCCACCTGCCCCTTTCCTAACTCGTTATTGGCCACCTGCACCTCACCATCTCCCTGACCTCGCTTCTCAAATTCTCATCCTCCTGTTCAAATCCCTGCATCAATTCCCCGCTTCATATCTCCGTATGTTCCACCAGCCGATATAATTCTCGTCCGCCTGTTCAAACACCTACTTCAAACCCTTCCCCCCAAGATCTATAACCTCTTTCAGCCCTGACAATTCTCATCCATTTGTTGAAATCCCGTTCTCAGACCCTCCCTCTCTATATTTGTAAACTCCACTCGCCCCCAAAATTCTCATCCTCTTGTTCAAACCCCCACCTCAACACTTCTCTCTTTATCTCCATTACCTGCTGCAGCCCCTACAATTCTCGTCCCCCTGTTCAAATCGGTGCCTCAACCCCAGTTTCCCTTTCTCTTTATCCTTCTCCATCACCTGCATTTTTCATCCCCCTTGTCAAATTGCTCCCACACCCTCCGTCCTTATCTCTGCAACCTCCTCCATGCCCTACAATTCTCATCCTCCTGTTCAAATTCACCCCACATTTCTATTTACGTTACATTGTGACCCTCCTCCCGTTAACTGTAAACTGTTCATCCCGACAGTGTCTGTTCAGTTACAGGGAAATTCCTCAGGGGGCCAAGGCAGCTGTAGATCCGCCCTTGGGTGTGTTTCCAGAGGAACGCCACTTCGACGTCCCAATACAGGTGCAATACACTCCCCTGGTTCTCGCATCTACGTCCACAGAGATGCTGAACAGACGAAGATATTCGATGTTGCTGTCCATGCCCAATTGTTCCCTTTCACCAACAGTTGGTTCGACAAGGGGGCAAGTGGTTTACAATCCTAGGGGAGGTGCAGATGACGGCAGCTTAAAACCTCAGAGCATGTGACAGCCTTTCCCATCACAGAACCACATCCCCAGGCACTTCCCTGCTCTGCATTGCTTAGTAACGAAGTTCGTCAGTTCTTGCACCCTTTCTCATTAATTTATGACTTGATTCACACGTCATATCCTGGCCACTTCATTCGATTTCACAACATCTTAACCGTCTCAGCATTAGTCCCAAGAGTCAGCGAGAGAAAGAGGTGGCAGGAGATTGCTTTCCAATGCCTGTTCATGACTTGAACGTCATTGTCCAGATGGCAGCTACGTCCAGCCTGCTGCTGATCAGTAAGTGTACCTTCGTTTGAGCATGTAGTTCACACAACAGGAGTGATAGGGAAGTTATGTGTTTACTTCACTTTAAATTTGGTGAAGAAAGGTTGAAATGTGGAAGTTCAAGCTCATTATATATTTATATATATATTTGAAATGCTGCCAATCAAATTATGACTTCCATTGTTTTACACTTTATGAAATGATTTGGGATGCTAAACCTCTTGAATTGTAATTCAAGTCTCCTTTGCTCAATTATCTGTTTTTAACTTCAGCTCTCCAACTTAATCCCATTTACGATGCTCCTTCCCTCAGCCTCAATTTCAAAATTCACCTTTGGCTTCCATTCGTCCTCCTTAACTCTCAGCTTGTTCAATCCTCAACCACCGGCTCCCAAGCTGCACCTGTCCCTTCCCCTAACTCGTTATTGGCCACCCGCCCCTCACCACCTTTCTGTATCACTTCTCAAATTTTCATCTTCATGTTTAAATCCTTCCCTCAATCCCCCAATTCCTATCTCCGTAAGCTCCGCCAGCCACTATACTTCTCATCCACCTGTTCCAACACGTACTTCAAACCTGTCCCTCCCTATCTCTATAACCTCTTCCAGCCCAAAAACCCTCATCCTCCTTTTTAAGTTCCTCCCTCAATCCCCCAATTCCTATCTCCGTAAGTACCTCCAGCCACTATAGTTCTCATCCACCTGTTCAAACACCTACTTCAAACCCAATCCTCCCTATCTGTAAAACCTCTTCTAGCCCGACAACTCTCAGCCTCCTCTTGAAATCTCACCCTCAGCCCCACTCTCCCTACCTTTTAAAACTCCTCTAGCAACCAAAACCCTCATCTTCCTGTTCAAACTCCGACCTCACTAGGTCCTTCTCTATCACCATTACCTTTTCCAGCGCCTACAGTTCTCATCTCCCTGTTCAAATCGATCCATCGCCCCCTCCCTCCTTTTTGCTGTAACCACCTCCAGCCCCTACAATTCTCATCTTCTTGTTCAAGTTCCACACCTCACCCCCATATTTGTATGTACGTTACATGGTGACCATCCTCCAGTTAACTGTAAACTGTTAATCACCTCAGTTCCTGTTCAGTTACAGGGACATTCCTCAGATTGTCCAGGTTTGATCCACCCTTGGGTGCGGTTCAAGAGGGATTCAAATTCCACGTGCCAATACAGGTGCAATACAGCACGTTCCTCCTCACCTCTCCTTTCACAGAGATGATGAATGGACGGGGGTACACGGGTTAGCTGCACATGCCCATTTGGTCCCTTGCACCAAGAGGCGGGTGGTGGTTGGAGATGGGGGCAAGAGTTTTAACAGCCTAGAGGAGGTGCAGATGAAGGGCTGGTGACGGCAGCTAAGAACCTCAGAGCATGTGACAGCGCTTCTCCATAACAGAACCTCTTCCCCAGGTACTTCCCTACTCTGCAGTGCTTAGTAACGGCATTGGTCACTATTCCCAACATCACCCCCCCCCCCCCCCCCACCCATTTTCATTAATAAATAAATTGATTAATCACGTCATATCCCGGCCACTTGATTCGATTTCACAACAGCTTAGCCATCTCAGCATTAGTCCCGGGTCTCAGCGAGAGAAAGAGGCAGCAGGAGATTACTTTCCAATGCCTGTGCATGACCTGAACTCCATTCTCCAGATGGCAGCTGCCTCCAGCCTGCTGCTGATCAGTAAGTGTGTCTTCGTTTGAGCAATTCGTTCACACAACAGGAGTGACAGGGAAGTTATCCGTTTACTTCACTTTAAATTTTGGTGAAGAAAGGTTGAAATGTGGAAGTTCAAGCTCATTTTATATTTATATATATATTTGAAATGCTGCAAATCAAATTATGCCTTCCATTTTTTTACACTTTATGAAATGATTTGGGATGCTAAAGCCCTTGAATTGTAATTCAAGTCACCGTTGCTCATTTATCTGTTTTTAACTTCAACTCTCCAACTAAATCCAATTTCCGATGCTCCTTCCCTCAGACTCAATTTCAAAATTCACCTTTGGCTTCCATTCGTCCTCCTTAACTCTTAGCTTGTTCAATTCTCAACCACCGGCTCCCAACATCCACCTGTCCCTTCTCCTAACTCGTTATTGGCCACCCGCCCCTCACGATCTCTCTTTATCGCTTCTCAAATTTTCATCTTCCTGTTTAAATCCTTCACACCGTAAGCTCCGCCAGCCACTATACTTCTCATCCACCTGTTCCAACACCTACTTCAAACCCGTCCCTCCCTATCTCTACAACCTCTTCCAGCCCAAAAACCCTCATACTCCTAATTAAATCCCTCCCTCAATCCCGCAATTCCTATCTCCGTAAGCACCACCAGCCATTATAATTCTCATCCACCTGTTCAAGCACCTACTTCAAACCCGTCCCTCCCTATCTCTATAATCTCTTCTAGCCCGACAACCTGCTGCCTCCTGTTGAAATCCCGCCCTCAGCCCCTCTCTCCCTATCTTTTCAAAGTACTCTAGGAACCAAAATTCTCATCCTCCTGTTCAAACTCCAACCTCAGCAGTTCCAACTCTATGTCCATGACCTGCTGCAGCGCCTACAATTCTCATCTCCCTGTTCAAATCGCTCCATCACTCCCTCCATCCTTTTCTCTGTACCCCCCTCCAGCCCCTACAATTCTCATCTTCCTGTTCAAGTTCCACACCTAACCCCCATATTCGTAAGTACGTTACATGGTGACCATCCTGCAGTTAACTGTAAACTGTTAATCACCTCAGTTCCTCTTCAGTTACAGGGACATTCCTTGGATTGTCCAGGTTGATCCGCCCTTGGGTGTGGTTCCAGAGGGCTTCCAATTCCACGTGCCAATACAGGTGTAATACAGCCCCCTGCTTCTCGCCTCTCCTTTCACAGAGATGATGAACGGGGGTATGCGGGTTAGCTGCACATGCCCATTCGGTCCCTTGCACCAAGAGGAGGGCGGTGGTTGTAGATGGGGCCAAGTGTTTTAAGAGACTAGAGGGGGTCCAGATGAACGGCTGGTGACGGTAGCTAAGAACCTCAGAGCATGTGACAGCGCTTCTCCATCAGAAAACCACAGCCCCAGGTTCTTCCCTACTCTGCGGTGCTTAGTAAAGACATTCCTCAGTATTCCCCGCTCCCCCCCCACCACCCATTTTCATTAATAAATGAATTAATTAATCACGTCACATCCAGGCCACTTTATTCAATGCCAGTATATCCTAGCCACCTCAGCATTAGTCCCGGGGCTCAGCGAGAGAAAGAGGCAGCAGGACATTACTTCCAATGCCTGTGCATGACCTGAACGCCATTCCCCAGATGGTAGCTGCCGCCAGCCTGCTGCTGATTGCTAAGTCTGTCTTCATTTGAGCATTCAGGTCACACAACGGAAATGAAAGGGAAGTTAAATGTTTCCTTCAATTTAAATTTTGGTGAAGAAAGGTTGCAATGTGGAAGTTTAAGCTCAATATATATTTTTTATATATTTTTAAATACTGCAAATTTAATTATGGCTTCGATTTTTTAAAAACTTTATTAAATGATTTGTGACGCTAAAACCCTTGAATTGTAATTCAAGTTTCCCTTGCTCATTTATCTGTTTTTAACTTCAACTCTCCAACTAAATCCAATTTCCGATGCTCTTTCCCTCAGCCTCAATTTCAAAATTCACCTGTGGCTTCAATTCGTCCTCCTTAACTCTCAGCTTGTTCAATTCTCAACCACCGGCTCCCAACATCCACCTGTCCCTTCTCCTAACTCGTTATTGGCCACCTGCCCCTCACCACCTCTCTTTATCGCTTCTCAAATTTTCATCTTCCTGTTTAAATCCTTCACACCGTAAGCTCCGCCAGCCACTATACTTCTCATCCACCTGTTCCAACACCTACTTCAAACCCGTCCCTCCCTATCTCTACAACCTCTTCCAGCCCAAAAACCCTCATACTCCTAATTAAATCCCTCCCTCAATCCCGCAATTCCTATCTCCGTAAGCAAAACCAGCCAATATAATTCTCATCCACCTGTTCAAGCACCTACTTCAAACCCGTCCCTCCCTATCTCTATAATCTCTTCTAGCCCGACAACCTGCTGCCTCCTGTTGAAATCCCGCCCTGAGCCCCTCTCTCCATATCTTTTCAAAGTACTCTAGGAACCAAAATTCTCATCCTCCTGTTCAAACCCCAACCTCAGCACTTCCCATTCTATGTCCATGACCTACTGCAGCGCCTACAATTCTCATCTCCCTATTCAAATCGCTCCATCACTCCCTCCATCCTTTTCTCTGTACCCCCCTCCAGCCCCTACAATTCTCATCTTCCTGTTCAAGTTCCACACCTAACCCCCATATTCGTAAGTACGTTACATGGTGACCATCCTCCAGTTAACTGTAAACTGTTAATCGCCTCAGTTCCTCTTCAGTTACAGGGACATTCCTCGGATTGTCCAGGTTGATCCGCCCTTGGGTGCGGTTCCAGAGGGCTTCCAATTCCACGTGCCAATACAGGTGCAATACAGCCCCCTGCTTCTCGCCTCTCCTTTCACAGAGATGATGAACGGGGGTATGCGGGTTAGCTGCACATGCCCATTCGGTCCCTTGCACCAAGAGGAGGGCGGTGGTTGTAGATGGGGCCAAGTGTTTTAAGAGACTAGAGGGGGTCCAGATGAACGGCTGGAGACGGTAGCTAAGAACCTCAGAGCATGTGACAGCACTTCTCCATCAGAAAACCACATCCCCAGGTTCTTCCCTACTCTGCGGTGCTTAGTAAAGACATTCCTCAGTATTCCCCGCCCCTCCCCCCCCCCCCCCCCCCCCCCCCCAACACCCATTTTCATTAAAAAATGAATTGATTAATCACGTCACATCCAGGCCACTTGATTCGATGTCAATATATCCTAGCCACCTCAGCATTAGTTCCGGTGCTCAGCGAGAGAAAGAGGCAGCAGGACATTACTTCCAATGCCTGTGCATGACCTGAACGCCATTCCCCAGATGGTAGCTGCCGCCAGCCTGCTGCTGATTGCTAAGTCTGTCTTCATTTGAGCATTCAGGTCACACAACGGAAATGAAAGGGAAGTTAAATGTTTCCTTCAATTTAAATTTTGGTGAAGAAAGGTTGCAATGTGGAAGTTTAAGCTCAATATATATTTTTGTATATATTTTTAAATACTGCAAATCTAATTATGGCTTCGATTTTTTAAAAACTTTATTAAATGATTTGTGACGCTAAAACCCTTGAATTGTAATTCAAGTCTCCCTTGCTCATTTATCTGTTTTTAACTTCAACTCTCCAACTAAATCCAATTTCCGATGCTCCTTCCCTCAGCCTCAATTTCAAAATTCACCTTTGGCTTCAATTCGTCCTCCTTAACTCTTAGCTTGTTCAATTCTCAACCACCGGCTCCCAACATCCACCTGTCCCTTCTCCTAACTCGTTATTGGCCACCCGCCCCTCACGATCTCTCTTTATCGCTTCTCAAATTTTCATCTTCCTGTTTAAATCCTTCACACCGTAAGCTCCGCCAGCCACTATACTTCTCATCCACCTGTTCCAAAAGCTACTTCAAACCCGTCCCTCCCTATTTCTATAACCTCTTCCAGCCCAAAAACCCTCATACTCCTAATTAAATCCCTCCCTCAATCCCGCAATTCCTATCTCCGTAATCAACACCAGCCATTATAATTCTCATCCACCTGTTCAAGCACCTACTTCAAACCCGTCCCTCCCTATCTCTATAATCTCTTCTAGCCCGACAACCTGCTGCCTCCTGTTGAAATCCCGCCCTCAGCCCCTCTCTCCCTATCTTTTCAAAGTACTCTAGGAACCAAAATTCTCATCCTCCTGTTCAAACTCCAACCTCAGCAGTTCCAACTCTATGTCCATGACCTGCTGCAGCGCCTACAATTCTCATCTCCCTGTTCAAATCGCTCCATCACTCCCTCCATCCTTTTCTCTGTACCCCCCTCCAGCCCCTACAATTCTCATCTTCCTGTTCACGTTCCACACCTAACCCCCATGTTCGTAAGTACGTTACATGGTGACCATCCTCCAGTTAACTGTAAACTGTTAATCACCTCAGTTCCTCTTCAGTTACAGGGACATTCCTTGGATTGTCCAGGTTGATCCGCCCTTGGGTGCGGTTCCAGAGGGCTTCCAATTCCACGTGCCAATACAGGTGCAATACAGCCCCCTGCTTCTCGCCTCTCCTTTCACAGAGATGATGAACGGGGGTATGCGGGTTAGCTGCACATGCCCATTCGGTCCCTTGCACCAAGAGGAAGGCGGTGGTTGGAGATGGGGCCAAGTGTTTTAAGAGACTAGACGCGGTCCAGATGAACGGCTGGTGACGGTAGCTAAGAACCTCAGAGCATGTGACAGCGCTTCTCCATCAGAAAGCCACATCCCCAGGTTCTTCCCTACTCTGCGGTGCTTAGTAAAGACATTCCTCAGTATTCCCCGCTCCCCCCCCCCCCCCCCCCCCCACCACCCATTTTCATTAATAAATGAATTGATTAATCACGTCACATCCAGGCCACTTGATTCGATGTCAATATATCCTAGCCACCTCAGCATTAGTTCCGGTGCTCAGCGAGAGAAAGAGGCAGCAGGACATTACTTCCAATGCCTGTGCATGACCTGAACGCCATTCCCCAGATGGTAGCTGCCGCCAGCCTGCTGCTGATTGCTAAGTCTGTCTTCATTTGAGCATTCAGGTCACACAACGGAAATGAAAGGGAAGTTAAATGTTTCCTTCAATTTAAATTTTGGTGAAGAAAGGTTGCAATGTGGAAGTTTAAGCTCAATAAATATTTTTGTATATATTTTTAAATACTGCAAATTTAATTATGGCTTCGATTTTTAAAAAAAACTTTATTAAATGATTTGTGACGCTAAAACCCTTGAATTGTAATTCAAGTTTCCCTTGCTCATTTATCTGTTTTTAACTTCAACTCTCCAACTAAATCCAATTTCCGATGCTCTTTCCCTCAGCCTCAATTTCAAAATTCACCTTTGGCTTCAATTCGTCCTCCTTAACTCTTAGCTTGTTCAATTCTCAACCACCGGCTCCCAACATCCACCTGTCCCTTCTCCTAACTCGTTATTGGCCACCCGCCCCTCACCACCTCTCTTTATCGCTTCTCAAATTTTCATCTTCCTGTTTCAATCCTTCACACCGTAAGCTCCGCCAGCCATAATTCTCATCCACCTGTTCAAGCACTTCAACCCCGTCCCTCCCTATCTCTACAACCTCTTCCAGCCCAGAAACCCTCATACTCCTTTTTAAATCCCTCCCTCAATCCCCCATTTCCTATCTCCGTAAGCAAAACCAGCCATTATAATTCTCATCCACCTGTTCAAGCACCTACTTCAAGCCCGTCCCTCCCTATCTCTATAATCTCTTCTAGCCCGACAACCTGCTGCCTCCTGTTGAAATCCCGCCCTGAGCCCCTCTCTCCATATCTTTTCAAAGTACTCTAGGAACCAAAACCCTCATCCTCCTGTTCAAACTCCAACCTCAGCACTTCCCACACTATGTCCATGACCTGCTGCAGCGCCTACAATTCTCATCTCCCTGTTCAAATCGCTCCATCACTCCCTCCATCCTTTTCTCTGTACCCCCCTCCAGTCCCTACAATTCTCATCTTCCTGTTCACGTTCCACACCTAACCCCCATATTCGTAAGTACGTTACATTGTGACCATCCTCCAGTTAACTGTAAACTGTTAATTACCTCAGTTCCTCTTCAGTTACAGGGACATTCCTCGGATTGTCCAGGTTGATCCGCCCTTGGGTGTGGTTCCATAGGGCTTCCAATTCCACGTGCCAATACAGGTGCAATACAGCCCCCTGCTTCTCGCCTCTCCTTTCACAGAGATGATGAACGGGGGTATGCGGGTTAGCTGCACATGCCCATTCGGTCCCTTGCACCAAGAGGATGGCGGTGGTTGGAGATGGGGGCAAGTGTTTTAAGAGACTAGAGGGGGTCCAGATAAACGGCTGGTGACGGTAGCTAAGAACCTCAGAGCATGTGACAGCGCTTCTCCATCAGAAAACCACAGCCCCAGGTTCTTCCCTACTCTGCGGTGCTTAGTAAAGACATTCCTCAGTATTCCCCGCCCCCACACCCCCCCCCCCCCCCCCCACCACCCATTTTGATTAATAAATGAATTGATTAATCACGTCACATCCAGGCCACTTTATTCGATGTCAATATATCCTAGCCACATCAGCATTAGTCCCGGTGCTCAGCGAGGGAAAGTAGCAGCAGGACATTACTTCCAATGCCTGTGCATGACCTGAACGCCATTCCCCAGATGGTAGCTGCCTCCAGCCTGCTGCTGATTGCTAAGTCTGTCTTCATTTGAGCATTCAGGTCACACAACGGAAATGATAGGGAAGTTATGTGTTTCCTTCAATTTAAATTTTGGTGAAGTAAGGTTGCAATGTGGAAGTTTAAGCTCAATATATATTTTTGTATATATTTTTAAATGCTGCAAATCCAATTATGGCTTCGATTTTTTAAAAACTTTATTAAATGATTTGTGACGCTAAAGCTCTTGAATTGTAATTCAAGTCTCCCTTGCTTAATTATTTGCTTTTAAATTCAGCTCTACAAATCAATCCAATTTCTGATGCTCCTTCTCTAACCCTCAATTTAAAAATCCGCCTTTGGTTTCAATTTGTCCTCCTTAACTTTCAGCTTCTTCAATTCTTAACCATCGGCGCCCAACCTCCACCTGTCCCTTTCCTAACTCGTTATTGGCCACCCGCCCTTCACCATCTCCCTGGGCTCGCTTCTCCAAATTCTCATCCTCCTGTTCAAATCGCTCCCTCAATTCCCCCCTTTCTATCTCCGTATGTTCCACCACCCGATATAATTCTTGTCCGCTTGTTCAAACACCACTTTCAAGCCGGTCCCCCCAAGATGTATGCCCCGACAATCTTTATCCCTCTGTTGCTAAGCTGCCCTCAGACCCTCCCTCCCTACTTTGTAAACTACTCTCGCCCCCAAAATTCTCATTCTCCTGTTCAAATCCCGAATTCAACACTTCCCTCCTTATCTCTATTACCTGCTCCAGCCCCTACAATTCTCGTCCCCCTGTTCAAATCACTGCCGGACCCCCTCTTTCCCTAGCTCTCTATCATTCTCCAGCCCTTACATTTCTCAACCCCCTTTTCAAATTGCTCCCAGACGCCTTCCATCCTTATCTCTGTAACCTCCTCCATGTCCTACAATTCTCATCCTCCTGTTTAAATTCACCCCCACATTTTTATTTACGTTACATTGTGACCCTCCTCCCATTAACTGTAAACTGTTCGTCCCTTCAGTGTCTGTTCAGTTACAGGGAAATTCCTCAAGGGGACAAGGGAGCTGTAGTTCTGCCCTTGCGTGTGTATGCAGAGGAATTCCACTTCGCTGTGCCAATACAGGTGCAATTCACGCCCCTACTTCTCGCCTCTACGTCCACAGAGATGCTGAACAGACGAAAATATTCGATGTTGCTGCCCATGCCCAATTGGTCCCTTTCACCAAGAGTTGGTTACAGATGGGGGCAAGTGGCTTACAAGCCTAGGGGAGGTCCAGATGAAGGGCTGGTGACGGCAGCTTAAAACCTCAGAGCATTTGACAGCCTTCCCCATCGTAGAAACACATCCCCAGGCTCTTCCCTGCTCTGTGTTGCTTAGGAACGACATTCGCCAGTTCTTGCACCATTTCTGATTAATTTCTGACGTGATACATCACGTCATATCCTGGCCGCTTGACTCGATTTCACAACATCTTAGCCGTCTCAGCATTAGTCCCGGTGCTCAGCGAGAGAAAGAGGCAGCAGGAGATTGCTTTCCAATGCCTGTGCATGACCTGAACGCCATTCTCCAGATGGCAGCTGCCTCCAGTCTGCTGCTGATCAGTAAGTGTCTCTTCGTTTGAGCAAGTAGTTCACACAACAGGAGTGACAGGGAAGTTATCCGTTTACTTCACTTTAAATTTTGCTGAAGAAAGGTTGAAATGTGGAAGTTCAAGCTCATTATATATTTATATATATATATTTGAAATGCTGCAAATCAAGTTATGCCTTCCATTTTTTTACACTTTATGAAATGATTTGGGATGCTAAAGCCCTTGAATTGTAATTCAAGTCTCCCTTGCTCAATTATCTGTTTTTAACTTCAGCTCTCCAATTTAATCCAATTTCCGATGCTCCTTCCCTCAGCCTCAATTTCAAAATTCACCTTTGGCTTCAATTCGTCCTCCTTAACTCTCAGTTTGTTCAATTCTCAACCATCGGCTCCGAACATCCACCTGTCCCTTCTCCTAACTCGTTATTTGCCACCTGCCCCTCACCACCTCTCTTTATCGCTTCTCAAATTTTCATCTTCCTGTTTAAATCCTTCCCTTAATCCCCCAATTCCTATCTCCATAAGCTCTGCCAGCCACTATACTTCTCATCCATCTGTTCCAACACCTACTTCAAACGCGTCCCTCCCTATCTCTATAACCTATTCAAGACCAAAAACCCTCATCCTCCTATTTAAATCCCTCCCTCAATCCAGCAATTCCTATCTCTGTAAGCACCACCAGCCACTATAATTCTCATCCACCTGTTCGAACACCTACATCAAACTCGCCCCTCCATATGTCTAAAACCTCTTCTAGCCAGACAACTGTCAGCCTGCTGTTGAAATCCCGCCCTCAGCCCCTTTATCCCTATCTTTTTGAAGTCCTCTAGCCACCAAAATCTTCATCCTCCTGTTCAAACGCGGACCTCACCACTTCCCTCTCTATCTCCATTACCTGCTCCAGTGCCTACAATTCTCACCTCCCTGCTCAAATCTCTCCATCAAAGTCTCCCTATCTCTTTACTTTCCTCCAGCCCCTACAATTCTCATCTTCCTGTTCAAGTTGCACACCTAACCCCCATATTTTATGTACGTTACATGGTGCCCATCCTCCAGTTAACTGTAAACTATTAATCACCCCAGTTCCTGTTCAGTTACAGGGACATTCCTCAGATTGTCCAGATTGATCCACCCTTGGCTGCGATTCCAGAAGGATTCCAATTCCATCACCTCTCTGTATCGCTTCTCAAATTCTCATCCTCCTGCTTAAATCCTTCCCTCAATTCCCCAATTCCTATCTCCGTAAGCTCCGCCAGCCACTATACTTCTCATCCACCTGTTCCAACACCTACTTCAAACCCATCCCTCCCTATCTCTATAACGTCTTCCAGCCCAATAACCCTCATTCTCTTATTGAAAACCCTCCCTCGATGAACAGACGGGGGTACGAGGGTTAGCTGCACATGCCCAGTCGGTCCCTTGCACCAAGAGGAGGGCGGTGGTTGGAGATGGGGAAAGTGTTTTAAGAGATTAGAGGGGGTCCAAATGAAGGGCTGGTGACGGCAGCTAAGAAACACAGAGCATGTGACAGTGCTTCTCCATCAGAGAACCACAGCCCCAGGTACTTCCTTATTCTGCGGTGCTTAGTAACACCATTCGTCAGTATTCCCCTGCCCCGCCCCCCCCCCCCCCCCCCCCCCCCACCCACGCCCCATTTTGATTAATAAATGAATTGATTCATCACGTCATATCTAGGCATTTTTATTCGATTTCGCTATATCCAAGCCACCTCAGCATTAGTCCGGGTGCTCAGCGAGGGAAAGAAGCGGCAAGACATTGCTTCGCTTTGCCTGTGCATGTTCTGAACGCCATTCCCCAGATGGTAGCTGCCTCCAGCCTGCTGCTGATTAGTAATTCCCTCTTTGTTTGAGCATTCAGTTCGCACAACAGCAGGGAAGTTATGCGTTTACTTCAGTTTAAATTTTGGTGAAGAAAGGTTGAAAGGGGATGTTGAAACTTAATGATAATGTTATATATTTTAAATGCTGGAAATACAGTTATGCCTTATTATTTTATAAAAATAATGAAGTTATCTGGTATGCTAAAGCTGTTGATTTGTTTCTGAATTCTCCACTGCTCAATTAATTGCTTTTAAATCAAACACACCAACTCAGTTCAATTTCCGATGCACTTGCCCTCAGCCTCGATTTTAAACTTAATCTTTGAGTTCAACTTTTCCTCCTTAACTATCAGTTCCTTTATTTCTCTGCTATCCACCACACGCGTACCTCCCCCACCGGCCCTTTCCATCTCGTTCCTAGCCACCCCGCCCCTCACCGCCTCCCAATACTCGCTGACTCACAGTTGTTCTCGGGTAACATTTCAAATATCAAATTCTGAGCCTCCTGTTCAAATTCCTACCTCAACCCCATCCTCCCTATCTCTGTAACACCGCTCCATCCCATAAATTATCATCCTCCTGTTCAAATCTCTCCCTCCACCCTTCCTCCCTATCTCTGTATCCATCTCCAACACGCACAATTCTCATCCTCCTGTTCAAGCACCTCAATGGACCCTCGTTCCGTACCTCCCTAGCTTTGTTACATCCTCGAGCTCCAACAATTATTATCCACCTGTTCAAATCCCTCCATGACCCCTCAACCCCTCCCTCCTTCTATCTGTAACATTCTCTGGCCACTACATTTATCATTCTCCTGTTCAAGTCCCTCGATGGCTTCTCACACAACCACCCCCCTTACCACTGTAGCCTCCCCTGATGATGCTGTTTACATGTTACTTTCCGACACCCCCACAGCTCTCCCCAACCCCCTTGCCTATCTCCCTGCAGTGCTGCAATCTCTAAAAAAAAACTTTTAATAAAATACTCCCGACAATCTCAACACTGTCGCCTGTGCTCTCGTCCTGTGACACCCATTCGCCACTAATTTTCCCATTCAGCCAATCGCTCCTGTGCCTCTACCAGAATGAGATCTCCCTTGTCATCTTTCTGCCTTCCTTTATCCTCATGCATGTGACCTGTATCAAGTATTTGTTCAATTTACTTTCTTAAAATAAAAATGCCGGCTATTTAACTTTGCATCACCCTTTCTGTTACTGCATTCAATATACAAATAAGAATGTATGTATGAAAATAAAATTCCAGCAATTCCCTTGATTATTATGTTAAATTGCTCTGCTGTAACAGGTAACACGGGATCAGGACAACTGGCCAGGCTCTGCTTAAGCAATGGCCACGGCTGATCATTAGGAAAGACTGGTTACGATGTTGACCTTTCACTATTGCAATTTTTCAGTCAGTCTGTAGATGTTGAATCAGCAAATACCATAAAGTTGCAACATGACAAACGTGGTTTTGTTTATCGAGTAAGTGCTGACACATATCCTCCAAATAAGGACAAAAAAAGTTAAGAAATTGCAACAGGAATAGGACATTTTAAATTATTCCAACTGCCTGATGGCGGGTTCAGCCTCAATGTCCTACATCTATGACCTCATGACCACTGTCACCATCCTCAATCCTGTTCAACTCAGTGTGGAATATATTCAGTAAGGCAGCCCCTACTGCTCTCTGGGGGAAAACATGAAGTCCAATCAATCAAGCCCTTCCTCGAGAAGAAATCCCGCCTCATCTCTGTCTGCGAGACAAGAGATTCTTCCCCATTGTTCTGAGTTTCCACAAAGACCTCCCTCTTAACACTCTTCAAGATAGATTACAATTCGGTAGATCTTTTGTTTCCTTTTCGTACGACCATAATATCTAACATAACCCCATAAGCCATTAGAAGAATGTTTATTTAGTTCCTTAAGAAGCATCTGCTCAGATATGTTCCAGGAAATAATTAGACAGATAAGGTTTAGGACAGATGAGGGCAATTTACTGAACCCAGGGGAGATGGACAATTGTTGATCGCAGTACCTTGTGATAATAGAGTTCAGCTCTGTAATCCAAGTGATAGAGAGCTCTTCCCTTCATCCTCCTTCTCCTTCTCGTGCATCTGAGGAAGGCAATTGGCTGGTAAGAAATACAATCTCACCAGGGCCCCTCACCACCACCCCTCATCAGGTCCACAATCCAGCACCCCTCATAAAGATTCTCACCAGGACCCCCCACCAGGCCCCCTCACCAGGCCCCCTCACCAGATCCCCTCACCAGGACCCCTCACCAGGGCCCCTCACCAGGCCCCGTCACCAGCACTCCTCATCAGGGTCCTCAACAGAGCCCCTCTCCAGGACCCCTCACCAGATCCCATTATCAGGACCCCTCACCTGACCCCCTCAACAGTAGCCTTTAATATGATCGCTCACCAGACCCCTCACCAGGACCCCACACCAGATCCTCTCAGCGGCCCACTCACCAGGCTCCCTCACCAGGCCCTCTCACCTGGTTCACTCGCCAGATGAACTCACCAGGTCCCCTCACCAGGTCCCCTCACCAGGACCCCTCACCAGGACCCTCACCAGGACCCACACCATGACACTCACCAGATATCAACATCAGGTTACCTCACCAGGATCCCTCACCTGGTCCCCTCATTATGTTCTCTCACCAGGATCCTTACCAGGTCCCCTCACTATGTCCCCTCATCAGGACACCTCACCAGGTCCCCTCACCAGGATCCTTACCAGGTTCCCTCTCCAGGTTCCCTCATCAGGTCCACTCACCAGGACCCTTCATTAGGTCTCCTCACATGGTCCCGTCACTAGGACCCTTACCAGGACCCCCATAAGGATACCTCACTAGGTCCCTTCTCACTAACTGCTTTCCTGTGCCTGAGCAGCTGTTGATATACCCTTCTCCAGGGAGCCTGGTAACTTGCCGAGTGTCAATCAACTATTCTGACTAATTTATAAAGGAAGGGTCCCAAGTAGTCAGGGAGGTTACCATCGCCCCATGTTCTTCACCCTTATCAATCTTAGCTGTTTAAAATTGATCACGTTGAGGGTAATATCCTGGGCCTTTCTGGACACTTGGTGTTAACACGGCAGCCTGAACTCAGCAATCTTGCCATTTCCTAAGACCGCTTAGAAATTGTTGCTTCTTTCAGAAAGATTTTTCGTCAAGTTTATCGGAGCTTTAAACTATTCATAAAATACCAGACCCTATTTGGAGCCCTATTTTTTTTATAATGTTGTCTCAGAAAGCTTTCCATGTTGTAAAGATTAAAACTGATCAAAAATCTCAGGGCATGTCATTGCTAAGGAGGTATTTAACCTCACCCTATTTAGCTTTAATTTATTCACATAATTGTTAATGTATTCATACTCTATGCATCCTCCCATATAATCAGAAATTTATGATTCTCTCAGAATATGTTTCTTATTAAAATTTACAGGACACTAACTTAGTCTTCAAGCTTATTGACTTGATACTTTCTTCACAATTGTGACATCTCCAAGTGTGTTAGGCGTCCCCTCCAGGCCTCTACTGAAATCGTTGATAATGAGAGTGAACAGATGTGATCCCAGAATTGAACCCCATAACTACCCACTTCTGAAAACTCTGAAATCATTCTAATATTTTTTGATTAATTCTCCACACTACTGATCAATTCCAATAAAATTTTCTACACTCCTCCTAAAGACACAACCCTTACCCTTCACCAGTCGTGCACTGTGTGTATTTCGACAGATGATTTCCGAAAGGTTATGGAAGAATGGTGGTACCTACCTGCATAGATTGTACACATTCGGGCATGACCCACATCGAGAATATTGAATAAGATTGTGGTGTCCTGTCGCTTTGCAAATGCTCCCCTTGGTCCCATTTCCTAACTTTCTTTTCCAATTCAGCGGATCACGCCTGCACCAGTTCACAGTTTACTTTACCCCGCCCCCACTTTCTCTCTCTATCTCTCTCTCTCCCACGCAACCTCTGTCACTCCCTCTCTCTGCTTCTCTCTCTATTCCTACCCATCCTTCCCTTCTTCCATCCCTCCGTCCACCCGTCCATCTGTTCGCCTGTCTGCCCATCCTTCCATCCGTCCACCTGTCCGTCCCTCCTTCCGTGCCTCCATCTATCCCTCCATCCGTCCCTCCATCCGTTCCTCTGTCCATCCCACTTTCTGTCCGTCCGTCCCTCTGTCTGTCTGTATGTCTGCCCATCAATCCATCCATCCATGTACCCAACCAGCTTTCCATGTTTCTATCTTCAAACACTTAAAGCACTTCCTCTTTCCAATATCTCTCACGGGTTATGTGTCATTCACACTGTTTCTGGCAGGTCATTCCATGTCCTAACAACCATCTGATATGTGTCTATTCACTCTTGTATCCAGTGCTTGTTTGATAACTTTGACATTCTGCAGACCGTCGCTGACACCCATCACATAATGATATTCAACAGTCAGCCCTGAAATTGGAAGTCTGACCTGATTGCTCCGCGTTGATATTCCTCCTCCACACAGACAGCATTGCAAATCTCATGAGCCTGCCTGTTCTCAGACCCCTTCATTCCGCTTCGCACAAGCATCTTGAAAGCTGGCATATGATCTCTGGTGAACTCACTGACCCAGATAGATCGTTTCACAGCACGCACGATAGTCTGTATAATCAACGTTACAAAGATCTACTTGAAAGAAGAGCAAGGGCAGCCTCCTCTCGCCAATACTGACGGGCCAAATCCCGCACCCAGTATCAACATATTCTTGCTGTGGAGGGAATACAACGAATGTTCACCAAGCTGAATCTTTGGAAGGCAGGATTGTCGTATGGGGAGAGCTTGGTCTGACTCCGCCTGTATCCACTGGAGTTTAGAAGAATGAGTGGAACCCCACTGAAATGTATAAAATTCTGACAGGGATGGACAGACTGGATGCAGAGATGATGTTTCCTCTGGATGTGGGGCGGGGGGTCTAGAACATGGAGCACAATTTCAGGAAACGGGTTTCGCCATTTAGGACTGATATGAGGAGAAACTTCTTGGCTTCTTGATTCATCAAGAACAGCGAACAGATTAGGCCATTATTCATTAGAGTTAAGAAGAATGAGGGGCGATCATAATGAACTGCACAAGGTTCTGAGGGGGCTTGGCAGGGTTGATGCTGAGAAGTTGTTTTAACTAGTGGGGGAATTTCGAAGTTAGGGACAGAGTTACAGAATAAGGGGACACCTATTTAAAACTCAGATGCGAATGAACTTCATCTCTCAGGGGGTAGTGAAAGCTTGTAATTCTCGACCCCAGAGAGTTG
The DNA here is from genome assembly GCA_026770705.1 of Isurus oxyrinchus. Lineage (NCBI taxonomy): Eukaryota > Metazoa > Chordata > Chondrichthyes > Lamniformes > Lamnidae > Isurus > Isurus oxyrinchus. The sequence continues at coordinate 1,204,803 of JANJGN010000048.1, forward strand.
TGAAGGCCATTTCACTGAAAGTATTTAAGGGAGAGGTAGGTAGGTTTTTGAAATATCATGGAGTTGAGGGCGATGTGAAACTGGCACGAAAGAGGAGTTGATGGCTGGGACAATCAGCCTTGAACTTATTGAATGGCAGCGCAGGCTTTAGGGGCCGAATGGCCTAGTCCAGCACTTAGTTCTTAGGTTCTTCACTCAGAGGGTGGTGAACCTCTGAAATCTTCTACCACAGAAGCTGTGGAGGCCGAGTCACTCCATATATTTAAGAATGGAATGTATAGATTTTTGGGCTCCAAGGGCAACAATGGGGGACACGGAGAGGGTGTCAGTATGGTGTTGAGCTAGAGGATCAGCCGTGATAACATTGAATGAGAGAGCAGGTTCGAAGGGCCGAGTGGCCTACTTCTGCTGCCATTTTCTCTGTTTTTATTTTAAGGTGTGTGGAACAGACTACATTTTCTTGTGGCGATCGTGTTGTGTACACTGTGCCTGAGGTGTTTCCAGTGTAAATTAATTTCCAAAAAAAGGGTCACTGATGTAGAAACGTCCTGCTCTTCAAATAAACGCCAAAGGCATTTTTTTGACGTCCACAAGACTGGGCCACAGTTTAATGTTTGAGCTGAAAGACAGCGCCGTCCGCAGTGCAACCCTGGTGCTGCACTAGTGGTGACAGTGGGACTTGAGCCTTCAGGCTTTTGGACGTCCTGTTCCTATTCAGCGACCAATCGAGTTACTTCAAGGGTCAATCCGCACAATTTCACAACAAGGGAAAATAGCAGAGGCACTCAGTGATCATGAGATCAGAGGCTGATGCAGCGCAGTGGGAGGCCATTTTGCCCCTTGAGCATGTGCTGGCTCTTTTCTTAAATATTCATTCAATGCTAGACCAGCATTTATGGCTCATATCTCATTGTCCCTTGATAAAGCGGTGATGAGCTACCTTCTTGAACCGCTGCAGTTTTTGTGGTGCAAGACTAATATAGTTAATTTCACTTCTATGTCCCCCTCGCATTTAACATTTAATATTTATCCAATCTTTTTAGAAAATCATTGTTGAACTTCCTTCCATCGCTCTTCCAGGAGCCAGTTAAGTCCACAAAAAGTTATTTTGAAAAAAATCGTTTTCCCTTTCCCATTAAAACCCCCACCCCCTACCTGCCGCTTAGCATGTTGGGCTACGGGTTAAGTGCTGGAAAATGGAATTAGAATAAATAGGTGGTTGATGGCCAGCCGGACACAATGGGACGAAGGGCGTGTTTCTGTGCTGTTAACTCTATGACTCTCTGCTCCTTTTGCGAATTATTTCAATCTGTGTGCTCTGATTCAATTGAAATCCTTGTGTAGCGAGTTTTGAATACAGTATTCGATCTGATGGTGCCTTCACTGATTTGCTGTCTTGCAGTGGCGTCGCTTGGAGCTGGGAGTGGTGAGTGGCACAGATACGCCGAAGTGTTCGTCCCAGTGCTTACCGGCACCGCAGAATGAGACGAATTGATGTCATTTGTGAAGTACATACTCAGGCTTGGAGAGAACATAGATTCTAGTCAGATCATTACACACCATTAATGGTCACTGATAATCCGTTATGGATTCAACTGTTGGTTTCCCCGGGGTTTGACAATGAAATGGATGGATGTATGAAGGGGAACTAGAATGGGTAACATGAAATAGCTCCCTCAATTCACAAGCACGGGCGTTATGTGCAGGACAGACCCTTGCCCATCCAGAATTGCCCATGAGGAGCTATTGGCTTATTGCATTCTCGGACTGCTGCAGCCAATGGAGTTGCTTGTGAGGCCACTTTACAGGGAAGGTCAGTTTAGATCTCATTGCCTGTGGATCTGGAGGCCGGGTCAAGCAAGGATTGCAGGTCTCAATTTCTCAATTTCTCTGCTCCTCTCACCCATTCTAACCTGTCTCTCTCTGAACTTACTGCACTCCATTCTCTCAGGTCCAACCCTGACATTGTCATCAAACTCGCTGACAAGGGTGGTGCTGTTGTTGTCTGGCCCACTGACCTCTACCTCGCGGAGGCAGAGCGTCAACTCGCAGACACTTCCTCCTATCTCTCCCTGGACCATGACACCACCACTGAACATCAAGCCATTGTTTCCAGGACTGTCACTGACCTCATCTCCTCTGGGGATCTCCCTCCCACAGCTTCCAACCTGATAGTCGCCCAACCTCAGACGGCCCGCTTCTATCTCCTACCCAAAATCCACAAACAGAACTGCCCCGGTAGACCGATCGTCTCAGCTTGCTCCTGCCCCACAGAACTCATTTCTCGTCATCTTGACTCCCTTCTCTCTCCCCTTGTTCAGTCCCTTCCCACCTACATCCGTGATTCCTCTGACACCTTACGTCACATCAACAATTTCCAGTTCCCTGGCCCCAACTGCTTCCACTTCACCATGGACGTCCAATCCCTCTACACCTCCATCCCCCACCAGGATGGTCTGAGGGCCCTTAGCTTCTTCCTTGAACAGAGGCCCGAACAATGCCCATCCACTACTACTCTCCTCCGTCTGGCTGAACTTGTTCTCACGTTGAACAATTTCTCCTTCAACTCCTCTCACTTCCTCCAAATAAAAGGTGTGGCTATGGGCACCCGCATGGGCCCCAGCTATGTCTGTCTCTTTATGGGGTATGTGGAACATTCCTTGTTGCAGTCCCACTCCGGCCCCCTTCCACAACTTTTTCTCCGGTACATCGATGATTACTTCGGTGTCGCTTCATGCTTTCGTTGGGACTTGCAAAAAATTATTAATTTTGCTTCCAATCTCCACCGCTCCATTATTTTCACGTGGTCCATCTCTGACACTTCCCTTCCCTTCCTTGACCTCTCTGTCTCAATCTCTGGTGATTGACTGTCCACCAATATCCATTACAAACCCACCAACTCGCACAGCTACCTCGACTACAGCTCCTCACACCCCACTTCCTGTAAGGACTCCATTCCATTCTCCCAGTTCCTTCGCCTTCGTCGCATATGTTCTGATGATGCCACCTTCAAAAATAGTTCCTCTGACATGTCCTCCTTCTTCCTTAACCAAGGTTTTCCACCCACGGTCATTGACAGGGCCCTCAACCGTGTCCGGCCCATCTCCCGCGCATCCGCCCTCACGCCTTCTCCTCCCTCTCAGAAACATGATAGGGTCCCCCTTGTCCTCACTTATCACCCCACCAGCCTCCGCATTCAAAGGATCATCCTCCGCCATTTCTGCCAACTCCAGCATGATGCCACCACCAAACACATCTTGCCTTCACCCCCCCTTAGCGGCATTCTGTAGGGATCGCTCCCTCCGGGACACCCTGGTCCACTCCTCCATCACCCCCTACTCCTCAACCCCCTCCTATGGCTACGCAAAAGATGTAACACCTGTCCCTTCACTTCCTCTCTCCTCACCCTCCAAGGGCCCAAACACTCCTTTCAAGTGAAGCAGCATTTCACTTGCATTTCCCCCAACTTAGTCTACTGCATTCGTTGCTCCCAATGTGGTCTCATCTACATTGGAGAGACCAAACATAAACTTGGCGACTGCTTTGCAGAACACCTGCGGTCTGTCTGCAAGAATGACCCAAACCTCCCTGTCGCTTGCCATTTTAACACTCCACCCTGCTCTCTTGCCCACATGTCTGTCCTTGGCTTGCAGCATTGTTCCAATGAAGCCCAACGCAAACTGGAGGAACAACACCTCATCTTCCGACTAGGCACCTTACAGCCTTCCGGATTGAATATTGAATTCAACAACTTTAGGTCGTGAGCTCCCTCCCCCATCCCCACCCCCTTTCTGTTTCCCCCTTCCTTTTTTTTCCAATAAATTATAACGATTTTCCTTTTCCCACCTATTTCCATTATATAAAAAAACACCCCCACTAGAGCTATACCTTGAGTGCCCTACCATCCATTCTTAATTAGCACATTCGTTTAGATCATATCACCAACTTTAACTTTAACACCTATGTGTTCTATTGTATCATTGTCATTGACATCTTTTGATGATCTGCTTCTATCGCTGCTTGTTTGTCCATACTACCACAACCCCCCACCCCCACCCCCCCCCCCCCACCTCTCTCTCTCTATCTCTCCGCCCCCCACACACACACCTTAAACCAGCTTATATTTCAACTCCTTCTTGGACTCGAACTCAAGTTCTGTCGAAGGGTCATGAGGACTCGAAACGTCAACTCTTTTCTTCTCCGCCGATGCTCCCAGACCTGCTGAGTTTTTCCAGGTAATTCTGTTTTTGTTAAGGATTGCAGGTTGCCTGTTCTCAAGATCCATAGTGAGCCAGGAGTTTGGAGTTATTTTGTTCTTCTAAAGACAGCTTGGGCTGACGACTGACAAGTAGTATTCATGCCACACAAGTGCCAGTCAATGAACAAATCCATTAAGAGAGAATTCAAACAGCACCCCTTGATGTTCAATAGCATTACCATCACTGAATCCGAAACTATCAACACCCTGCGTTTTACCGTTGACAAGAAAATGAACTGGACTAGCCATATAATTACTGTGGCTACAAAAGCAGGTAAGAGGCTGTGAAACCTGTCGCAAGTAACTCAACCCCTGACTCCCCAAAGGCTGTCCACCATCTACAAGGCACAGGTCAGGAGTTTCAACGAACACTCCCCACTTGCCTGGATGAGTGCAGCTCCCACAACACTGAAGAAGCTGGACAGTGGCCAGGACAAAGCAGCCGTCTGGATTGGCACCCCATCCACAAACATTCACTTCCACCACCGCCGATGCACAGTAGCAGCAGTGTTTGCCAGCTACAAGATTCACTGCAGGATTTCAACAAGGCTCCTTAGACAGCGCCTTCTAAACACATGGCCACTACCCCCTAGAAGGAAAAGGGTACGAGACACATGTGAGCAACACCTAAAGGTCCCCTTCCAAGCCACTCACCATCCTGACTTGGAAATATATCACCATTCCTTCACTGTCGCCGGGAAAAATCCTGTAACTCCCTCCTTAAAAGCACTGTGGGTGTTCCTAAATCACATGGATTGCAGCAGTTCAGGAAGGCTGATCACCACCACCTTATCAAAGGCAAATAGGGATGGGCAATAATGCTGAGCCAACCAGAAAATCCCACATCCCGTGAATGAATGAAAGAAAATACATTGGAGCTTCATTACTACATTACCTGATGCCACATCCTTACATTGTAGCTTCAATGAACAACCAACTGAGTGTAGAATTTGCAGCCACAGGAGAAAGCTAGTTCTATTAGTCAAAACCAAAGCCAAAATCATTTGCAATTTAATTTCCATTGTAAGAGTTGAGCTGTATGAGGGGCAGAAGGAATCAGAGCAAGGGTAGACCGTTCAGCACTTTGAGCCTGCTCCACCATTCAATGAGATCGTGGTTAATCTCCTACTTCATCACCACTTTCATGCACTATTGCCGTAACCTTTGATGTTTTTAATATGTTGAAATCGATTGATCTCCAGTCTTGAATATACCCAACGACTGAGGCTCCGTTGCCCTCTGGGGCAGAGAATTCCAAAGATTCACCACCCACTGAGTGAACAAACTCCTCCTCGCCTCAGCCCTACTTGGCTTGCCCTTTATTCGGAGGCTGTCTCCTGTTACAAGACAGCCGCACCGACCACCCTCCAACTCCGCTCTCCCAACGAGGGAAAACACACACCCTGCAACTTATCTGTCGAGTCCTCTAATCATTTTTGTCTGTTTGCATGAGATCACCGATCGTTTTCCTTAGCTTCAGAGAAGAAATGCCAAGCCGATTTTATCTTTCTGAACAGGACAGTCCATCCATCCCAATAATTAGGATTATTTTATTTTTTTTATTTTGGAATATAATTTTGCATATTGTGGGTGTAACTGTGCATTTGGTGCCTGATGTTATGCCACTCCAGGCTCCTCAGCTGCATCGTTCTTTTGGGATCTGCCGGGAAGGAATGTGATGCATACGCTGGGTCTGGGCTGCACTGCTACTGTGTTATGTAACAGCCTAGCAGAGGTGGATGGGGGTAATTTTAACCTCAGACGCCCATTGTATATCATATTGGAATCTGATGGTGTAAGACCCGCCTAAAATTTACACAGCATTGAGCACCATGTGGAGTAACATCGGACCAGGCGCTGAACTAGCCATTGGCCTTGCCTTCGGAGGAGTCAGGTTAAAAGCAGCCCCACGAGCGAAATCATGGGCAGAAATTTACGCCCCTCCCCTGGGCGGATTTTCAATTCTTGCCGATGTCAAAGGCCTTCAGGATGATTTGTCGCATTTTCCGGTCGCTCCCTTACCGCGACAGTGCTTGTAACCCCAAGATCAAGAGTTCAAATCTCACAACGGCAAACTATGAAACAATGTAACTGCATCTGAAACAGATGGAAACGGGTTCATACTCGAAAGAGTTACCGCGACAGTGCCGAAAAATTCTGCCCCAGTTTAAGCACTCCGTGTGATATTTGTCTTAATTTGACGTCAGAATATAGTAAAAATGGGCGGATATTAATTAGGGCACATGACCCCAAATTGCCCATTTCCCACTGGGTGCTGAGATTCAAATCGTCAGCCAGAAATTAATAAGGGTGTGAAGGCAGAAAGGGTGACTCACTAGGCACATTGCACAAGTGTGGTTCTGTCAAACTTGCTGTGTGCATGTCAGATTAAGGTAAAAGCAAAATACTGCGGATGCTGGATATCTGAAATTAAAAAAAAACGGAAAATGCTGGAAAATCTGAACAGGTCTCTCACTATCTGTGGAGAGAGCAATGGAGTGAGGGTTTCGAGTCCACGTAGCTCTGCTGAGGAAGAACAAATATTTATTTATGTTAAAAAATAAGTAAGTATAAAAATATTTTAAAATAAGTAAAAATAGATGATATATAGTTATTTCACGAGTGCTGACCCTTGTTCTGCTATTGACACATTCTGCTATCTTACATTCATCCCACTAATAACATCTTCTTCAGCCCTTATCACGACAAATAATATTCCCTTTGTACTGAACCCATGGCATCTTTGTCAACCTCTCCTGAGCACCCACCTGCCGCTGACCATCGATCTTGCTCCATCTGCTCCACAAACTCTTAAACAATACAAAATCCAACACATTTCTGCCACTGTTTCACTCTAAAAAATAAGAACACAGACTTGAAACCTTAAGTATGTTTCTCTCTCCAAATATTTTGGCCAGGCTTTCTGAGCATTTCCAGCGGAAAATTTTTGCGGAAAAAAAACAGAAAATGCTGGATAAACTCAGCAGGTCTGACAGCATCTGTGGAGACAGAAACAGAGTTGTTGTTTCGAGTACATGTGACGCTTCTTTAGAGCAGAAGAGAATGGGAAATATGATGCGATTTTTACTATTAAAGAGGGAGTGTGGCAGGTAAATGTTAATAGAAGCCCAGTGATAGGTAGGGATAAGTGGAGATTGTCAAATGGGCCATGGGCACAAGTTCAAAGGGAGAGTTAATGGGAGTATGAAGGAATAAGGGAGGTGCGGACAGTGGCATTAATGTCATTCAGTAGAATGTGATAATTGCAGAACAACAGTATGTAATCTCAAAAGAACTACATGGAACAAGTATCATTTGGCCCTTGTGGCGAGTAGGGTGGGCGAGGGAACGATGGTGGGGGACGAAAAGAGAGAACATTGAATAAAAAGGTGGGTGGTGGAGAAAAAAGGGGATGAAACAATGAATAAATGAATAATAATATAAAAATAGAAATAAGTGGATAAAAAGCAAACTAATAAAAACAGATTTCTAAAACTGGTGGACTAAAAGATGGATTAACTATGAAAACAGACTTAAGGGACTTTGGTAAATTGCTTGTGCATTTACTCCTCTTTGCTTCGAATGGGCCTGCATCCACTAGAGTTTAGATGAATGAGAGTGGATCTGATTGAAACCTGTACATCTCTAAGAGGGCTGGGCAGACTGGATGTAGGGTGGATGATCCCGCTGGTTGGATAGTCTTGAACCATGGGCCACAATCTCAGGATACAGGGCAGGCCATTTAGGACTGAGATGAGTGAAAAATTCTTAATTCAAAAGCTTGTTCAACTTGTGGAATTCTGTACAACAGAGTTCTGTGGAGGCTGGGTCACTGAGTATATTCAAGAAATAATTTGATAAAATTTTAAATTTCAGGCCATCACGGGATATGGAGAGAAAGCGGGAATGTGGCGTTGAGTTGGATGATCAGCAATGATCATATTAAATGGCGGAACAGGCACGAATATCCGAATGGCCTACTCCTGTTTCTAGTTTATCTGTCTCAATGTATTTAAAAGGGATGATAAAGGGCTGAAGGTGGTTCTGATTTTGTGTCTGACGTACTGTTTGCTCTTCAGTTGACCTGCCCAAGCCCATCCTGTCTATGGATCCACCGTCGAGCGTTATTCTTCCAGGAGAGGAATTTTCCCTCACCTGTCACTTCCCCTTTACCGACTGCAATGGCGACTTTTACCGAAACGATGAACTGACGAACTGGACCTTCGAAGGGAAGAACCACACCGCCGTCATTCATGTCCGTCAAGACACAACCTGGAAAGGCCGCGAGAGCTACAAGTGCAAGTATAGAAAGTACTTCAGTGATACCAGGACCTGGTCACGTTCAGAGTTCAGCGAGCCGATGCACTTCAGAGTAACAGGTAAGGGGGGCCCTTATTGACCAAGCTACACGGAGAATCCTGCACATTTGTGGCACAGGAAGTGCTCACTCGGCCCAAACTGGCTGTTTGAAAGACACTTCCAATTATTCCCAATCCCGAACCACCATCTCCCACCCTATGCTTTCCCAAGTGCCTTGTTTATTTTTCAGTTTCCAAAGATATGACCAGATCCCTATTTTGAACGTTGCTCTGAATCTCTCCCTCACTCACGAGCGCCAGTTAAGCCAATGCCTTCCAGATCACAGCATACAACTGTATGGAAAAAAAAAAATAACCTTCCTCCTCATCTCTGGCTCCCTCAGAACTCAGACTTGCTTGTCACTTGCAGTTTCAAGACGCCATCCTGCCCTCATGCCCACATGTCCAACATTGGCCTGCTACAATGTTCTAGTGAAGCACCAATGCAAAATGGATGAACAGCACCTCATCTTCCAATTAGGCACTTTATAGCCTTCCGGGCTTAACATTGACTCCAACGACTTCAGACCATAAACTGTTTCCTACATCCTCACCAGCTTTTTCTAATTCTCTTTTTTTCTATGTTTGTTTTCATTTTTTATACACTTATTTTTATTTTTTATCATTTATCAGTGATGTTTTGTCCCTTTTTTACCTCCCCTTCTATCCCATTTTCAAACCTTCCTTTTTTCCCCCACCACCGCTCCCTGCACCCATCCCATCCCCTACAGGGCCATGTCTTATTTTTTCCAAGTCGTTCTTTCACACAATGCCATACTTATCCTGCAATGGTCACATTCTGCTTTCTTACCTTTACGCCACTATCAGACCCGTTTTCTAAACACTAACCACGCCCATTAACACTCCCTTTTCTCTTTAGTCCTGGGCGTATTTGTCAATGCCTTCTTTGTCCCCACCTGTCGCTGGCATTCTATCCAGCTCCATCGGCCCCCCCACCCACCCTCCCCGCCCCCCACAACTTCAACAGTAAATATTTCAACATATATTCTCTTCTCTTCAGCTCTGAGGAAGAATCATTTGGCTACGAAACATAAACTCTGTTTCTCTCACAACAGATGCTACCAGACAGTTTGGGTTTTTCCACCATTTTCTGTTTTTGGCTCCGGCCTCTCTAATCTCAATACCACACCGGTATCCCCGAGCATTGGAGCAACTCTGCTCCACCCCCAGGGTACCTCGTTCACCCCCTTGCCCTGTTTTGGATGTCTACAGCAGTACTCAATCGCCCGCATGTGATCTATTTATGACAGATGAGCTTCTGAAGCCCACAGTCTCGATGGAGCCAGCCTCTGGTGTGGTCACAGTGGGGGAGAGAGTCCAGATTAAGTGCTCTGCCACCTACCCAAGCCACATCTCCCGCTTGTACCGAACACATCACCAAACGCCCATTGATACACAGAATGTTTCAGGCTCAGATTGGTCAGTCAACTTCACCATCACAGAGGCCGACACAAATGACAGTGGAAAATACAACTGTCGCTTCGAGAGAACGGTCTCTGGGACAGAATACGTGTCACCGCCTAGTGACTCCCTGGATTTAACTGTGAAAGGTGAGCCATGCTTTATTTATGGACCTATGTCCCATTACACTGTCCACATAGGTGTGGTTGATTCGGTAATAGCTTCAGATTGAATCAAGCTGAATTGATTTGTTACCATCTTCCCCGTCAGTATCCCTACCATTACATTCTAGTGACAGACGATTCAAAGACCAATTCTCCAAACAAAAGGTGACAGTGTGTTAGCACTTTACCCACCTTGTCTTGGGTCTGGAGGCAATTTACCGCTGTAATCCCACTCCCTACAGCTGTCACCCTACCTCTGTACAGCTGTTATCTCTACTGTTGTTTTCCTGACTGCATAGAACTGTTACCCTGACTCGGTACAACTGTTATCCAAACAGTTGTTATCCTGACTCCCTGGAGCTCTACCATAGCACCTTACAGCTGTTCTCCCTACAGTTGTTATCCTGACTCCATAGAGCTGATATCCTGACTCTGTACAGCTGTTATCCTAACTCCCTACAGCAGTTATCCCTACAGTTGTTATCCTGATTCCCTAGAGCTGTTACCCGGTCTCCCTGCAACTGTTGCCCCAACTCCCTGCACTGCTAACCCTCACTCCCTACAGCTGTTATCGTGACTCCCCACACCTTTTATCCTGACCCCGTACAGATGTTAGCCTGAGTCCCTACAGCTTTTGCCCTGACTCCCATCATTGCTATCCCGACTCCCTACAGCTGCTACACCGACTCCCTACAGCTGTTATCACGACTCCCTACAGCTGTTATCGTGGCTACATAAAACAGTTACTCCGACTCCCTACATCTCTTATACTGACTCCCTACACATTTTATCCCGATTCTCTTCAGACGGTACCCTGACGCCCTACAACTTTTGCCTTGACTCCCTACAGTTATTATCCCGACCCCCTACAGCTGTTACCCGACCCCCTACAGCTGTTACCATGGCTCCCAACAGCTGTAATTCTCATTCCATAAAGCTGATACCCCCCACTCGCGAAAGTTGTAACCCGGACTACCTAAAGTGTTTACCCCGATTTCCTGGAGCTGTTATCCCAACTCCCTACAGCTGTTTCCCAGACTCACAACAACTGTGATCCCGACTCCCTACCTCTGTTATCCTGAGTCGCTACAGCTATTATACCCACCTAATCCAGCTCTAATCTCGACTCTTTAGAGTTGTTATTCCGACTCCATACAGCTGTTACTGTGTCGCCCTACCACTATTACCCTGAATCACTGCAACTGTTACCCTGAATCCCGACAGCTGTTACCCTGTCTCCCTAGAGTTGTTATCCCGACGAACTGCAGATGTTACACCGACTTCCTACAGATTTTATTCTCGTTACATTGCAGCTTTTCTCAGGTATGTGCCGCCCGCCCAAATCCGCCCCCGCAACCCCGCCCCCCCCCCCAACCCAACCCCCTTTATCTTAGAACTTGCTCACTTCTGGCCCTTCAAACTGTCCTCTCGAATAAGTTTTCAAAATTCTGGGCCTGAGCACAGGGGAGCCTCTCAGCAATACCTGCCTCACCTGGCGAGAGCCATCACCTGACCATGGCTGTTAATTCTGACACCTGCTCACTCTCTGTCATTTAGCGTCCGAGCAGTCTCTGTTCACCCAAACAGGGAAAGAGACTCCCCCATCATTTACCCCTTAACTAAACACGGGCAACATCAGTTGTGTAATCTGACTTGTCCAATTAGGACGACACAATATTATTAAACCATTGGACAATCCGCTTAACATCATGTAATTATATGTATGAAACTTGCAACCTAATCCAACTTAGAGAGTGTTGTTGTAAGGAAGGTGCATTTGGTTTGCAGGTGTTAATGAATGTTTTTTGTATTGATTCCTGGAATGGGAGGCTGTGCTAGTAGGAGAGATGTAGTGAAATGGGCCCCTGCTTCTTAGAACAAGAAGAATGAGATGTGATTTGATTGAAATGTAGGCACTGCTGAGAGGGGGTTTTGAGAGAGTGATTCTGATAAGTAATTCTCCACCTCCACTGCAACGGCCTCCAGACCGGCTGTTGAGTCCGGAACAGGATATATGGGGTGGCGGGGCTGGAGTCCCAGGAGAAGGATTCGGCCATTTCAGGCTCAACTCAGGAAAAATGTATTCACACTGAGGGTTGTAAAACCTTGGAATCCACTGCTCCAGAGAAAGGTGGATCAAACCTTGTCTTGTGCAGTCAAGGGGAGCAGGTGGTGTTGTGGTTTTGTCCCTGCACTGGTATTCCAAGGACCCAGGGTAAGGCACTGGGGAATCGTGCTCGAATCCCATCATGTCAAATGATAATCTGGAATGGCAAGTCTGATGATGACCATGAAACCATTTCTGATTAAAGAAAAAGCCTGTTTGGTTCAGTAATGTCCTTCAGGGAAGAAAACCTGTCATCCTTACCTGCTACATGTGGATCCAGGTTTTGAACTTTAAGTGACCTCTGAAAACAGTCAGTTAGGGATGGCCAAGCCAGAAACGCCCACACCCCATGAACGAATAAATATAAGGAAAAAATTCCTGAATACCAGGAGTTAGTGACAAAATACCCCACACCCACACTCCCAGTCTTTCTTCTGGTGAATCAATACCTGACTCAATGGCCCTCCAAGTGTGTGCTGTAGACTATTCATATCTGTCGCTGTTTAATGTCAGAGTAGCTCCCAAGGGCCACAATTTCTGTCGAACCGCCTTCTGGAGTGGTCAGAAGAGGGAGGCCCATTCGACTTACCTGCACAGGCGCCATTCTGAACTACGGTGGCCTATTCAACTTCTAACGCGATGGTGAAACGAGGCGAACAATAAATGTATCCGGCTCTGTGCCGTCGGCCTCCTTCATCGTAAATGACTTGATCAGTGCCGGAAATTGGAGCTTCAACTGTGACTATGCCAGGACAGTAAAGCAGACTAACTATTACTCACCCCGCAGTGAAACGGTGACAGGTGAGAGACATTTAAGAGCCCTCTGAGTGGCCACTTTTAAGGAGAATGTCAGTTCACGCATCGATGCTGGAAATACCCAGCTCTCTCTCTCTCTCTTGCCAACACGTCTATGGACAAGTCCATTATTTCTAAATTGTTACAATTCCTGTAGGCCGAATGTGCACAGGCCTCCTCTTAATGACTGTTGCATAACTTGAAAGCATTGGCTTCGATCTTTAGCCCAAACTCAAGTCCCAAGACCGTGACTCAGCTCATCTCTCTTTCAAGTGTCCATAGACTGAAGCAGAATGGTCAAGAACTCGGTGGCATGTTTGACCCAGAGACAAGATTTCGAACACATTTCATTTCTTTCGTCCCCGTGATGATGGCATCGCTGCCTGGGCGCAGCATTTAATGCTGCTCCCTAATTCGCCCTTGAGCAGGAGGTAGAGAGCTGCCTTCTTGAAACGCTACAGTTTCGAGACCCCGGGCGTTAGGGATGGAGTTCCGGTGTTTTATCCCTGTTGGATCACCTATTGGCCAGAGCCGGAACTGGACCAACCCTAGAAATATTGTGGCTACAAGAGCATGTCAGAAGCTCGGAATCCTGTGACGATTAACTCATATCCTGTCTCCCCAAATCCTATCCACAATCTACAAGGCCCAAGACAGGAGTGGAATGGAATATACTCCACATGCCTGGATGAGTGCTGCTACCACAACACTCAAGAATCTCGACAGCGTCCAGGATAAAGCTGCCCCGCTTGATTGGCACCCCATCCACAAACATTCAATCCTCCACCACCACGCACAGTAGCAGCAATGTTTACCATCTACAAGATGGACTGCAGGAATTCAACAAGGCTCCTTAGAAAGCACCTTCTGAACCCACGACCACTGCCATCTAGAAGGGCAAGGGCAGCAGATCGATGGGAATACCACCACGGGAAAGTTCCCCTCCAAGTCATTCACCATTCTGAATTGAAAATACATCACTGTCGCTGGTTCAAAATCTAGCAACTCCTTCCCTAAGTACATTGTGGGTGCACCCCCACCACATGGAATGCAACGGTTCAAGAAGGCGGCCCATCACCACCTACTCAAGGGGCAACTAGGGAGGGGCAATAAATGCTGGCACTGCCAGCAAACCCCACATCCCATGAATTAATATAGAAAAGATAAACCCTGCTACAGTGAACGAACGATGATGCAGTAGTACCAAGGCAGCACAGTGTGTGGCTGGAGAGGAACATGCAGCTCGTGGTCTTGCAATACGTCTGCTAATCACATGTCGAGGCATAAAGCCAGTGCTAATGCAGTCCAAATCCACCTCGTTTTCACAGATCGATCCGCCCTGTCTCAACTCATTTGAAGCTGCAATAATCATCTGTGCCCTGCAGTTGCCTCTGGACTTGACCATTTCAGCACTCTGCTAGTGGGACTCCAATCTTCTACCCCCTGTAGCCCTAAGCTGATCCAATATACCTGGTGCCCCATTTCCTCAAGCGCACAGAGTCCTGTTCCTATATTCCTCCTCTGAGCTCGCTGTCCTACATTGCTGCCCTCTCCAGCAACGCCACAATCTGAAGATGGTAATACTTATTTTCAAATGCCAGAGTCTGGCCTTGAACCTACAATTCGGACTCCACTCTACGGTCTCTACAAGGGCTCTCGACTCATCCTTGTTTCCCAGTGTTCACTTTTCAATTCTGATCCTCCCTTTCAATTCAATGCACGGCACCTCGGCCCATCCCTGTTTCCAATACCCCTCCACTATCACTGCAATCCTTCAATGAAGGATGTAAATGCGTTGGATGTAGCTGAGACGAGTTTTAGTTGATTTCCAGCTGGAAAGAGAGTGTTGTCTTATGAGGAATGATTGTACCGCCTTTGCTTGTTTCCACTGGAGTTTAGAAGAGCAAGAGATGCTTTGATTGAAGTGAACAAGATCCTGAACGGCCCTGGTCAATTTAGACGTGGAAAGCGTGTTTCCGCTGGTGGGTTGGTCCAGAACATGGAGGCACTGTTTAAAAATTAGGGGTCACCCGTTAAGCTGTTATCCTGAGTCTGTACAGCTGTTCTCCTAACTCTCGACAGCAGTTATCCATACAGTTGTTATCCTGACTCCCTAAAGCTGTTAACATAATGCCCTACAGCTGTTATCACTACGGTTGATATCCTGATTTCCTACAGCTGTTACCCGGACTCCCTACAACTGTTGCCCCAACTGCCTGCAATGGTAACCCTTCCTCCCTACAGCTGTTATCGTGACGCCCTACACCTTTTATCCTGACCCCGAACAGATATTGGTTTGACTCCATACAGCTGTTGCCCTGACTCCCGTCATTGCTATCCCGACTTCCTACAGCTGTTATCATGACTCCCTACAGCTGTAATCACGGCTACATAAAACAGTTACTCTGACTCCCTACTGCTGCTACCCTGACTTCGTACAACTATTATAACGACACCCTACAGCTGTTATTGCGGCTACATAAAACAGTTACTCCGACTCCCTGCATCACTTTTACTGACCTCTGCACCTTTTATCCCGATTCCCTACAGACGGTACCCTGACGCCATTTAATTTTTGCCTTGACTCCCTACGGTTGTTATCCCGACCCCCTACAGCTGTTACCCGACTCCATACAGCTCTTACCCCGGCTTTATACAGCTGTTATTCCGAGTCCATAATGCTGTGAGCCCCCCACTCATGACAGTTGTAACCCAGACTACCTAAAGTGTTTACCCAGATTTCCTACAGCAGTTATCCCAACTCACTAAAACTGTTTCCCGGACTCACGATATCTGTGATCCCGACTCCCTACCTCTGTTATCCAGAGTCGCTACAGCTATTATACCCACCCACCACAGCTGTTAACCTGACTCTTTGGAGTTGTTATCCCGACTCCATACAGCTGTTACTGTGTCTCCCTACCGCTATTACCATGACTCACTGAAACAGTTACCCCGACTCCCGACAGCTGCTACCCCGACACCCTAGAGTTGTTATGCCAGCTAACTGCAGATGTTACCTCGACTTCCTACAGATTTTAATCTCGTTACATAGCAGCTTTTCTCAGGTATATGCTGCCCAGTCAAATCCGGCCCCACCCCCCCAGCCCGCTTCACCTTAGAACCTGCGCACGTCTGGCCCTTCAAACTGTCCTCTCAAATAAGTGTTCAAAATTCTGGGCCTGAGCGCAGGTGGGTGGGTGGGGGTGGGGTTCTCAGAAATACCTGCCTCACCTGGCGAGAACCAAAATCCTGCAACTCATTCCCTATGAATATTTTGGGTTCTCCTCCAGCACATGGAATGCAATGGTTCAAGAGGGTGGCCCATCATCACCTCCACAATGGGCAACTAGGGAGGGGCAATAAATGCTGGCACTGCCACCAAACCCCACATCCCGTGAATTAATATAAAAAAGTAAAACCCTGCTACAGTGAACGAACGATGATGCAGTGGTACCAAGGCAGCATAGTGTGTGGCTGGACAGGAACATGCAGCTCGTGGTCTTGCAATAGGTCTGCTAATCACATGTCGAGGCATAAAGCCAGTGCTAATGCAGCCCAAATCCACTTCGTTTTCACAGCTCGACCCGCCCTGTCTCAGCTCATTTTAAGCTGAAAGACTCATCTGTGCAATGTCATTGTCTCGGGACTTGGCAATTCCAGCACTCTCCTGGTTGGACTCCAATCTTCTACCCCCTGTAGCCCTAAGCTGATCCAATACACCTGGTGCCCCATTTCCTCAGACGCACAGAGTCCATCTGCTATATTCAACCCTCTGAGCTCGCTGTCCGACATTGCCCTCTACCTGCCTCACCTAGCGAGAGCCTTCACCTGACCATGGCTGGTAATTCTAACACCTGCTCACTCTCTGTCATTTAGCGTTTGAGCAGTCTCTGTTCATCCATACAGGGAAAGAGACTCCCCCATCATTTACCCCTTAAATCAAAACGGGCAACGTCAGTTGCATAATCTGACTTGTTCAAAAATGACTACACCATATTATTAAACCATTGGACAATCTGCTTAACATCATGTAATTATGAGTATGAAACTTGCAACCAAATCCAAAATAGATAGTGTTGTTGTAAGGAAGGTTCATTGGGTTTACAGGGTTTAATGAAAGTCCTTTGTATTGATTCCTGGAATAGGAGGCTGTGCGAGGAAGAGAGATGTAGTAGAATGGACCCACGCTTCTTAGAACAAGCAGAACGAGACATGATGTGATTGAAATGTAGGCACTGCTGGGAGGGGGGTTTGAGAGAGTTGATTCTGAGAAGTTATTCTCCACCTCCACCGCAACGGCCTCCACCCCGGCTGTTGAGTCCGGATTGAGAGAGATGGGGGTGCGGGGCCGGGATCCCAGGAGAAGGATTCGGCCATTTCAGGCTCAACTGAGGAAAAATGTATTCACCCTGAGGGTTGTGAAACCTTGGAATCCAGTGTCCCAAAGAGATGTGGATGACACCGTCTCTTGTGCAGTCGAGGGGAGTTGGTGGTGTTACGCTTTTGTCCCTGGACTGGTATTCCAAGGACCCAGGGTAAGGCACTTGGGAATTGGCTTCGAATCCCATCATGGCAGATGATAATCAGGAATGGCAAGTCTGATGATGACCATAAAACCATTGCAGATTACTGAAAAAACCTGTTTGGTTCAGTAATGTCTTTCGGGGAAGAAAACCTGTCTTCCTTACCTGCTACATGTGGATTCAGGTTTTGAAATTAAGTGCCCTCTGAACTCGGTCAGTTAGGGATGGCCTAGCCAGAAACACCCATACCCCATGAACGAATAAAGTTAAGGAAAAAATTCCTGAATACCCGGAGGTAGTGACAAAATCACCCCACAGCCACATTCCCGGTATTTCTACTGGTGCACTAAACCTGACTCAATGGCCCTCCAAGTGGAGGCTGCAGACTATGCATATCTGTCCTTTTTTTAATTTCAGAGGAACTCCCTAGGGCCACAATTTCTGTCGAACCGCCTTCTGGCGTGGTCAAAAGTGGGAGGCCCATTCAACTGACCTGCACAGGCGCCATTCAGAACTACGGTGGCCTATTCAACTTCTACCGCGATGGTGAAACAACGCGAACAATAAATGTATCCGGCTCTGTGCCGTCGGCCTCCTTCATCGTCAATGACTTGACCAGTGCCGGAAATTGGAGCTTCACCTGTGACTATGCCAGGACAGTAAAGCAGACGAACTATTACTCACCTCGCAGTGAAACGGTGCAGGTCATTGTGACAGGTGAGAGACATTTAATAGCCCGCTGAGTGGCCACTTTTAAGGAGAATGTCAATTAACGCATCTATGCTGGCAATACGCAGCTTTCTCACTTGCCATCACGTCTATGGACAATTCCATTACTTCTAAATTGTTACAATTCGTGTAGGCCATCCAGTGCCCAATGTGCACGTCCGTCCTCTTAATGACTGTTGCATAACTTGAAAGCATTGCCTTCGATCGCCAGCCCAAACTTAAGTCCCAAGACCGTGACTCAGCCCCTCTCCCTTTCAAGCGTTCAAAGACCGAAGCAGAATGGTCAAGAACTCGGTGTCATGTTTGACGCAGAGATAAGATTTCGAAAACATTACATTTCATTTGTCCCCGTGATGGTGGCATCGCTGCCTGGGACAAGCATGTAATGCTCCTTCCTAATTGCCCCTTGAGCAGGTGGTGGAGAGCTCCCTTCTTGAACCGGTACAGTTTCGGTACACCGGGCGTTATGGATGGAGTTCCTGTGGTTTAACCCTCCTGGACCACCCATTGGCAAGAAACGGAACTGGATCAGCCATTGAAATACTGTGGCTGCAAGAGCAGGTCAGAGGCTTGAAATCCTGCGACGATGAACTCACCTCCTGACTCCCCAAATCCTATCCACAATCCACAGGGCCCAAGTCAGGATATGAATGGAATACACTCCAAATGCTTGGATGAGTGCTGCTACCACAACACTCAAGGAGCTCGAAAGCGTCCAGGATAAAGCAGCCCCGCTTGATTGGCACCCCATCCACAAACATTCAATCCCTCCACCACCACGCACATTAGCAGCAATGTGTACCATCTACAAGATGGACTGCAGGAATTCAGCAAGGCTCCTTAGAAAGCACCTTCTGAACCTACGACCACTGCCATCTAGAAGGGCAAGGGCAGCAGATCGATCGGAATACCACCACGTGAAAGTTCCCCTCCAAGTCATTCACCATTCTGACTTGAAATACATGATTCTCGCTTGTTCAAAATCCTGCAACTCATTCCCTAAGAACATTGTGGGTGCACCTCCACCACATGGAATGCAACGGTTCAAGAAGGCGGCCCATCACCAACTCCAGAAGGGGCAACTAGGGAACGGCAATAAATGCTGGCACTGCCACCAAACCCCACATCCCGTGAATTAAGATAAAAAAGAAAAACCCTGCTACAGTGAATGAAAGATGATGGAGTAGTACCAAGGCAGCACAGTGTGTGGCTGGAGAGGAACACGCAGCTCGTGGTCTTGCAATACGTCCGCTAATCACATGTCGAGGCATTAAGCCAGTGCTAATGCAATCCAAATCCAACTCGTTTTCACAGCTCGATCCGTCCTGTCTCAGCTCATTTGAAGCTGAAAGACTCATCTGTGCAATGTTGTTGTCTCAGGACTTGGCAATTCCAGCACTCTCCTGGTTGGACTCCAATCTTCTACCCCCTGTAGCCCTAAGCTGATCCAATACACCTGGTGCCCCATTTCCTCTGACGCACAGAATCCCACTCCTATATTCCCCCTCTGAGCTCGCTGTCTTACATTGCCCTTTACCTGCCTCACCTACCGAGATCCATCACCTGACCATGGCTGTTAATTCGAACACTTGCTCATTCTCTGTCATTTAGCGTCCGAGCAGTCTCTGTTCATCCAGACAGGGAAAGAAATTTATCCCTTAACTAAACATGGGCAACGCCAGTTGCATATTCTGACTTGTCCAATTAGGACTACGTCATATTATTAAACCATTGGACAATCCGCTTGACATCATGTAATTATAATTATGAAACATGCAACCAAATCCAACTTAGAGAGTGTTGTTGTAAGGAAGGTTCATTGAGTTTGCAGGTGTTAATGAATGTTCCTTGTATTGGTTCCTGGAATAGGAGGCTGTGCTAGGAGGAGAGATGTAGTAGAATGGACCCACGCTTCTTAGAACAAGAAGAACGAGACACGATGTGATTGAAATTTAGGCACTGCTGAGAGTGGGGTTTGAGAGAGTTGATTCTGAGAATCGTTCTCCACCTCCACCGCAATGGCCTCCACCCTGGCTGTTGAGTCCGGAATGAGAGAGATGGGGGTACGTGGCCGGAGCCCCAGGAGAAGGATTTGGCCATTTCAGGCTCACTTCAGGAAAAATGTATTCACCCTGAGGGTTGTGAAACCTTGGAATCCAGTGTCCCAAAGAGATGTGGATGACACCGTCTCTTGTGCAGTCGAGGGGAGTTGGTGTCATTGCGCTTTTGTCCCTGGACTGGTATTCCAAGGACCCAGGTTAAGGCACTTGGGAATTGGCTTCGAATCCCATCATGGCAGATGATAATCAGAAATGGCAAGTCTGATGATGACCAGAAAACAATGGCTGATTATTGAAAAAGCCTGTTTGGTTCAGTAATGTCCTTCGGGGAAGAAAACCTTTCTTCCTTACCTGCTACATGTGGATCCAGGTTTTGAAATTAAGTGCCCTCTGAACCCGGTCAGTTAGGGATGGCCTAGCCAGAAACGCCCACACCCCATGAACGAATAAAGTGAAGGAAAAAATTCCTGAATACCAGGAGGTAGTGACAAAATAACCCCACACCCACTCTCCCAGTCTCTCTTCTGGTGCATCAATACCTGACTCAATGGCCCTCCAAGTGTGTGCTGTAGACTATTCATATCTGTCTCTGTTTAATGTCAGAGGAGCTCCCCAGGGCCACAATCTCTGTCGAACCGCCTTCTGGCGTGGTCAGAAGTGGGAGGCCCATTCGACTGACCTGCACAGGCGCCATTCTGATCTCCGGTGGCCAATTCAACTTCTACCGTGATGGTGAAACAAGGCGAACAATAAATGTATCCGGCTCCATGCCATCGGCCTCCTTCATCGTCGATGACTTGATCACTGCCGGAAATTGGAGCTTCAACTGTGACTATGCCAGAACAGTAAAGCAGACAAACTATTACTCACCGCGCAGTGAAACGGTACAGGTCATTGTGACAGGTGAGAGACATTCATTAGCCCTCTGAGTGGCCACTCTTAATGAGAATGTCAGTTCACCCATTCCTGCTGGCAATACCCAGCTCACTCTCTCTTTTGCTAACACGTCTATTCCATTATTCCTAAATTGTTACAATTCCTGTAGGCCATCCAGTGCCGAATGTCCACAGGCCTCCTCTTAATGACTGTTGCATAACTTGAAAGCATTGCCTCAAGACCGTGACCCAGCCCCTCTCCTTTTCTAGTGTTCAGAGACCGAAGCAGAATGGTCAAGAACTCGGTGTCATGTTTGACCCAGAGACGAGATTTCGAACACATTTCATTTCATTCGTCCCCGTGATGATGACATCGCTGCCTGGGACAAGCATTTAATGCTCCTCCAAAATTGCCCCTTGAGAAGGTGGTGGAGAGCTGCCTTCTTGAACCGCTGCAGTTTCGGGACCCCAGGCATTAGGGATGGAGTTCCAATGTTTTATCCCTGCTGGATCACCCATTGGCCTGAGACAGAACTGGACCAGCCATAGAAATACTGTGGCTATAAGAGCAGTTTAGAGGCTGGGAATCCTGCGACGATTAACTCACCTCCTGAATCCCCAAATCCTATCCACAACCTACAAGGCCCAAGTCAGGAGTGGAATGGAATACAGTCCACATTATTGGATGAGTGCTGCTACCACAACACTCAAGAATCTCGACAGCGTCTAGGATTAAGCAGCCCCACTTGATTGGCACCCCATCCACAAACATTCAAACCCTCCACCACCACACACAGTAGCAGCAATGTGTACCATCTACAAGATGGACTGCAGGAATTCAACAAGGCTCCGGAGATAGCAAATACTGAACCCACGGCCACTGCTATCTCGAAGGGTAAGGGCAGCAGATCGATCGGAATACCACCACGTGAAAGTTCCCCTCCAAGTCATTCACCATTCTGACTTGAAAATACATCACTGTCGTGGTTCAAAATCCTGCTTTGCTTGTTTCCATTGGAGTTTAGAACTGCGACAGATGCTTTGATTGAAGGGAACAAGATCCTGAACAGCCTGGACAATTTAGACGTGGAAAGGATGTTTCCTCTGGTGGGTGGGTCCAGAAATAAGGGGCACTGTTTAAAAATTAGGGGTCACACATTTAGGACGGTGATGAGGAGATTTTTTTTCTTTCAGAGCGTTGTGCGACTTTGTGACTCTCTGCCTCAGAAGGCGGTGGAGGTGGGGTCATTGAATAGTTTTAAGACAGAGGTCGATAGTTTCTTGTCAGGCAAGGGAATCAGAGATTATTGGGGGTCGGTGGGAATGTGGAGCTAGAAACACCAGAAGATCAGCCATGATCCTATGGAATGGCAGAGCAGGCTCGAGGGGACGAATGGTTCACTCCTGTTCCTATTTTCTATGAACAGTTGGTCAATCCCGGCCTCTTGAAAATCCCCAGAGTACCTTCTTTGCAGCATTGGTGGCCGTGCCATAGGCCTGGGGATCCTACAGTCTGGAATTCACTCTCTAAACCTCGCTGCCTCTATCCACTACCACAATACAGGACCCCACCCCGCGTGCACCCCCTCGCACGTCATCCCTACACCAAATAATGTCTCCCCTCCTTTAAGTTTCTCCACCAAAACCATATCATTGACCAAAGCCAACCGGCTTGGAACAAGTTTAAATAGAGAGAGAGAGCGAAGAGGCGAGGCGTTTGACAGGGATTATACAGGAGGACGAGAGTTGTTTTTGGAGGAGTTTGAACAGGTTGGGAGAAGGAAAGGGGCCATTGAGAGATTTGAACACAAGGTTGAGATTTGAAGGAGCTGGGGGAGGTTTACAGAGATTGGGAGGGAGGATGTGAGGACGGGATTTGAACAGGTGAATAAGAATTTTAGGTGCTGGTGGAGCTTCTAGAGATGGAGGGGGAAGGCGTGAGGTGCTAAGAAGGGATTTGAACAGGAGGATGAGAATTGTAAGTGCTGGAGGAGTTAACAGGGATAGTGAAGGAATGGCAAATGCAGTATTTGAACAGGAGAATGAGAATTCAAGGGGCTCGTGGTGCGTACAGAGATGACGGGGGCGAAAATGGGAGAGGTGCTAAGAACGGATTTCAACATTAAGATGAAAATTATAGGTGCTGGAGGAGGTAACAGCGATAGTGAGGGAGGGGTGAGGGCAGGATTTGAACAGGTGGATGGGAATTGTAGGAGCTGGAGGATTTTACCGAGAATGGGGTGGGGGCGAGTGGCCATAGAGAAATTAGGACAGCAGGATGAGAATTCTTGCGGCTGGAGGTTCTTACGAACATAATGAGAGGGTACGATGTTGATGCAGGTGTTTGAACAGGAGGCTGAGATTTGAAGGGGTTGACGGGGGTTACAGAGATAGGCAGGGAGGGGGCAGGGGGCGATGATGGCAGTTCAACATGAGAATGCGAATGGTAGGGGCTTGAGGAGGTTACAGAGATAGGGAGGGTGGGATTTGAGGGTGGGATTTGTAGAGGAGGATGAGAATCGTCAGGGCTAGAGGAGGTGAATTGATAGAGGTGGAGGAGGCGAGGGAGGAATTTGAACAAGGCAATAAGAATTTTAGGGGCTGGTGAAGGTTACAGAGATGGAAGGAGGGGGGATGCTTCTGATGCGGCATTGAGAGAATTGCAGTGGAATGTCATTATATCGTGCGGTGCAATTTGCAGATTTCTGGTGAGGACAATGGGGTGAAGGGGCCGCTACTCGTCTTTGTAAAGCTGCGTGAGAATTACAGATTCATATTCTCCCTTCTCTTCTAGATTTTAATGGAACATCCAATTCATTCCAAAATCTTTTGTGTCTCATCGCTTTTGTCCTGCTGGGATTGTTTCTATCCTGGGAGTAGAGTGAAATCCAGTTAAGGAAAAGGAATGTTGCAACTGTGTGGCTCAAAATTTATCCCTCCAACGTTTCACATTGGAATAAAATCAATTATGAATCTGTTTTACTGTCTACATCATGGTATCAATTGTACTAATTTTCCATTAGCAAATATCAACAGTGACTGATGGTTCCCCGATGCTAAACCCCAAATGCAGCATTTTACTCCGCTTTCAAACATAAAGCATGTAACATGCATCCACTCTCCTCACTCATTGTCAGAGAAGTCATGATAAATACACTGAAGAATATTCAGTTAGGGAGGAGCTGGAGTCTGAGTGCTAATGCCACTGAAGCAGTCCATGTCCAAATGCAACAAAACCTGGACAATCCAAGCTGGGCTGACAAGTGGCAAGTAACATTCATGCGCACAAATGTCAGGAAATGACCATCTCCGGCAAGGGATAATCCAACCTTTGCACCTTGACATTCAATGGCATTACCATCACTGAATTCCCCACTGTAACATCCTGGGGGTTAACATTGACCAGAAACTGAACTGGACCAGCCATTTAAGTAATGTGGCTACAAGAGCAGGTCAGAATCTAGGAATCTTGCGACGAATAACTCACCTCTTGACTGCCCAAAGCCTGTCCACCATGGACAAGGTACAAGTCAGGAGTGAGATGGAGTACTCCTACCTTGCCTGGATGAGTGCAGCTCCCACAACACTCCAGAGGCTCGACCCCACATAGGGCAAAGCATCCCCGCTTGATTGACTCTCACGTCCACAAATATTCACTCCCTCCACCGGCGATGCCCAGTAGCAGCAGTGTGTGCCATCGACATGATGCAGTGCAAGGATTCAGCAAGACTCTTGAGACAGCACCTTCCTAACACATGACGAGTGGCCATCTTGATGAACAAGGGCAGCAGACACATGGGAACACCACCACCTGGAAGTTTCCCTTCAAGCCACTCACCATCCCGACTTGCAAATACATCACTGTTCCTTCACTTTCGCTGGGGCAAAATCCTGTACTTCCCTCCTTAACTGCGCCGTGGTGTCCCTACACCATGAACTGTACTGAATCAAGAACGCAGCTCATCACAACCTTCTCAAGTGGAACTAGGGATGGGCAATAATTGCTGGCTCAGCCAGCGAAGCCCACGTCCCATGAATGAATAATGAAAAAAAGAATAGGATTCCCGAGGCCCAGGGGAATCAGGAATGGCGCTCTGGTTAATGGTTGCAAATCCCACCATTATGGAGGATGGAATTTAACTTCAAATATTAAGTCTGGAATTTGAAGCATAACTGTCCCATCCATTCTCATTAAATGCCCGCCTGCTTCACTGATGTCCTTAAGATAGGGAAATCTGCCTCAAAGACCCATAGATGTTTACAACACTGAAGGAGGCCATTCTTCCCATTATGTCCACACTGGACAACAAACATCTGACCACAGTAATCCTATTTTCCAGCGTTTGGCCCATAGCCCGGAGGGCATGGCAACTCAAGTGGATATCTAAATACATCTTAAATGGTGCGAGGGTTTCTGAATCAACCACCCTTTCAGGCAGAGAGTTCCAAACTCCCACCACCCATCCGTGCCTGGCCCGCCTACATGCGACTCCAGACATCCAGAAATGTGGCTGACTCTTAACCGCTCTCTGTCACGGCCTAAAATACCAATCAGTTCAAGGCCATTCATTTTTGGGCAGCGAACATTGGTATTGCCAGTGACGCCCACATCCCACAAAAAAAGAAATAGAACGAAGGTGATGACGAGAGAAACACAATCAAATCTGATCCCTTTAAATCCACTTGTCCAACATGCGGCCCCTGGGCCGACTGCAGCCCCACAAAGACCCTCTATGTGGCCCCTGGAGGCACTTTTCAAATTCAGAACAGCAGGTGATTTGCAAAGGAAGATGATGCATGGAGCTGTTCCTCTAATCAGAGGTGGCTTCTCTCCAGCGTTGGAGGCACCTTTGTGTGTGTGTGTGTGTGTGTGTGTGTGTGTGTGTGTCTCTGTGGGTGGGGTGGGGGGAGGAGGGGGATGGAGGGCTGCAGCGCGAGAGACCAAGGGTGTGGGCAAGTGCGAGTGGCTGAGTGTTTGAGGAGGGGAGTGCGAGGGACTGAGTATGTGTGGGAGGGAATGCGAGGGACTGAGTATATTTGGCGCGGGTGTGCGAAGGACTGAGTTTGTGTGGGGTGAGTGTGAGGAAATGAGTTTGTGTGGGACGGGGGTTAGAGAGTCTGAGTCTGTGAGGGAGGAGTGTGTGAGGGGAGTGTGAGAGGCTGAGGGTGTGCGGGTAAAGTGCGAGGGACTGAGGGGGTGTGGGAGGAGTGTAAGGGACTGAGGGTGTGTGTGTGTGGGGGGTGGATGTGAGAGACATTATGTGTGTGGAAGTGCAAGGGACTGACAATGTCTGGTGGGTGGGTTGGCGAGGGACTGAATATCTTTCGTGTTGAGTGCGAGGGACTGTGTTTGTGGGAGATGAATGCGAGGGACTGAACATGTTTGGGAGGAGTGCAAGAGACTGAGTGTGAATGGGGTGAGTGCGAGAGCTGGGTGTGTATGGGTGGGAGTGTGAGGGACTGAATGTGACTGGAGGGCTAGTGCGAGGGGCTGAGTGTGTGTGGGTGGGAGTGCAAAGGACTGAGTGTGACTTGGGGGGCGAGTGGGAGGGACTGACTGTATGTGGGTGGGAGTGCTACGGATTGAGTGTGACTTGGGGGCAAGTGCGAGGGCCTGAGTATGAATTGGGGGGTGAGT
This sequence comes from Isurus oxyrinchus, assembly GCA_026770705.1. NCBI lineage: Eukaryota > Metazoa > Chordata > Chondrichthyes > Lamniformes > Lamnidae > Isurus > Isurus oxyrinchus. The sequence continues at coordinate 1,231,735 of JANJGN010000048.1, forward strand.
GCGAGGGGCTGAGTGTGTGTGGGTGGGGGTGTGAGGGACAGCGTGTGACTGGGGGGCGAGTGTGAGGGACTGAGTGTGACTGGGGGGCGAGCGCGAGGGACTGAGTATGTGTGGGTGGGAGTGCTACGGGGTGAGTATGTGTAGGGGTAAGTATGAGGAACTGAGTATGTATAGGAGGAGTGCGAGGAAATGAGTGTGTGTGAGGGAGAATGCGAGGGACTGAGTGTGTTTGTTTGTGTGTGTGTGTGTGTGTGTGTGTGTGTGTGTGTGTGAGAGAGAGAGAGAGAGAGAGAGACAGAGAGAGAGAGAGGGAGTGTGTGAGAGTGTTTGTGCAGTCGGGTGGATTATGAGAAGATGACTGATTGTTTGTCGTTGGGGAAGGAGTGTAACTGTGTCTTGGGCCAAGTCTGAGGCTTCTCACTCAATCTCAGCATTACACACTCGCACTCACACTCACACTCACACTCACACGTACACGCCCATACATAAATCCCTCCATGGCCCCTCCCTCCGTAGATCTGTAAACTCCTCTATCCTCTACAATACACACCCTGCTGATGAAAGCCGTCCTTGACTCCTCGCTCCCTCCCTCACTTTCTCTACAAACACCTCCAGCACCAACGTTTGCCAACCTCCTCATGAAATACATCTCCAGCCTTCAGCACTCATCCCTGTAACTTCGCTTCTTTACGCCCATTTTACACTCCTATTATCTTTCGGCCCGCCTTTCCTGTGCCCTTTCTCTGAATGTGGCCTCTCACTAGTTTGTCGCTTGACTTTCCCAAAACCCCACTGAATGTGAAATGCTTATCCGCTTTCCCTTTTCAAACACGTGTTACTTATACTTGCAACTCCACTTCTGACAGGACATTGAATATACAAATAAATATGTCTATCAAAAATAAAATCCTAAAAAAAATCCTTGATCATTGACTTAAGTTGTTACTCCGTAATTGGCAATGTGAGGGGCCAGAACAACCACCAGGCGGTGGATAATAAGCCACGCTGCCCTTTGTTATGTGAAATTCCGATGTTGCAATTTTTCTGCAGCTGGTTGGTTGTAAACTGTCGTCATTTTTATCATCCACATGAGAATTAAAGAGATAGCGACAGGAGGAGCCATTCAACAAGGACATGGTTGATCAGCCTGCAGCCTCCAGTCCACTTTCCTGTCTATACCTCATGGCCCCTTGTAGATCAATACTCTTTCCAAGTGACCCTTGAGTAAATTCAATGGCCCTGCCTCACCTCTCTTTGTTGAAGAGAATTCCAAATATTAAGCACCCTCCATAGAGTCATAGTCATAGGGTGACGCAGCAGAGGAAAAGATCCTTCCTGATTGTTGTTAATTTAAAGTTAATAGCGCGATGTGAACAATATTGTATTATTCCTTTTGGAACCTATTCTGAAATGAAATAGTTCTTGCAGCCGTCAATTTATCAAACCTACCTTTGCAACCGTTCATTCTGATCTGGCTGCCCTCTATTCCCAGGATAATCACCATCCCAAACACTATCAAAACGGCGAGACCAAAACGAATTGAGAGCCTATTGTCCGTTAAGAGAGAAGCTATGAGATTGGAGAAATTGGAGAAGGTTTCAGCCTAATTCACCTCTTTCCTTACCAGTGGCTAGAGAGTGCAGAGGCAGGCTACAATCCTTTTTCAATCCCTCCCTCTGACCCTGGGGGAGACTGTGATATTGTCATAGCGCCTCAACTCTCAGGGAGAGACTCGGCTGGTGCTGACCGCATTCTCTCTCTGTTTCTCTCTGTTCCCCTTCCTTTACAAAGTGAAGACATTTAGAGGGGCCTAAACTGATGACACGCAGCTGTCAATTCCAAAATAAAAACGCACCGGAGTACATGAGCATTTTCACTTCAATCAAGATTAAAACAAATAAAACGTTTTTTGCATCAATGATGATGACAGTATTACCCTCAAAATCCATCTGGTTCACTTATGGGCTGTGGGGACTCGAAGCTGCCGTTCTCACCTCTTCAGGCCTACTTGTGATTTGAGAACCACAACAGTGTGAAGGCCCTTAACTCCCCTTTGAGAATGGCCGAGCAGAACCAGGGGTAGGCAACAAGACGCTGGCCTAGCCAGAGGCGCTGGCATCGCATGAAATAATTATTAATAATAACAAAGTAAAATGTGGTGAACTGCGAATTGTTGGGGGCTGAACCTGAAACTCTGGCTCCATTAAGTAAGTTCGGATGGAGACAATGACTGCGAATCTCACTCACCTCTCACCGTTATATGGACAGGATCACTCAGAGCCGAGGGAAGCGTCCGTACTTCCAGATCCGCTTCATACTGGCAGGAATAATTCCCAGTCTCCGAGTCATCTAGATCCGTGATGGTGAAGGACACCGAATGGATTCCTGCAGCATCAGACTGGACATGGGAGTGAGTGACCGCTCCTTGTCTGTATCAGTAACATTTGATGCCCGGATTTCCCCGGGGGCTTGTACAATAAAAAGTGACATCTCCACCCTTTTCAGCCAGGCCAGAATCCACTGAAATATCTGGTTTGGGCAGAGCTGGAATTGGAAAGGAAGAAGTATTAACGGTCGATTCAGAATCCAATACTGACCTGTCTGTGAACAATAAGATCAAAACCCGCACCTGGGGAAAAGGGGGCACTTAAAACAGTAAGTGGAGGGAGAAAGGGATTTAAAGTTTGGAATCCGCCGGATTCTTCTCGGTTTCTGATTCAGTCAGAGGTCTGGGGCAGGTTGGACTGAGGCCGGTGAGGGGACCCAGAGAGCAGCAGTCTGAACCTGAGGAATTGTCCAATCGGCTTGTGGTTCTGTTTGGATGAGAGCAGGGACCTGGCGGGTGGGTGAGCAGACTGGCCATTGCACAGTGATACAGGAAGCCATTCAATTGGGGCCAGCTTCAGAAATGTGGTGGTAGTTCGTGACAGTACAGGGAGGGGGGATTGACACTGTTCTCTGCAGCAAAGAGCGAGAGACCAGGCGGCTGTGTTTCCTGCCCGGTGCCAGGGTTCCGGATATCTGCCAGTTCTAAACCTCAACCAAAGTCTCTAACAGAATTGTCAGCGAGAGTATCCCTTTCAAATACTGGCGTCGACTCTGGTGAAACAGGTGAATCTTCCCCACCGCACAATAAACACACAGAGTCTCAATGATGCCTCCATTATCTTTGGAGTTGTTAAAGCCCCAAATATAATCTCCACACATTCACCATCCCCCCAATAAATGGTGTATTAAAGCCCCACATATCATTTCCACACATTCGCCCACCCACTTTGAATGTTGTATTAAAGCCGCAAATGTAATCCCCACATTCAATGTCCACCCGTAAATGCTATATTAAAATCCGAATACAATCTCCACCCATTCACCGCTAACCACCCACCCCCACCCCCAGAAAATGATAATGGGGACGATATCAGTCTCGACATGTTGGAGAGTCTCGCCTGAGATGAAAGTGATCCAATGCTACCATCCGCTGGCAGCACACGGCTACTGCAGACGCTGCTCTTTGCCAGTCGGTATGAGAAATGGAAAAAAATATTCTGGAAACGAATTCATTTGAAGCCTTTAGCAAAATGCAGTGTGCGTGTGTGTTGGTGGATGGTGCGGGGTGGGTGTTAAACATTGACAATGTCTTGCAGAGGGTTTACAGAGCACAGCAAAATGACCCTGACCCTGGGAGCAGTGTCTGAAATCTGTATCAACCGTCCACATTGCAGCCTGAAATAATCCCCCGAACACCATCTCCAGACAATATCTCCAACGGGGAAAGAGGAACAGAGCTCTTGGGCAGTGTCCACTGCTAAAGGGGCGAATGCACATGCTGAGCATCCGCTGCAAATTTGAATTCTCTTTGAAGCGTTAACACCCCATCAGCATGTGCCCGGACCCACCCACCTGGTGACTGAACCTCTCTGAGATTGGCAAAGAGTAGCGCCTGCAGTGGCCATGCCTGGCCAACGGATCATGGCATTTGACCACTTTCATCTCAGGTAAGGTTATCCAACCTGCGGAGAGTTAAACTTGCATTTTCCATCTCCCCCATTAACAATTTATTAATTTACTGAGGGAGGGTGAATGTGTGGAGTTTATATCGGTGTCGACTCTGGTGAAACAGGTGAATTCTCTCCACCGCTCAATAAACACACAGAGTCTCAAAGATGACTCGATTATATTTGGAGCAGTTAAAGCCCCAAATATAAACTCCACACATTCACCATGCCCCACAATAAATGTGGTATTAAAGTCCCATTTATAATTTCCACACATTCGCGCCCCCATTTATTGTTGCATTAAAATCCCAAATATAACCTCCGCACATTGATCCGCAACCACCCACACCCACCTTCAGAAAATTATAATGAGGGAGAAATAATTCTCGAGATGTTGGAGAGTCTCGCCTGAGATGAACGTGATCCAATGCTGCCAAGTGCTGGCAGCACACGGCACCAAATATAATCTCCACACATTCACCATCCCCCAATAAATGTTGTATTAAAGCCCCACATATAATTTCCACGCATTCGCGCCCCCCAGTGAATGTTGTATTAAAGTCGCAAATGTAATCCCCACATTCACTGCCCCCAGTAAATGTTATATTAAAATCCCAAATATAATCTCCACCCATTCAGAGCCAACCACCCACCCCCACCCCTAGAAAATGATAATGGGGGCAATATAAGTCTCAGCATGTTGGAGAGTCTCACCTGACATGAAAGTGATCCAATGCTACCAACTGCTGGCAGCACACGGCTACTGCAGGCACTGCTCTTTACCAGTCCATATTTGAAATGGAGAAAATTATCCTGGGAACGAATTCATTTGAAGCCTTTAGCAAAATGCAGTGTGTGTGTTGTTGGGTGGTGCGGGGTGGGGGTTAAACCTTGACATTGTCTTGCAGAGGGTTTACAGAGCACATCAAAGTTATCCTGACACTGGGAGCCGTGTTTGAAATATGTACCAAACGTCCACATTGCAACCTGGAATAAACCCCCCCAAAACATCTCCAGACAATATATACAACGGGAAAAGAGGACCAGAGGTCTTGGGCAGTGTCCGCTGCTAAAGGGCCGAATACACGAGCCAAACATCCGCTGCAAATTTGACTCTCCTTTGAAGCGTTCACACCGCATCAGCTTGTGCCCAGATCCAGCCACCTAGTGACTGATCCTCTTTGAGAGTGGCAAAGAGCAGTGCCTGCAGTAGCCGTGATCCTCCAGGAGATGTTGGCATTGGATCACTTTAATCTCAGGAAACGTTCTCCAACCTGTAGAGAGTTAAACTTTCATTTTCCATCTCCCCCATTATCAATTTATTAATTTACTGACGCATGATGAATTTGTGGAGTTTATACAGATGTCGACTCTGGTGAAACAGGTGAATTCTCCCCACCGTACAATACACACACAAAGTCTCAATGAAACCCCCATTATCTTTGGAGCTGGTAAAGTGGGGAGTTAATGGTAGATAATACGGAAATGGCAGATGAAATGAACAAATATTTCGCTTCTGCCTTCACAAAAGAGGATAAAAAAGTCATTTTAGTGATAGCTGCAAATCAGGAGCTAGAAGGGAGAAGAGAAATCGGTGAAATTACAATCACTAGGGAAACGGTGCTGAGCAAACTGATGGAGCTGTGGGCTGACAAGTCTCCGGGTCTTGATGGATTTCATCCTAGGGTCTTAAAAGGTGGCTATTGAGGGAGCCGATGCGCTGACGTTAATTTTCCAAACTTTGCTAGATTCTGGAAAGGTCTCATCAGGACCATTCATGTAAACCTCTAGTGCACTCTGCCCAACATGATCACATCCTCCTTTAGTTGGCGCGGAGAACTGTGCGCAATATTGTAGCTGAGGCCTAACCAGTTTATGATATAAATTCAGCATAACTTCCATGCTCTTGTTCCTCCAGTCTGGAACCTGTTGTCAAAATTCCAGCTCACTGTGTGTGATGTCCCTCCTCTCAATATAGCCTGAAACAGGAGACATCTGATGGGGAGGATGTTGAAAAAATTGCCGGGTTCATATTCCCTTCAACATGATCAAAAAAGCGGGCAGCATGTGGCAGATTTACCCTTGCCCGTTCTTCTTCCGAGACCAATTTTGCCCCATTTGCCAATACCCAGGGCATTTGAGTGACACGTTATGTTTCACAACACTCACCTGTTATAATGACAGAGACAGTTTTGCTGAGCTAGGACCAAAACTGCCTGACACTGTCAGAAGTTTTTCTCTACATTGGTAGTGTCCGTCTTGGTCTCTGCTCTCAACCCTGATTATTCCAACCTCTCGCCTTGTGACAACCTGGGGATGGGGGAATTTTCTTCCCTCTCTATGAAAGTAGAAGGTTTTCCAGTGGTAATCTGTAGCGGTGGTGCAGGAAATGGTGACAGTCTCTCCCAGTGCATACACCCAGATCGGTTGATGAAGAGATGCGACTGGTCTTGTTAACGGACCTACGGTGAAATGGAAATAAGGGAACTTGGAAATAGATCGTTGGATATTCATGTAGAGTGAAAAGCAATGAATGATTATCGATTGCACTGCGCTGATGGGTAATCCTGAACATTGTGAGCATACATTCCGCAGTAGAGGAACTCGTCCCTTATTTGATTAAAAAGCTGGGATTATGTATAGTCCCCCATAACAGCACGGTGCACCAAAGCACTTGATAGCAAATTAAGTACTTCAGAATTTCACTCAGTCTTCCAATATTCACAGTTCTGCGGATTTCCTCCACCCCACGGTCACTCCCCCACCCCAATCGGATGGGATTTATAGGAAGAAAGCATGGGGAAAAACGGGATGGATGTGATATGGAAGGGCTGGATTTAATCTGTGGAATTCCTTCAGTGTTAGAAAATGGCTGGGATTGTTCATATATATAATATATATGAAATGAAATGAATATTTATATATACACATAAACATAGATAGATATATAAATAGATAGATAGGAAATATATGAATATTATACTTATAAATAAATGAGTATATGTATAGAGATGGATAGATATGTTAGATATATATAAACATGTAAATGAAGTTGGAGACCTTATATATAATATACATATAAAAAATATATAAATATCTGTATGTGCATGTGTGTATATATAAATATATATATATATAAATTAATTTATTAAGATGTATATTATACATAATCTATCTATCTGTGCCTTTATACATACATATATATATATATATATATATATATATATATATATATACACACGCACGGTAAAGGTAGGACATACACAGCTACCATTGCAAAAGTTGAAGGGCAGTATACATGCACATATGCAGCCTCCGTCGAAGGGAGGTGGTTAATATCACAATTTAGCAATGTCGTAATGGTCAGAATTGCAGGTAAGTGAGGAGGAACAAAGGTTGGTAGAAAGATTTTTTTTTCTGTTATTCTATTATATATATTTTTATTTCCCTCCAAATGCAGGCTTTCATCACTGTCAAGGAATCATGTATCCTTTAACATCAATGGCCGTGCGTCCGTGCAGAACCGGATTGGTGCTGAAAGAAAGGACATTGTGTCGAGGTTTTTCATCTTGAACTCATCAGGACAGTCGTAAGAATACCGATGTGAGAGGAAGCGGCCTTAAAAGTGTTTAATACTGGACCTGAAAAATCTTACCGAATCGATCTTCATCTCAACACCTGACCGGAACATGTCGAGCATGGACTCTGAATTCACACTCTGTGAATCATGCTTATTGGCAGTGGGCGAAAACATATCTGGACAAAAAATTGTATATTGTATCAACGTTGCATATCTGGCATTTATTTATGGAATTTAATTGTTGGAAAATAGCTGGGATCATTTATATACATATATATATATATATATATATAATCCCTCATATTAATTAATTCATTTGTTTATATACATATATAGTTATATATATAAATTTATTGTGCATTTATATATAAATAAATGAATATATAAATTATATTCTATCTACATATATACGTTTATATGTACATTATATACATTGTATTTCTGCATAAATATATATGCAGGTAGATACCGTATATAATGTAGATATAGACATATATAAGTAGATAGAATATATATATAATCTATCATTATATTAACTTACTAATTTATTCAAATATATATAAATATATCGTATATATGTATATATATATATATATAAATAAATGAATATATAAGTATATATGATTATATGTACATTATATACATGAGCTACCTGCATGTATGATCTGGACAGTCTGCAAGGATTAGAGAACAGCTTTGGGGCAGGGGTAGAGGAGACAGGGGTGGGGGAATTCATTCACGGCACCATCCACCTTTATCCAGGTTTCCATTTAAGCCATGGTGTGCATGTCATCATTCACAATAAACACAATGCTCCCAAAGGCCTCTCAGTTGCTCAGTCGCTCGAACAGTGGTGAATATATTATTCACTCTATCAACTCGGACTAGACGCCCTCAAGATTTTAAACGGCTCTCTGGACCGTTCTGTCAACCTTTCCTCCTGCACGGAGAACAATCCTATCTTCTGCAATCTAAAGACATGACTGAACACCCTCACCCCGGTCAGCTTTCGAGTAAATAGCATCTGCCGCCAATCTCAGTCTAGAATTTGATTGACTGTTCCAGTTGATGTGCTGACCTCTCTGGAGCAACCTGCAAATTTCCTTTGTTTTTCCAGCTTTGATCGGAAATAATATGTCGAGGCCTGGAATATCGAATGGAATACTATCGCGACACCCTGAGAGCTTTGTGTCCCATTTCACTGCAGACAGACGCAGGTGGGTGCACACTGTCTGGGTGCAAGCCTCAATTAAACAATAGCAGCGTGGGCTCTGGAAAAGTGAATTGTTGTGGTTGGAATCTAATGCATTTTTGAGACATTCCCATTGCTTTTCTTCCCTGCTACGAATTTTGATTTATCCACCCATGAAGTGAGGCGAACCGAGTGATGCCGTTGATGAGGATGTTGATACTGGTGTATTCAACATGTGCAATGGGGAGATGACGGGGATCGAACATCGGACAGCACACATGCGACAGAAGTGTTCTAACACTGAGCTGCATTACATTTAATCAATTAGCTAAGTGAACAAAGTGGGTAATGAGGCCATGTTGACATTCGAGGCGGCTCTATCGTTAAATTACCCATCTGTAAATTTACTTCATTTACCTGCCCATGTCCCATTTTGTATCTTTGTCACATTCACGCCATGCACGATCCTGATGTGCTCCCTTTTCACACAGTGACACGGGCAGTATCCCAGTTGGATAGATTGAAGCATGAAGATTCAGCACTGATGGACACCGACTTGCGAGCAGGCAGCACGATCATGGTAAATTGGAGAAGAAATGGAGATTGGGAGATGTGGGCAGCGGTTTGTAGGAGCGGAGGTTTGGCGAGATTTTAGTTATAAGAAGTGGATTGATGGATGCAGTTTTGAGGAGGGCACCGCGTTTCGAAATGGAGGGATTTTAAGGAAGTTACATCTGTATTTGTAGGTGTTAGGAATCAGTTTTTAGATTTAATGTTAATATTGGTTTTCATTTATGTATCTGCGTGTAAAGGAGAGCTTAGGTTGAGTTCTGGTTTCAGTTTCAAAGCTGCTTGCAATTGAGGATTTTACGACTGTTTTAGCTATGGTAAATATAGAAGAGGACAAGAATGGGGTTGTTTAATTGAGTTGGGGGCTTTAATTTATGATTGGAACAGCGGTGATGTTCAAAGGATCTATTAACAACAAGGCGTAATATGCATCTCCACACATTCATCCCGCCCCCAGTAAATGTTGTATTGAAGCCCCAAATATAATCCTCACACATTCACACCACCGTCCCCAAGAAAAAAGATTATATTTGCTGTGCCTTCAAAATCGTCTGCAAGACACTGTCACTGTTTAGCCCCGCCCAAAGATACATTGCTGAAGGTTTCTCATGAACACATTCTCAATATAATTTTCTCCATTTCTCACGCCGAATCTTTATCCCAAGAACAAACGCAGGAAACACCCATATTTTATGTGGGGGGGATTTAATTTTTTACATCATTACCCCCTTTTTTTCCCCCTGCGTGTGTGTACCCGGCCCGAGAGGAGATGATTGAGACAGAGCAGGGCCCCTGCTGTTGAGGAGTTCGGAGAGGTCTGTCTGGTGCGGCGGTGACGGCTGATTTGTACATAAGAAGATGCGGCAGTTCTTGTTGAAAAAACAGAACGGCTTCTCCCGAGCACTCTCCGCACACACTGATTCTCTTAGCAAGGCCGCTCGGATTTATAAAGAAGTTACAGAATATCACTTAAACCCGCCGCCTCACATTCAGGGACACTCAACCCTCCATCGTCACAAGGTCTTCGACAGTTTCACATTTAGCTCCGGCTCTCTCTCTCTCTCCAATCTGAGGAGCAGCCAGAAGATCATCGCTTCCCAATGCCTGTCTCTGGGACCAAACCCATTCTCCAGGAGGCAGTGGTCTCCATTCTGCTGATGATGGGTAAGTGCAGTTCCTTCCTTTTTAAAATTGGTTAACACTCACATGAGGGATTTCATTTTAAAAGACACCAGACACCCATCTCTCCCTCTCTAAAACTCGAAATGAGGAAGTTTCAAACAGGGTTTCTGCTCCAAACTCATTAAACTCTTTCCTGAAGCGTAAAGAATTGAGGCCGGACGTTCTCGGGCTGTTCCTTCTCACCCCAATGCTCCGCTCCTCAAAACTTTCAACTCCAAATCTTTCCTTTTAGCTCGGCGATAACTCTGATTCTCCTGACTTGCACTTAGAATTTAAAACCTTTCCCTTCTGTTTAAAACCAATCACTATATCTGTAACCCACTCCAGCCCCTACAATCTTCATCCTCCTGTTCAAATCCCTCTCTCACCACCACCTTACCTACCTCTGTATCCTCCTCCGCCCCTACAGTCTTCATCCTCCTGTTCACATCCGTCTCTGACCCCCACTGTCATGCCGTATTCCCCTACCCCTCCCTTTCTTATTCATCCCATTCCCCTTTCCAATGTTCCGATCAGATCTTCCTGCTTTCAGTCAACTGGTTCCAGCTCATAAAATTAAATGTTCTTCCCACGCCCCCACCCCTGCAATGATCTGCTCCTGTAGAAATTTCACGAGTTATAATTTGCAATCGCTGCCCTTGTGATTTCACAGCAATGCTTGTGCAGCAACACTTCCAGTACAACCTACTAACCGATGTCTTTACTGATCTGCTTCCATTTCCATGTGGTGCATTGCAGCGGTGTCGCTTGGAGCTCAGCGTGGTGAGTAATTCAATTAATCTAAGGCTCTCTGGTGTATGTTTACATTCACTGCAGAATGCGGCCCATTCCCACTGGCCAATCGCAAACAGCGATAACTGATCGGGCACCTCATCAAATGGGTTTTGGGAACCAAAGTACCCCCCTCATGGCCCCTTTATCCACCTTGCGAGTTAGTACACCAAAAAATCCTCTTGTATGTTGGTAAAACATGATTTCCCCTGAAAAAAGCCATGTGAGCTCTTCCTGATCTAAGTGTGATTTTCTAAGTAACCTGCTACAACCTCCATAAATGCCTCCCAACATTCGTGGACCTGGAAAGGGACAGGATTTGGTACAGGCTGCACAAATACCCCTCCAAGTGCAACATTATAATGGAATCAATATCACTAAACATTTTGTATTGATGGTTGCAATCTGGTCAGATAGTTTAGTTCATGGAATTTCCTCCCTAACAGCATTATGGGTGTATCTACACTGCAGCGGTTCAAGACGGCAGCCAGCCACCACCTCCTCATGAGGAAATTAGTGATAGGCAATCGATGCTGGCCCAACCAGCGACGCCTACACCCCATGAACAAATGAAACAATTGTTAAGGATAACACCCCACCTGGGTTATGTCCAGCTGGGCGGCGGGCATAACATTGTCCGGCGGGCGTTAATGAGTGTGTGGGATGCAGGGGAGCGGATTCGTTGTGGACACCAATAAGAATGATTGTATCAAACCTGTTGTGTGTGATATATTGTTCTTCTTCAGCTTCCTTACCCAAACCCATCCTGTCTCTGGATCCGGCATCGAGTTTTATTCTAGTGGGAGAAGAGTTCTCCCTTGTCTGTCATTTCCCTCTCACCCGCTGCAATGTGGAACTCTACAAGAGTTTCAAAGACCGAGTCTTGGCCGCGAATGAAGTGAACTATACCGCCACCTTCAAGGTCGCTGCAGCTTTACCAACGAAAGGGCCGAACTCCTACACGTGCAAATACCAAAAATTCTTCCAGAGGAACCTAACCTGGTCCTATTCACCAATCAGCAACCCGGTGCAGTTCAATGTAGCAGGTAAGGGAGACTCAACAAGACCCTGACTGAGAGGGAGAAACACTGAAGGTCGCTTATTTTTATTTGGTTCATTGGGTGTGGTCATCGCCGGCTCAGCCAGCATTTATTACCCATCCCTAATTACCCTTGTTCAGGGGGCATTTAAGAGTCTAAATCGGGATCCAGACTCACATGGAGGGCAGAGCAGACAAGGGCGGCAGATTTACTTCCCTAAAGGACATTAGTGAATCCAGATGTGGTTTTACGAAATTCCTCTCATGGTCATCACTAGAGTTTTGATTCTGGATGGTGGCCAAATTGGATCCCAAACCCTAAGAGCATTACCCTGGGTGTTTGGATTATTAGTCTATCGACAATACCACTACTCCATTCCCTCCCACAGAGCAGGGGGACCTCAGTTCCTCTATTTCATCACCTGATGCTAGAGAAAGAGACACATGCTGTATATGTGACCGTAGGAACAGCTGGCATGTATCACAGCAGGTGTGACGGGTCATGTAATGCAGGAATTCCTACATCAACTTGGGGTTGCCATAGCCAGAGAGTGGAAAGCAAGAGCAGAAATATTAGCATGCAGCTCATAGCGGCTGATTAGCACAATCTTTGAACCCACAAACTCTAAAAGTTAGAATTTTTCACCCAGCTTTGAGTTGCGCAATCAGTTGGGCTCTGAGCTGTAGTCAGGACTGATCAACATGAGCCAAGGAACAAGGTCCCCTTGCCGCTTCGAGCTTCCTTTCACAATGTTGTCCTTCTATTCACAAAAAGCGCTGGTAATAAACGATCTGGGGTCGGGAGATGTCGAATCCATATCAGTGGAGATAAATAATAAGAAGGGGTAGAATACAACAATGCTAGCCAGCTAACTGCCAGTCACCATCAGTGGTGCATCCTCCATGGCAGTGCAAACTTGCCAGCTGATCAGCACTCTCTTCACATTCGGTATAAATTGTTGTTTTGTGCATCATCTTATATTGATATCCTTGCAAGATGTCCTGATGAGCGCAAGATGAAAAGCTTCTACGGTTCTCTTTTTCAGCCATACCTGTTTGCTCCTTGCACACTATTTCTTACAGATGAGCTTCCAAAGCCCGCAATCTCCGTGCAGCCGGCCTCCAGTGTGCTCTCGGTGGGAGATCAGGTTCACATTAACTGCACCACCAACTACCCAAGCCGCCTGTCCCGCTTGTACAGGGAACGTGACGGGCGTATCATTGACACGCACAACACCTCAGAGTCCATGAGGACCGTCATCTTCACCATCAAGGAGCTGGAGCCAATGGATAGTGGAGCATACAGCTGCAACATGGTGAAGATGGTGCTAGGGAAAGATTACGGGTCCCCGCGTAGCGACTTCGTGCAGTTCAATGTGACCGGTAAGCCATGTGTTATTCAATGTATCTTTGACGCATAAAAAGGCAAAATTAGTGGATCTTGACTTAAATGCACACAGTTTTCAGAACATAATAAATGAATTAATGGCACGAGTAGAGGTTAATGGGCATGATCTTATAGCCATTACAGAGACAATTTTACAAGGAGGTCAAAGATGGGATCTATATATTCAGAGGTATGTGATTTTTTGAAAGGACAGGCAGGAAGGAAAGCGTGGTGGGGTTGCTTTGTTAGTATGAAATGGCAGAAATGCATAATAAGAAATGATCTTGGATAGAAAGATGTTGAATCCATATCGGTGGAGATAATTAGTAACAAGTGGAAGAAGACAACAATGCTTGGCAGTTAGCTGTCACTCATCATCAATGGTACATTCTCCATGGCAGCACTACATGCCAGCCAAACAGCACTCTTCACATGTGGCAGAAAAAATAGTTTGCACGCCTGAATTAGTCACCAGTCTGAACACAGGAACTGGCAAATCATGTCTTTGGCTTTGCATTCTAAGACTCCACAATACTCTTTTTAGCGCCCAGGCAAACAGGGGCGAGTGTCCTATCATCATTCACCCTCCACCTAACATAATTCTGGGGCAACGCGGGATGGGGCACTTGACTAGACAACAACACGTAATTACGTAGGAGGAGCTGGCAAGCCTAGGGGAAACGCCAGGTGGAGCTGGTCCACAGCCTTGGTCTATTTGCTTGATAAAATGATATAGATGCCAGAGGCGCTTGCAAAGGAACTTCACCAGGCTGATTCCAGGGCTGACCGGGGCTGTCCTGTGAGGAACGACCCAGTAACTTTGGGCCTGGAGTGAGGTTTCCTGGTTGAAGTATCGCAAAATTCTCAGAGGGGTATGACGGGGTTGATGCCAGCAGGTTCTGGCTGGCATCCTTCCGCCGCAACCCAACTGCCTGCCGCCATCTCCCCACCCCCACCCCCGCTTCGGCTGGCTAGAGAGTGGAAAACAAGAGCGGGAGGGGACGTGATGATCCTGCTCCATCTTTATGGTATTCGGCAGCTGGGGGCTGCACGCTCCTGTCCCTGCTGTTACCATGTAGCCATTGATCATTCCACCCCCGATTTGACATTGTGTCCACACGTAAGACGAGACCTTAGACCATTTCTGACTCCCTATAGCTGCCATCTCAGTTCCATAAACAGCCTTTCCAGCACCAGAGTGTGTAAGATGATGATCTGTGCGCTGCCTCACTTGAGGAAGTGCGTGGTGTCAAGATGTTTACTTCTTATTGAATACTAATGTTGCAGTCAGAAGGAAGGTTCCTCTCTGAATCAATCGCCTCAAATGTCTCAGTCAGGGTCAGATCCTGTCTTTAGCTGGCCAATCTGAAGACTTGCCTTTCACTGCTCTTTGGTCTCCTTAGTTAAGGAAGGATGTAAATGTATTACAGGCGTTTCAAGGGATGTTTACTACGTTGATACCTAGAATGAGTGGATTGTCTTGTGTGGAAAGGCTGGCCAGACTGGCGTTGTTGGTGTTCAGATGATGAGGGGGGATTTGATTGAAATATATAAGATTCTGAACGGTCAGGACAAAGTGGAGGTCGAAAGGATGTTTCCTCTTGTGGGTGAGTCCAGAAGTAGGGGACACTGTTTTCAAATTAGGTTTCGCCCTTTTAGGACAGAGATGTGGAGATTCTGTTTCTCTCAGTGCATGTTGCGAATTTGGAACTCTTCGCCTCAGAAGGTGGTGGAGGCGGGGTCATTGAATATTTTAAAGCGGAGGTAGAAAGATTCTTGTTCAGCAAGGAAATGAAAGAGTATCGGGGATAGTTGGGAACCTGGAAGTCGAAACAGTAGAAGGTTAATCATGATCTCATGGAATGATGGATTAAAGACCTCAAGTCCAAGAGTAAATACATCTACCTCCGACAGTGCAGCACTCCCTCAGTACTGGGACTGGGTGGAGTGTCGGCCGGGATTCTGGAGCTCAAATCCTAAAGTATATACATGTAGCTCCGACAGTGAAGCACTCCCTCAGTTCTGGCACCGGGAAGAGTTTCTGCCTGGTTTATCGAGCTCAATAAATAGAGTATATCCATTTACCCTCGACAGTGCAGCATTCATTCTGCACTGGTAGCGGGGGAAATGTCGGACTGGATTGTGGAGCTCAAATCCTGGAGCATATGTATTTACTCCTTACCGTGTAGAAGCCTTTCTGTGTTCACACAGGGGTGTTTTGATCTGAATTAGCGAGTTGAGGTGCCTGCAGACAATATTGAGAACCAGATGCTGGTTGCAAAATAACCCCACGCCGACCCAAGATCCCGGTATTTCTCCTGGTGCATCAATACCTGACTCAGTCAGTCACCCAGTGTGTGCTGTGGACTACTCATGTCTGCGTCTTTTTAATTTCAGAGGAGCTCCCCAGGGCCACAATCTCTGTCGAACCGCCTTCTGGCGTGGTCAGAAGTGGGAGGCCCATTCGACTGACCTGCACAGGCGCCATTCTGAACTCCGGTGGCCTATTCTACTTCTACCGCGATGGAGAAACGAGGGGAACAATACATGTGTCAGGCTCTGTGCCGTCGGCCTCCTTCATCGTCAATGACTTGATCAGTGCCGGAAAATGGAGCTTCAACTGTGGCTATGCCAGGATAGTAAAGCAGACAGCATATTACTCACCTCGCAGCGAAGCGGTTCAGGTAAATGTGACAGGTGAGTAACATTTAATAGCCGCCTGAGGGGCCAGCCGAAATCACAATTTCAGTTCAGGAATCTATGCTGGCAATAACAAGCTCTCTACCCGACACCTCTATGCACAATTCCATCATCTCTAAATTGTCACAATATTTTTCGGATTCTTAGTGCCAAATGAGCATAGACATCCTCTTATCGATTGTTGCATAACTTAGATCTTTGTTTTCGACTGCCATTCCTCACTTAAGTCCAAAGCCGGTGACTCAGCCACTCTCCCTTCCCATTGTCCAGACACTGGAACAGAATGGTCAATTCCGCGGTGCCATTTTTGACCCAGAGATGAGATTTCAAACAAATTTCCTCTCATTCGTTAATGGCATTGGGGCATCGAAGGCGGGGCCCAGCATTTAATGCTTCTCCCTAATTGCCCCATAAGAAGGTGGTGGTGAGCTGCCTTCTTGAACCGCAGCAGTGTCAGAACACCGGGCTGTTATGGAGGGAGTTCAGGAGTTTTGACCCTGGTAGGTCACCATTGACCAGAAACTGAACTGCACCTGCCATATATATACTGTAGCCATAAGAGCAGGTCAGAGGCTGGGGATACTGCAACGGGTAATTCACCTCCTGGCTCCACAAAGTCTGTGTCCAATCTACAAGGCACAATTAAGGAGTGTAATGGAATACTCTGCACTTGCCTGGATTAGTGCAGCTCCCTCAAAACTCAGGAAGATCGACACAATCCAGGACAAAGCAGCCCCGCTTGATTGGCACAGCATCCACAAACATTCTCTCCGCCCACCACTGAAGAAGATTGTCAGCAGTTTGTACCATATACAAGATTCTCTGCAGCAACTCGCCAAGGCTCTTTAAAGTGCACATTCCAAAACAACGACCACCACCAACTAGAAGGACAATGATAATAGAAACATGGGAACAACACCAACTGGATGTTCCCCTCCAAGGCATGCATCATCCTGACTTAGAACTGCATCGCTGCTCCTTCACTGTCACTGGGTGAAAATCCTGGAACTCCCTCCCGAAGAGCACTGTTTTTGGGACTATCCCACAGGCCCTGCAGTGGCTCAAGAAGGCAGCTCATGACCACTTTCTCAAGATGAACTAGGGATGGGCAATACATTCTGGCCCAGCCAGCAAAGCCCACATCCCGTGAATGATTATAAAATAGAAAAATCCTGCTAGAGTGAACGAATGACTTTGTCGTTCCCAGGAAGTGTAGTGTGTGAATGGAATAGGAACTTTCAGATGGTGGTGTTGCAATGTGTCTGCTAATCATTTGCCGAGTCATAAAGACCGTGCGAATGCTGCCCATTTCCACCTCTATAACATGGATCGATTCCCACTGTCTCAGCTCATCTGAACCTGAAAGACTCATCTGTGCATTGTTGTTGCATCTAGAATTGATAGTTTCAGCACGATTGCGGTTAGACTCCCATCTTCTAACCTCTGTAGCCCTAAGCTGATCCAGTATGCCGGGGTGCTCCATGTCCTCACATGCACTGAGTCCCGCTCTTGTATTTACACTCTGAGCTCACTGTCCTACATTGCCGCCTGCTCCAGGAACGTCACAACCTTGACATGATAATCTTTCTCTTCAACTGCCTCACCCTGGCCCTGTACCCTCCCGTAGGAACCTACAATATGGACTCCTCTTGACAGGTCTCTACATGGGCTCTCGGCACATCCCTATGTTCAATGCTCAATTCCTAATCCTCATCTTCCCGTACAAATCCATAGAGGACACCTCGGCCCATCCCCGTCACCATCACCCCTCCACCGTCACTGTAATCCCACAATGTGCACTGTGCAACTTTGGTCTCCTTATTGAAGGAAGGACATTGGATGCGGCTCAGCGGAATTTTCCCAGATTTCCACCTGAAATGAGTGGGGTGTCTCCTGAGGAAAGGTTGGACAGACTGGCCTTGTTTGCACTGGAGTTTAGAACAGTGAGAGGTGATTCGTTGGAATTGTACAAGATCCTGAACGGCCTTGGAAAGGTGTGCGTGGAAGGGATATTTCCTCTTCTGGGTGAGGCCTGAATAAAAGTGCACTATTTTAACGTCAGCGCTCACCATTCAAGGCCAGAGATGAGGAGGATTCCTTTCTCTCAGAGGGCTGTGCGACCTTGGAACTCTCTGGCTCAGAAGGCAGTTGAGGCGGTGTAATTTAATAGTTTCAAGGTGGAAGTAGATAGACTGCTGTCAGGCAAGATAATAAGACGTGATTGGGAAATGGATGGGAATGTGGAAATCGAAACACAAGAAGATTGAAAGGCGGAACAATTTGAATCGTCTACTTCAGTTCATACTTCCCATGTTCTGGTATTCAATCCCGGCCTCTTGAAAATCCTGGGAGTTCCATCTCTGCACCATTGGCAGCCAAGCCTTAAGACCGGGGGCCCTCCACCCTTGAACTCACTCTCTAAACCTTTCTTTCTCTATTCACTACCCCCATACAGAGCAGCTTGCATCCACTCAAACTGCGCCCCACATCCCCACAATCACTCTTATTCTTTAAGATTCCCCTCCAAAACCATCTCTTTGACCAAAACCAACCTGCTTTGAACACCTACAACCACACGAAACCCCTCCACTTCTCTCTCTCTCTCCCCCGCCGCACCCCCCCCACCCCCCAACCCGCGCGCCCCCCCCCCCCCCCCCCCCCCCCACAACCCCACACACACTCCTTAAACCAGCTTATATTTCAACTCTTTCTTGGACTCGAACTCAAGTTCTGTTGAAGGGTCATGAGGACTCGAAACGTCAACTCTTTTTGTCTCCGCCGATACTGCCAGACCTGCTGAGTTTTTCCAGATAATTCTGTTATTGTTTTGGATTTCCAGCATCCGCAGTTTTTTTTTTTTTATATCTGCTTTGAACAAGGTTAGAGAGAGAGTGAGGGTCGAGGCGCTCTGCAGGCACTATACAGTAGGACCAGATATGTGTTTCGAGGATGTTGGAGGGACTGGGAGGGGGCGAGGGTCCATTGAGGGATATGAAAAGGTGTTTGAGAACTGCAGGAGCTGGGGGTGGTTACAGGGATAGGCAGCGAGTGGGTGAGGGGCCATGCAGGGCTTTGAACAGACGGTTGAGAATTTTAGGGGCTGGAGGAGGTTACAGACATCGGGAGGAGGACGGCAAGGAAGGGATTTGAACAAGAGCATGAGAATTGTACTGGAGAGAGAAAGTTACAGAGATAGGGAGGGAAGGTGTGGGGGGAGGGGTGGGATTTCAACAGGAAGATGAGAATTATAGGGGTTGGAGGAGACTACAGAGATGGAAAGGAGGACGAGGGGGCATTTATGTATTGGCCCTGTAATATTGTGTGCAGTTTTGGTCTCCTTATTTAAGAAAGAATGAAAATGCATTCGATTCAGATAAGGTTTACCAGACTAATGCCAGCCTGTCGGGTTGTCTTATGAAGAAAGGCTGGACAGTTTAGTCTTGTATCCACAGGAGTTTAGAAGAGTAAACACCGATTGGATTGAAACCTTCAAGGTCCTGAGGGGAATTCACAGGGTTGATGTGGAGAGGATGTTTCCTCTTGTGGGAGAATATAAAATTAGGTGTCACTGTTTAAAAATATTGCGTGGCCCATTGAATATAGAGATTAGACGAA
Source organism: Isurus oxyrinchus (assembly GCA_026770705.1). Lineage (NCBI taxonomy): Eukaryota > Metazoa > Chordata > Chondrichthyes > Lamniformes > Lamnidae > Isurus > Isurus oxyrinchus. The sequence goes on from JANJGN010000048.1 coordinate 1,251,766, forward strand.
TTTTTTTTTGAGAATTGTGAGACTTTGGAAAACTCTTCCTCAAAAGGCGGTGGAAGCAGAGCGTTTGAATATTTTTAATTTAAAACTGGATAGATTCTTGGCACCTAATGGGGTGAAAGTTTATGGGTGGTAGGCGGGAAATGACAATCAAGTAAGCCATTATTATATTGAATGGCGGCGAAGGCCCAAGGGGCCAACTCCTGCTCCGTATTTGAATGTCCGTATGAAGGATGAGAATTGTGGAGGCTGGAGGAGGTTACAGGAATAGGGAGGGAGGAGCCAGTTAGGGATTGGAACAGGAGGATGAGAATTGTTCGGACTGGAGAAGGTTACAGAGATAAGGAGGCAGCGGGCGATGTGCTATGCTGATATTTGAACAGGATGGGAATTGTAGGGGCAGGAGCAGGTTACAGAGATAGGGAGAGAGGTGGTGAGGGAGGGAGTTGAACAGGAGGATGAGAATTTTAGGGGCTGGAGGAGGTTACAGAGATAGGGAGGGAGGGGTTGAGGGAGGGATTTGAATAGGAGGATGAGAATTGTAGGGGCAGGAGCAGGATAAAGACATAGGGAGGGAGGGGCTGGCGGGGTATTTGAACAGGAGGATGAGAATTTTATTGGCTCTGGGAGGTTACAGATATAAGAAGGAAGGGAAGGGTGAAGAACAATTGTCGCATTTGAACAAGAGTATGAGAATTGTAGTGTCTGAAAGAGGTTATTGAGATAAGGAGCACGGGACCGTGGGACCTGAAAGGGATTTGAAAAGGAGGATGAGAATTGTAGGGGCTGGAGAATGTTACAGAAATAGGGAGGGAGGGGCTGAGGGACTACGATGATATTTGATCATGAGGATGAGAGTGACAGGGGCTGGAGGAGATTACACATTTAGGGATTGAGGTGGTAGGAGTGCCATGGAGTGATTTGAACTGGAGGGTGTGAATTGGAGGGTTTGAGGGAAATTACAGAGATAGGGAGGGAGGGAGCAAAGGCCATATAAGAATTGGAACAAGGTAGTGAGAATCTTAGGGGCTGGAGAAAGGTACAGAGATAGGCAGGAAGGGTGCGGGGGGCCATGGAGGGATTTAAAAAGAAGAGTGAGAATTGTAGTTTTTGGATTAGGTTACAGAAATAGAGAGGGATTGAACAATGGGCTATGGAGATATTTGAATAGGAGATTGAGAATTGTCGGGGCCGGGAATGAATGAGAAATGTGTAAATAGAGGGCGAGGAACAATCATGGTGTTTGAATATAGGGATGAAAATAATGGGGGCTGGAGGAGACTACAAAGTTAGGTGGGCTGGTGATGGGGCATTGAGAGATTTGGAGCGGGGTGTAAGAATTGTACTATGTGGTGCAGGATGCATTCATATTCAGTGGACAATGGGGTCAAGGAGCCGTTACTCGTCTTTTCAAACTTGTGTGAGAATTACAGATTAATATTATCCCCTCTCTTCTAGATTTTAATGGAACATCCGAGTCATTCCCAAACGGTTTGTGCCTCGTCGCTATTGCCCTGCTTTGGATTGTATCTATCCTGGGAACAGAGTGAAATGCAGTAAAGAGAAAATATTGCTGCAAATATGTGGTTTATCACTCGACATTTCACTTTGAATAAAAGCAATTTTGAACCAATCTCACTGTCTACATCATGATATCAAAGTGCACTAATTTTCCACGAGCAAATATCATCAATGTGACTGAAGGTTCCCTGATGCTAAACCCCAGGTGCAGCATTATAATCCGCTTTCAGCCACAAAGGATGTAAGATGCACCCAATCTCCTCACTCATTTTACGAGGGGCTCTTATAAAGGCGGTAAAGAATATTCAGTTGGGGAGGAGATTTTTGTCAGCATGCTAATGCCACTGAAGCAGTCCATACCCAAATGCAGCAAGAGATGGACAATATCCCAGGTTCGTCTGACAAGTGGCATGTAGCATTCTAAGCAAACAAGTATCAGGCAGTAACCACCTCCGACAAGCGAGAAACCAGTCTTTACCCCTTGATACTCAGTGGCATTACCAGCGGTGAATCCCCCACTATCAACGTCCTGGGTGTTAACATTGACCGGATGTACTGGAATAGTCATATAAATACTGTGGCTAAAGGAGCAGATCAGAGTGTAGGAATCTTATGACGAGTAGCTCATCTCCTGACCCCCCAAATCCTGTCCAACCTCTACCAGACAGAATTCAGGAGTGTGTTGCAATATTCCCCACTATCCTGGATTAGTGCAGCTCCCACAACGCACAAGAATTTCGACACCATCCAGGGTAAAGCAGCCCCACTTGATTGGCACCCCATCCACAAACATTCACTCCCTCCACCACGGACGCACAGTAGCAGCAGTGTGTGTACCATCTACAAGATACACTGTTGAATTTCACCAAGTCTCCTTCGACAGCTCCTTTCAAAACCACAACCGCTACTGCGTAGGAGGAAGAGGGCGGCGGATACATGGGAACGGAATCATCTGGATGTTCTCTTCCAAGCAACACACCATCCTGACTTGGAAATACGTCAGCCCTTTCTTCACTGTCACTGGGTCAAAATCCAGGAACCTCCTCCCAAAAAGCATTATGGGTATAACCAAACCACATGGACTGCAGCGTTCAAGAAGGCAGCTCAGCAACAAATTCTCAAGGGCAACTAGGGATGGAAAATAAATGCTGGCCCAGCCAGTGAAGCCCACACGAATAAGCAATAAAGATTCCTGAGGTCCAGGGGAATGGGGCTCTGGGGATTGGTGGGAAATTCCACCATCATTGTGGATGGAATTTAACTTCAAATAATAAATCTAGAATTGAAAGCAGAACTGTCCCATTGATTGCCATGAGTAGCCCAACTTCTTCACTGATGTCCTTTAGAGAGGGAATAATACCTAATAGACTCATAGACGTTTACAATACGGAAGGAGGCCATTCTGCCCATTGTATCCGCGCTGGCCAACAAAGATTGGACCATATTAATCCCATTTTCCAGCGCTTGGGCCAAATCCTCGGGAGTCATGGCAACGCAAGTGAATATCTAAATACTTCTTTAATGTAGTGAGAGTTTCTGACTCAACCGCCCTTTCAGGCCACGAGATGCAGACCCCCACCATGCATCCTTAACTCATCCACCTACATGCAACTCCAGACATTCAGAAATGTGGCTGACTCTTAACCACTATCCGTCACTGCCTAAAAAGCCAATCAGTTCAGTGCCGTTAAGGGATGGGCATCGAACCTTGGCCTTGCCCTTGATGCCCACAACCCATGAAAGAATAAAGACAACGATAGTAAAGACAAGAGACACGCAGTAAGAAATGTTCCCTTTAAATCAGCTTCTTCAACATGGACCAACTGGACCGGCTGCAGACCCCCAAAGCCCCTCCATATGGCCCCTGGAGGCTCTTTACAAAATTCAGGTCAAACAGATGATTTTCAATGGAAGATGTTGCACGGAGCTGTTCCTCCAATCAGAGACTGTTTGTCTCCCGCGTTTGAGGCGCCTCTGTGTGTGTGTGTGGGGTGGGCAGGAGAGGCACGAGAGACTGAGGGGCTGCCGGTTTGCGATAGGCATTGTATTTGAGGGAGGGGGTGATAGATTAGGTGTGTGCTGGTAGTGCGAGAGATTGAGAATGTGAGGCGAGGGTGCCAGAGGCTGAGAATTTGTGGGGCTTTGCGAGGGACTGAGTATGTGTGGGTGGGAGTGCGACGGACTGAGACTTTGAGGTGTATGGCGAGAGTTGTCGGGGGGGGGGGAGTTGCGAGAGACTGGAGCAAGAAACAGATTGTGTGGGTGTGTGTGGGGGATTGAGGATGCACGGAGGCATGAGAGAGGCTGAGTATATATGTGGGGGTGTGCGAGGGATTGAGTGTGTGTCGGTTTAGTTCGATGGACTGAGTGTGTGTGGGGGTGAGTGTGAGGGACTGAGTATGTGTCGGGGTGAATGAGAGGAACTAAGTGTTTTTGGCGAGAGTGTGAGAAATTGAATTTGTGTGGGTGTGTGTGCTAGTGAAAGATTACACTCGGGGAAGTGCAAGGGACTGATTTTGTGTGGGTAGTGGATTGCATGGGACTTTGTATGTGTGTGGGGGGGGAAGTACAAGTGGTTGAGCATGTGCTGGGATGATTGCAGGGGCTGAGTGTGTGTGATGGTCAGTGCGAGGGAATGATAAATTAGGGGGATAGTGCGAGGGACAGAGTGTGTGTGGGGTGATTGTGAGAGAGTGAGTTTAAGTTGCTGAGTGCGAGGGTCTAAGCGTCTTGCGTGAGTGCCAGGGTGTGACTGTGTTGGGGGGATATGCAAGAGACTGATTATTGTAGGTGTGAGTGACAGAGACTGATTTTCTGTGGGTGACTGCGAGTGACTCACTGTGTGTGGGGGAATATGAACGACTGAACATGTGTCAGGAAGTGCGCTAGACTGAGTGTATGTGTGTGGGGGTGATTGAGAGTGATTGAGTATGTGTGGGAGTGAGTGCAAGAGACTGAGTATATGTGTGGGAGGTGCGGGGGACTCATTGTGCATTAAGGTGAGTGTGTGAGACTGATTTCCTGTGTGGCGGAGATTGTGAGTGAATGAATATGTGTGGGAGGGAGGGCAGGAGACTGAGTATATGTGAGGATAGTGCGAGGGAATGAGTATGCATAGAGTTGAGTGTGAGAGACTGTGTGAATTTGGGGAGAATGTGAGAAACTGAGTGTTTGTGGGTGTGTATGCTCAAGGGATCGATTATGTTAGTGGGGGTTTGTGATATACTGATTATGTGTGGGGACGAATGCAATCATCTGTGTATTTATGGGAGGGATGCCAAAGGCTGAATTTGTGTGGGGAGAGTGCGAGGGAGTGAGTGGTTGTGGGTGATTGCATGTGTCTGTGAGTATGTGTAGGGAGGGATTGCGAGTGACTGAGTATGTGTGGGGGCAGTGCGAGGGATTGACTGATTGTGGAGGTGAACGTGAGAGAATGAACATGTGTGAGGAAAGTGAGAGAAACTGAGTGTGTACGGGGGTGCGTGCGATGGACTGAGATGGTTTGAGGATAGTGTGAGATGTTGAGTATTTGTGGGAGAGTATGCAAGAGACTGATGATGCTGAGAGGCATGCGAGGGAATGAGGATGTGTCAGGGGAGTGAGAGGGACAGAGGTTGTGTGGGAGGGGGGTTGCGAGGGACCGATTATTTGTGCGGGGAGTGCATGGGACAGTGTATGTTTTGGGGGTGTGCCTGGGACTAAGTGTGTGTGGTGATGAAAGCGAGGAACTGGATCTGTGTTGATGGTGAGTGTGAGAGACTGATTGTGTTTGGGAGTGAGTGCGATGGAATGAGTGTGTGGGGGAGTGCATGAGACTGAGTGTGTTGTTATGGGACTGCGAGAGACTGCATATGCGTGGGAGGGAGCGTGAGAGACTGATTATGTGTGGGGGGAGTGCGAGGGACAGAGTATGTGTGGGAGGGAGTGCGAGATGCTGATTATGTGTGGGACTGATTGCAAGGGTCTGAGTATGTCTGGTGGTGAGAGCGAGGGACTGGATGTGTGTCGGGGAGAGTATGAGAGATTCAGTGTGTTTGGGTATGTGTGCGAAGCCTGATTATGTTAGGGTGAGTGGGTGGGACTGAGCATGTGTGGGGGGAACGCTAGGAGATGAGTATGTGTGAGGAGGGATCCGAGTGGGTGGGTAAATGTGGGGGTGATTGTGAGGGAATGCTCATATGTAGTGGAAGTGGGAGGGATTGAGTGTTTGAGGAGCTGAGTGCAACAAACTGATTGTGTGTGCGGGTGAGTGTAAGGGACTGAGTATTTTGGGGTGGAGTGCGAGAGACTGAGCGTGTTTGGGCGTATGCATGAGGGTGAAGATATGTGGAGCGAGTGTGCAGGGCTGAGCATGTGTGGGGTGATTGTGACTGACTGAGTGTGCTGGGAGGGAATGTGAGAGAGTGAGTATGTGTGGGGGGAGTGCGAGGACCTAAGTGTATGTGGAGGTGAGTGCAAGGCACTGAGTCTGCATGGCGGAGAGTGCGAGAGGCTCAGTATCTGTGGGGGTGACTGTGAGGGACTGCTGAAGCTTGTTCAGTGTGTGACAGACTTGAGTGTTTGTGGGGCTGGGTGTGAGGGAATGTGTGTGTGCATGGGGTAGTGCAAGAGACTCTTGGTCTGTGTGTGTTGGAGTGCAAGAGACTGAATATGTATGGTGGTTGTTCCAAATGACTGTGTGTGTTGGTGGACTGTGAGCGAATGGGTATGTGTGGGGGTGAGTTCAAGAGAGTAAGTGTGTGTGTAGGGGCGAGTGCGAAAGACTAAGCATGTCTGGGGGGTGACTGAGAGGGACTGAGCATGTGTGGGGATGAATGCAAGGGATTAGTGTCTGTGTGTTTTTGTGTCAGTGTGTGTGCGTGTGTGCGTGTGTAGTGGCTGATGGGGAGGGGGGAGCAAGTGCGAGAAACAGACTGAGTTTGTTACGGGGAAGGGAGATCAATTCTGCCTTGTGCGCAGTCTGAGGTTTCTTACGCACTCTCAGCATCTCTCAATGACACACACACACACCCACACAAACTTGCACACACCCACACACACACACACTCACACACAAACACACACACAACCGCTCACAAACACACGCACACAAACTTACACACACCCACACACACACAAACACACACACATCTGCTCACAAACACACACACTCACACGCAAACACACATGCTCATGTTCACAAACACGCTCACGTTGACGCATACACAAGCAGACACACAAATCCCTCCGCGGCCCCTTACCTCCCTCTTTCGCTATCTCTGTAACCTTCGCCAGCCGCTACAATTCTCATCCTCCTGTTCAGATCTCTCCCTCACTCCCTCCCTCCCTATCTCTGTAACCTCCTCAACCCCCTACAATTCCCAACCTCCTCATGAAATGCCACTCCAGCCTTCACCATTCACCTCTGTAACCTATTTTTTATACCCATTTTACACTCCTTTTATCTTTTGGCCTGTCTTTCCTGTCCCCGTTCCCTGAATGATGCCTGTCAATAGTTTGTCTCTTGCGTTTTCCAATACCTCACTGAAAGTGAAATGCTTATCTGCTTTCCTTTTTCAAGAGAAAATGTACTGAAACTTAACGATTCCGCTTCTGGCAGGACATTGAAATACAAATAACAATCCGCCTATAAAAATATAAAATCCTACAAATATCCTTGATCATTGACTGAAATTGTTACTCTGTAATTGAAAATGTGAGGGACCAGAACAACTGCCAGGCAGCGGATATTGAACTACGCTGACCTTTGCTGTGTTGAAATTCCCATGTTGCAACTTTTCTGCAACTCTGAAGTTGCTTGGACAAAAAACAGTTACCGGAAACTGACAACATGATCCCGGTGGTTGCTTGTAATCTGTAACTGTCATTTTTTTTATCATCCACCTCAGAACATAAGAAAGAGTGAGAGGAGGAGCCTTTCAACAAGACCATGGTTGATCACACTGCAGACTCTCGCTCACTTTCCTCTCTATACTTCATGGCCCCTGGCACATCAATTATCTGTCCAACTGACCATTGTGCAAATTCAATAGCCTAGCCTGCACCTCTCTCAGCGTAAGAGATTTACAAAGATCACCCTCCATAGAGCCATAATGTCATAGCCATAGTGTGATGCAGCACAGAAACAGGCCCTTCCATGCATTGTGTCAGTTCCAGCCACAAAGAACCGATCTATTCAAAAACTCTGTTTTCTTTATCTCAACACATGGTGTTAGACCTGCTGAGTTCTTGAAGCATTTTCTGCTTTTGTTCCTAACTGTTCTGATCCTACTATCCAGCAGTTGGGCCGAACCCTGTATTATACGGTGTTTCAGGTGCTCATCTAAATACTTCTTAAATGTTGTGAGTGTTCCTGCCTCTACCAGCCCTGAGACAGTGTGCTCCAGATTGAAACCGCCCTCTGGCTGGCAAAAAAATTCCTCAATTTCACTCTAAATATCCTGCCCCTTACCTTAATCATATGCCCCCTCGTAATTGACACCTCCGCTAAGGGGAGAAGTTTATTTCTATCTCCCCCATATATGCTCCTCATAATTTTGAATATCTCTATCATGGGGTTGTCTTGCTTAAGGAAAGTACTTTTTCCTGGTAACACCCCTCATCTCCCGTTCCCTCCCCAGAGATAAGGTCCTGTGCTGTTCATTTCAAGAGGGACGCACTTACTTCAGAAACAGCTGTTTCTGCACATCAACATCAGTTCTCAAACACAATAAATGCCTCTGTGAAACCATTCATTGTTAAATTACTCAGATGAGCGAAACGAAAACCACCAAATTATCCTTGTCATATTTCACATTTCTTCATTTGAGGTAACCTTCCGGTGACTATGAGCTCCCTCTCTTTGTCTCCCTCTCTCTGTCTTGCTCCGTCTCTCTGGCTCAGTCTCTCTCACTTTCTATCTTTCTTTATTTCTCTCTCTTTCTTATCTCTCTCTCTGTCCCTACCTTTCTTTCTCTTTCTCATCTCTCTCTCTCACTCTCTGTGTATCTCTCTCTCTCCCTCTCTCTGTCTCGCTCTCTCTCTTTGTCTCTTTGTCTGCCTCTCTCTTTCTCATCTCGGTCTATGTCTGTTTCTCTCTCTCTGTCTCCCTCTCTCTCTTTCTCATCTCTCTCCTCCTCACTTTCTGTCTTGCATTCTCTCACTATCTCTGTCTCGCTGTCGCTCTCCCCCGTGGCCTCAAGATTATTTCTACATTATGAAGGCTAAAATTGTTCAAAGTTCCCCATCCGTGTCATTGTTAAAAAGGATATTTACTATTCCATTATTCATCAACATTTCTAATGCTCTACGTGAACTATTACTTTTTAGTTGAACTGACCCATTTTGTGATGTGACGTTAGATTGCTATTCTCCTGATGCCCCAGATTCGCCTGCTCTCCAACATCAATCAGCTTTCACTCCGTCCCAATTTGGAACGTGCAAATGTCTGGGGACATTTAACAGGCAGAGGTTCTTTTCTTTAGAAGGGGAAGGCCGCGGGCTCACTTGATAGAGGTCCTAGCTTAATAAAACATATGATAAGGCCTTGGAGAAATAAATGTCTTTACTTGTAGGTAGTACCGGGTCATAAGTACATGTCAACAACTAGTAAGTTCAGATGGGGAAATGATGAGGAAACCAGCGAGTGGGGGGATGCGGAACTCACTGTCATAGGTAGAGGTTGAGGTGGATGGATTCAAACTATTTAAAGTGAAGCCAGATAAGAGCTTTACTTTTTTCCATTCACGAAATATGGTAATCGCCGTCTAGGCCCATCTGTAATTGCCCTGAGGCTGGTGAGTTGCTTTCTTGAACTGCTGCAGTCCACATGGTGAAGGTACATCTACAGCACTTTTAGGGAGAAAGTAGCAGGATTTTGTCCATGAGGTGTAGGTGCTCCCAGAGCGGTGTTAGGCAGGGATTTCCAGGGTTTTGGCAGAGGGACAGTGAAGGACCAGATGAATACTTGCAATTCAGGACGGTAAGTGGCTTGCAAACAAACGTCCACGTGGTGGTATTCCAATCTATTTGCTGACTTTTTCATTCTAGATGGTGTTGGTCGTGGGTGTGGAAGGTGCTGTCTAAGGAGTCTTGTTGATTTTTTGCTGTGCATCTTGTAGATGGTAAACACTCCTGCTACAGTGCGTTGGTGGTGGATGGTGTGAATATTTTTGCATGGGGTGCTGATCAAACAGAGCTGTTTTGTCCTGGGTGGTGTCGAGCTTCTTGAGTGTTGTGGGAGCAGCATGCATCCAGTCAAGTGGGGAGTATACCATCTTTGTCCACTGTACATTGTGGACGGGCTTTGGGGAGTTAGGAAGTGAATTACTAGCCGCATGACTGCCGGCCTCTGACCTCCTCATATAGTCACTGTATTTATGTGGCTACTCCAGCTGAATTTGTGGTCAATGGTAACCCCCAGGATGTTGATTGTGGAGGATTCAGTGATGGTAATGCCATTGAATGTCAATGGAGAAAGGAGTAGCAGGACATGCTGATGGAGTTAGATGAATGAGATAGGGATGAGTCTCACAAGTGGCCTGTGAATGAAAGTGATCACTGTCGATTCAACTCGCGTGGAATGATAGATACTGAGAGCTCATTTGGCCTCGTGAACACGCTCTGAGGATTTTGGAACACGATTCGATATCCTGCAGCCTTTCAGCAGTCAGACCCTGGATTATGTGTCCTCTTCATGAACGGGATCCTACTTTAGTCCCATGTCCCTTCGATTCATCGTCCATCTGGACAAAGGTGTTCTCTAAATCATCTCTCTCTTACTCAATCTAACTTTTTCTTTCTTTTTATGGTGTGTTTCTGGGTGCGCATGTGTCTGTGTGTGTTTCTGTGCTCAGCTATTACTCTGTGTCTGTCACTTTGTCTCTGTATGTGTTTCTCTCTCTCCCTGTCTGTCTCCCCCTCTCTCTTTCTCTCTGTCTCAATAGTTCAATCTCTTTCTCCTTTTTTTTCTCTATGTCACATTGACTATCTGCGTGTGCGTGTGAGAGAGTATGTGTGTGTTTGTATGTGTGTGTGTGTGTTTCTGTGTATATTTATATTTGTGCTTCTGTCTATTGTTCTGTCTGTCTTTCTGCCCCTGCCTTTAACTCTCTGTCCGCTTGCTTCATTCCATGTTTCTCTCTCTCTTTCTCATCTCTCTCTCTTTGCACCCAACTCCATCTCATCTCTGTCCATCTCTTTTTGCGCTAGGTCTGTTGCACTATCTGTCATTATGCCTCGCTTTCTCTCTCTGTCTCTCTCTCTTTTACTCTCTCTCTCTCATCTGTCTCCCTCTTTCTCATTGTGCTGTCTGTTTTGCTCTTGCTTTCTGTCTCGCTTTCTCTCCCCCTCTTTTGTCTCAACAATATTTCTACATTATGAAGGCTAAAATGTTCAAAGTTCTATTTTCCTGCTATTTCTAAAGACAGTAACATCTGTTCCCTTATACATTACGGCGTCTACCCCGTACATCCTACCCTATGTGGCAACTGTTAATTTATAGGTGGACTGATCCCGATAGGTTGACGTTAGATTGCTGTCATCCTGAAGCCCCAAATTCCCCTGTTTCCCCACAGCATTCAGCTGTCACTCCATCCCAGCCGCTGAGAGGCTTTCCAACGTGGAGATATCAGGGTAGATTTAAAGGGCTGGGACTCTTTTCTCTCGGAGGGCTCACCCGAAAGAGGTCTTAGCTTAATAAAACATTTGGTAAGGCCTTAGAGAAGTTGATTTTCCAATTGTAGGTAATATCGGGACTTGAATACATCCCAGTCACTAATAAACCCAGATGGGGAAATCATGACGAAACCAGAGAATGGGGAGAATATGGAACTCACTGCCACAGGTGGTGTTTGAGGTGAGCTGATTAAAATTATTTAAAGGGAAGCCAGATAAACACGTTTGTGTCATTTCTCCATGTGATGTGGGCATCGCTGGTTGGCCAGTATTCATTGCCCATCGATAATTGCCCCTTGAGAAGATTGTTGTGAGCCGTCTACTAAAAGGGATGCAATCTGTGTGGTTAAGGGCACCCACAGTGGTGTTAGCGAGGGCGTTCCTGGACTTTCACACAGCGACAGTGAAGGAACGGCTGATATATTTCCAAATTAGTCTGGTGAATGACTTGGAGGGGCACTTGCAGGTGGTGACATTGCCATCTACCGGATGCCCTTGTCCTTCCAGGTGGAATTGGTCATGGGATTGGAAGGTGCTTTCTAAGGAGAGTTGGTGATATGTTGCAGTGCATTTGTAGATTGTACACACTGTTGCTAAGGTGTGTGGTGGTGGATGGAGTGAATGTTTGTGGAAGGGGTGCCACTTAAGCGGGGCTGCTTTGTGCTGGATTGTGCCGTGCTTCTTGAGTGTTGTGGGAACGGCAAGGGGGAAGTTTTCCATCAAACTCCTGACTTGTATCTTGTACATGGTGGACAGGCTTTGGGGAGTCAGAAGGTGAGTTATCCGCCACTGGATTCCCAGCCGCTGACCTGCTCTTGTAGCCTCAGCACTTACATGGCTAGTGCAGTTCCTCTACTGGTCAATGATAAACCATAGGATGTTGATAGTGGGGATATTCAGTAACGGTAAGTTAATTGAATGTCAATGGAGAAAGGGATATCAGGATATGCAGATGGAGTTAAATGGAAGAGATAAGGAGGAGTCTCACAATTGTCCTGTGAATGAATCTCATCGCTGTCGATCTGGCAGGAGTGGAATGATAGATGCTGGGAGCTCATTTGGTCTCATCAGCATGATCTGAGGGTTTTGGAGCCTGAGTCGTTTTCCTGCAACCTTTCTGCATTCAGATGCTCACTTACGCGTCCTGTTGTTGAACGAGAACTTATCTTATTCCCTGCCACTTCCATTACTCGTCCAACTGGTCATAGATGTTCTCTGAAACATCTCTCGCTCTCTCTCTCTCGCTGTCTGGCTCAATTTCTCTTTCTGTTTCTCCTCCTTTTCATTTTGTTAGCCTTGCCTGTGTATGTGGGTTTCGCTGTTTATCTACTAATCTGCCCCTGTCACTCTGTCTCTTCAACTCTCTCTGTCTCTCTCTTCCCGTTCTCTTTCTGTTCGTCTCAATACTTCGCCTTTTATGTCTCTGTCAGTTTCTATCTGTGTGTATATATGTGTGTGTGTGTGTGAGTGTGTGTCTTTGTTTATGTTTGTACTTTTGTCTGTTGCTCTGTCTCTGACTTTCTCTCTCTCTCTCTCTCAGTCTGCTTATCTCTCTCCTCTTCTCTCAAATACCCTCTCCACCTCTTTCTCTCAGCCTGTCTATTTATCACTCTAACTCTCCCAGCCTCTCTCAAAACACGCTCCACCCTTTCTCCCTCCCTCTCTCTCTCTCCGTGTCTCTATCTGCCTGTCTCTCTGTCTCTCTGTATCACCCTCTCTCTCACCTACTTCCTCATTTCTTAATCACATGTTGCATTGTCCCCGTTCAGACCTTCATTCCACTTCCTGTTTATTTTATAAGAACTTTCACATATTTTCCCTCTACCGTGAGATCTAGCAGCACATTCCATATTCGAACAACTAGTTGACATTCTGAAGCCTCCTGTTGTGTCTCTTCACTGCCCCTTGACAAACACGCCAGCCAGTGAGGTGGAAATTCCAACGCCTTGGCAGATTTTTGGATCTGACTTGTTCTGGTTAATCTTTATCTTCAACAAGAGAAATTACACTTGCTCATCCCATGGGTTTGACCTGTTCCACATCGTCTTATCCCCTCATCCAACGAGTATTCTCCTCACCGACCCCCTGAATAATCATGAAGCAGTTCCTAATCCAGACGGACACATCACAGTATGAAATAACCTTTCAAGTAGACAGGGTCTACTTCGAATATGAAGCGGGAAATGCCAGCAGCCACTAAAACAGTCTAGCTGGTGACACAAGCAGAACCCTGCGGAAGTTGGAATGCTGGAAACAAAGCATCAGAAAATGTTGGAAAAAGAACCTGAGCAGGCCTGGGAGCCTCCATTTGGAGCGAAACAGAATTAACGGGTTGAGTTCGTAACGGTCTTTTTCAGGGCTGAAGAGAAGTGATGAATTTTTAATCTATAAGGGGGTGTGGGGCTGGTGAAGTTGGATGGAAGGTCAACGATATGTAGGGACAAAGGAAAACATAATAAATAAACCAGGAGTAGGCCATTCTGCACCTCAGGCCTGCCCCACCATTCAATAAGATTATGGCTGATCTGCCCCAGGCCTCAAGATTTCCTTCGAGCCAACTCCTCATAACGCTCAATTCTATGATATTTCAAAAATATATTTACCTCTTCTTTATCAGTGATCTAGCCTCCACAACTCTCTGGGATAGAGAATTCAAGACATTCGCAAAGCTCTGAGAGAATAAATTCCTTTGCACCAGTTTTGAATGAGTGCCCCCCTTAATTTGTAACGCTAGTTCGAGATTCCCCCAATAGTGGAAGCATCTTCTTACCATCTGCCCAGTCAAGCCCCGTCAGAATCTCATACGTTTCAATAAGACAACACCTCATTCTTCTAAACTCTAATGAATAAAGACCAAACCTGTTGAGCCTCTCTTGATAAGTCAACCACTTCAGCCCAGGAATCAGCCTAGCGAATGCCTTTTGAATTGCTTCCAATGCTAGTATAACCTTTCTTAAATAAAGGGGACCAATTCTGTACACAGTACTCCAGATTTACCCTTACCAACATCCTATACAGTTTAACAAGACTTCTCTATTTTATTTTTTAATTCAAACCCTAGCAGTGCAGAACAAGATTCCATTTGCCTTCTTAATATTTTGCTTGACGAAACAGATTGACAGAGGCCATTGACAAAAAGGGAAATGGCTAATAAAGATGTGCTGATAGTGGCAAAAAGGATAAGAAAGCAGAAAGTGAAAATAGCAGAAAGACGCTAGCATTGTCTCAAAAAACAACATGGATCAACATGGTAATTATGTGAACTGCTGTTTTGGGATCTTGCTATTTAAGCCATTGCTTTGCGCATTATATGCATAAACGAATGTCGAACAAATCAAGTTTGAGTTAGGACTGCACTCCTCTCGAATTAATGCCTGGGAGATTGTACCCCCCTCTCCATGAATGGATCTCTGACAAATGTTGCACTTGAAAGATGGAGGAGTACAATATTCTAACTGATGCCGTAACTGACCTGTTTCCAATTCCACTTGAACCATTCCAGTAGCTTCACTGCAAAGTCAAAGCAGCGAGCAACACAAAGTCTCTATGGCTCTAATATTATTTGACTTCACTGCAGAATAAGGCCAATTACTGACAAGTGGTGAATTACAAACATGGGCGAACAGAGCACATTGGATTCTCGGCAAATTATATTGGGTAATTTCGCACAGTGAAGGCACAGCAGATTATCAACTGCATCAACCGTCGAGTACAAAGCAGCCCCGCCTGAGTGGCATCCCATCCACAAACATTCACTCCCTCCACCACCGACGCACAGTAGCAGCAGTGTGTACTATCTAAAAGATGCACTGCAGCAACACACTAAAGCTCCTTAGAAAGAAAAATTGAGCCAGACAGCGAGAGAGAGAGAGAGCGAGAGATGTTTCAGAGAACATCTCTGACCAGTTGGACGAGTAATGGAAGTGGCAGGGAATAAGATAAGTTCTCATTCAACAACAGGACGCGTAAGTGAGCATCTGAATGCAGAAAGGTTGCAGGAAAACGACTCAGGCTCCAAAACCCTCAGATCATGCTGATGAGACCAAACCCATGGCCACGACCATCTAGAAGGACAAGGGCAGCAGACACATGGGAAAGTTTCCCTCCAAGCCACTCACCATCCTGACTGGGAAAAGCATCGGCCATTCCTTCACAGTCACTTGGTCAATATCCTGGGACTCCGGCCCTAACAGCGCCATGGGCAAACCCTACACCACATGGACTGCAGTGGCTCAAGAAGGCAGCTCAGCGCCACCTTCTCAAGGGACAATTGGTGATGGACAATGAACATAGGACTAGCCAGCGATGCCCACATCACATGAATGAATTTTTAAACATGTGTTTACCAGGTTTCCCTTTCAATGCATGGAATCTATTCAACTCAACCACTGCCTTTTACAGTGAGTTACATATTCTCCCGACTCTCTGGTTTCCTCATGAATTCCCTGTGTGGATGTATTAGTGACTGACGCGTTTCGTGACCCGTTATTACATACAATTGAAAACACTTTCCTCCCGAAGGCCTTAGCAAATGCTTTATTAATCTATGACCTCTATCAGGCGAGCCCTCGGCCTTCCCCTTCTCGAGAAAGGACTCCAAGTCTTTTAAATGTCCCCTGATAGTTCCACATTGGGATGCCTCTCATTGTCTGGGACGGAGTGAAAGCTGACTGATGTTGGAGAACAGGAGAATTTGGGAGTTCAGGATAACAGCAATCTAACGTCAACATCTCAAAATGGATCAGTCCAACTAAAAAGAAATAGTTTACTTATAGGGCAGATGTACGGGGTAGAAATGTTGACATATAATGGAACAGATGATATCATTTTAGCAATGGAATTGCTGGACAACTTTGGACATTTTTAGCTTCATACTCTAGAAATATTCTTGAGACAACAGAGACAGAGAAAGAGTGCGAGCAAGTCAGAGCATGCAGTGAGAAAGAGGGAGATAGATGGGAAAGAGAAAGAGAGAAAGACATGGAGGAAGAGAGAGACAGAGGGAGAGAGCAAGACAGAGAGACAGAGAGCGAGAAAGAGAGAGAGAGAAAAGAGACAGGAGAAAGTTGAGCTAGACAGAGTGGGGCAAAGAGAGAGAGATGGGGAGGGGTTGTGAGAGAGGGCGAGGAGAGGCAGGCAGACTTCTCATTTATTGATTCAACTGATTGAATCTCAATTTTTCAGTAAAAGTAATTTGCAAATATTGACTTAATTTGATATGGTCATACAATGAACACAGGAAGCTAGCATCCAGATTCATCAAGGAAAGTAAGAAGGCAAATATCAATCTGGCCTTTTACGCAAATTAATCAAAATGCAGGAAATCGGGTGGAGAGTGCTGCACGCAAATATCCCCTATAATCGAAGAATGTGTCGAATCACGAACTCCCATGATACGTGCCCTTTTTGCGGTCTTGCGGAGTCCGTGTATCATGTTTATAGAGGGTGTTGTAGGTTCAACTCCCTTTTCCGTTACTGAAAGAAACCTTTTACTGCTGTTCGGTTTGCACTTCAGCCCCACGCTCCCAGTCTTAGGGACCCGGTGCGGAGAGGGGCCGGGTGGGAGGAGGACCTTTTCTTGAGCCTACTCCTGGGCCTGGCCAACTTAGGCATTAACAGGTCCAGGCAGCGTGCGATCGAGGGAGTCGTCCGACCCGACTGACTGCTCCTCTTCCGCGGGTAACTTCTCGGCCGGGTGTCCCTGGAGAGGGAGCACGCGGTGTCTGCTGGCTCCGTTGAGGCCTTGCGTGCCCCTTGGGCGCCACTGCGACTGGTGTGCTTTATCGTCCCTCTTAACCATTTTTCGGTTTCAAGTTTGTAAGTTTTCTTTAAACTTTGTCTTTGTTTTTGCAGTGACCCTAACTTTTTATTTCATCCCTCGTTTTGATAGATTAGTTTATTTGGTTGACTATATAAGCGTTAAACAAAAAAGAAGTCTTGCTACTATTGCACAGGAATTTCGCGACACCATATCCATAATATTGTAAGGATTCATACGGACATATTAGGCTGAAGGGCCTGTTTCTGTGCTGTGTAACATTAACTCTGTTTCTCTCCCCACGGATGCTGTTGGACCTAGTGAGCTTCTTTTCCGGAACTTTCTGTTTTTATTTCAGATTTCCAGCAGCGTCAATATTTTGATTTCGTTCAATATATGGTGTGCGTTTATGGTCTCCGTATTGAAGGAAGGAAATGCTTCACATATCGTCAGGGAGAGATAATAATGCATATAATGTAATTGGCTTTTTTTAAAAATAAAGGTTATGTCTGTGTCTTTGTGTGTGTGTGGTAATTGGATTAATGCCAGTTAGCCTGGGTGCTTTGGTGGATCGTAGTTTTAAGGTGGAAACGGTAGGTAGAGAGTACATTTGTATTTTGTTGAATAAAGCATTCAAAAATGCGAGTCAAATCTTGCACCTAGAACGGAATCACTAATCAATGTTTATATTACTAATACATTTGGTATTATGAAAGGGTTCAAACGGCCTGATGAGACAATGAAAATTTACATTAAAAGGGGAATGCTGGTCATAAGAGAAGGGTGTTTTGTGTGTGCAGGTCAGAGGCAATTTAAATCTAAGCATATAAGCCTACTACTATCTGCAAAGTAACCAAATTGAAACAAACCTCATCTTGAATTCGCTGGAGAAAATTCTTTGTCCGGTGTCTGGTTAAATGTATTGGTTATTGTTCCCTTTTTAATTTGGTAATGTGTTCATTTTTCCGATGGTAGTAATTTGTAGCCATGTTTATGCACTTAATTTGTTGCAAATTAATAATTGTTTCATTCAGATTGATATAAATCCTCTCGAGAACTGGGGGTCTTATTACTGAATTTAGAGCTGCAACTCAAATCATATCGGTTGAAAATATAGGCTTGGACATCTGCTAAAGATTTCGGTTTCAGATTATAAATTACACAGTCTTTACAACTGCTGTGCCATAATACACTTCAGAAGGTGAAGGACAGCTTCGCTGGGTTGCTGCTTGAGGTTCTAAGTGTCCAAAACCTTCTCCTGAGACTTTGTTGGGCTATGCTCAGTAGCTGAGTTAGTTGGGCGTTTATTCTGCGAAGTTTTGAATAATGAGAGACGATATCACTGAAGCATGTAAGGTTCTGAGGGGCTTGACGGTGCAGAAATTGAGAAAATGTTTTCACTGGTCGGGAAATGTAAGCACAGGGAATCAGTCTTAGGAGAAGAGGCCGGGCACTTAGGACTGAGATGAGAAGCAGTTACTTCACTGAAAGGGTTGTGATTAGAATTCTCTGCCCTGGAATGTTGTGGATGTTCCAATGTTGATTATAGATAAGCTGTTAAAGGCAGATTTTTCGTCTCATGCAGTAACAAATGATTGTTTTTGTTCATTAGCGGCATATGGGTGTCGCTGATCAAGGCCAACATTTATTGTCCATCCCAAATTGCCCTTCAGGGCGTGATGAGCTGCCACCTTGCACCATGGCAGTCCACGTGGAGATGCGGTGGCAAAATGATATTGCCACTGGACTAGAATTCCAGAGACCCAGGGTAATGCTCAGACGACCTGAGGTGGGTAAAAAAAAATAATTCAATAAAAACCCGGTATTAAATATCCAAAAAACCATTGCGAACTGTCAGAAAATATCATTGGTGTATTTTAGGGAAGGATATCTGCCGTCCTCACCTGATTTGGACTGGCTTACTTGCCTGGACCCAAAGGCATGTAGTTGAATCTTAAATTGACTCCTAACTTGGGCAGTGAGGGATGGATAATCAAAGCTGGCCTACCTTTCCATGAGTGAATTAGAACAATAGACGTGTAGGAACACCCAGAGTGCTGTTAGAGAGTGAGTTCCAGGATTTTGACTCAGTGACGGTGAAGGAACAACAGTTTACTACACTTATACCAGGAACGGGCGGGCTGTCTTATGGGGAAAGACTGGATTGGCTACTCTTGCATCCAGCGGAATTTGGAAGAGTAAAAAGAGACTTGATTGAAACTGGTAAGATCCTGAGGGGCATTGACAGCATCTTTGTAGACTGGTGGGAGCTGCTGGCTAAGCTAACATTGATTACCCTTCCCTCACTGCCCATGTGGGGAGGGATTTAAGTGTCATCCACATGCCTTTGGGTCCAGGCATGTAGGCCAAACCAAATCAGGTGAGGACGGCAGATTTCCTTCCAGAAAGGATATCAATGACATGTTCTGACAATGGGCAATGTTTTTAAAGCCATTTTAATTCTGGATATTTATTGAATTCAAATTTTTACCCACCTCAGATCCTCTGAGTGTCACCCTGGGTCTCCTCTTTTGGGAGAATCTACAACGAGGGGTTACTGTTTAAAAAAAAGGGGTCGCTGATATAAGACAGAGGTTAGGAGAATTATTTTCTGTCAGTGAAGTGAGCATTTGGAACGCAGTGTTTCAAAAGGCACTGGAAGCTGAGCCTTTGAGTAAATCTAAGGCAGAGCTGGATAGATTCTCGATAAACAGGGGGGTTGAAAGGTTATGGGGGGGGGGGGACGCAAGGATGTATGGTTGAGGTTACAATCAGATGAGCCATGATCTGTTTGAATGGCGGAGCAGTCGCTGGGGGGCGAGTGGCCTAGTAATCTCGAAATTCGCACGTTGTTATGCATTTCCATGTCAGGAAAATGAGTGGCTTGCAGTGGAAGATCCAGGTGGAGGGGATACCAAGCATCGCTACCCTTGACCTTCTTGGTGGTCGAGGTCACGCCTTTGGAAGTTGCTGTCTAAGGAACCTTGAAGTGTTGCTGCAGTGCACCTTTTAGATGGTACACACTGTTGCCAAATTGCACAGTGGTGGAGGGAGTGAATGTTTGTGGATAGGGTGCCAATCAAGCGGGACTGCATTGTCCTGAAAGCTGTCGAGCTTCCTGAGTGTTGTTGAAGCTGCACTCATCCAGGCAAGTGCAGAGTATTCTGTCAAACCCCTGACTTATGCGTTGTAGATAGTGGACGGTTAGGGGATGAATTACTCGCCATAAGAACGGGCAGAAAAATACATTTAAAGTCCCAGACCTTCGATGACCTGCTTGCCACGCCTTCAACTGTATATTACTGTGGAGAGTAGATGTTTCCGCAGGTTAAATATGAAAACATTTTAAACTTAAAGCAAAGCAAATTATAATGGATTTTCAAAGCTGAAATGTTTAGTGAAGTCAATTGCAATATCATTCTTCAGATTGCGGGTGTAACTATGCAGATGGTCTCTCATGCCATCCCACTCCATATTCCATATGGGTATGTTGGGAGCCTACTGGGAAAGGGTTGGATGCAAATGTTGGGGTTTGGGCTGCAGTTTTAACCATCTAAGGAATGAGCAATCCGGCGGAATTGGGTTTATTTTAACTTAAGACTCCAATCATAATTCTCAAGAAACATTGGTTTAATCCTGGCCTCGAAAATTTACTCAACGGAAGATACTGTAGAGCAGCATTTGACAAGATACAAAAGAAAATCCCTTTGAATTTCCGTCAGCTGAGTTAGGTTAAAAATAGGCGAACCAGAATAATTATGTCGATTTCAGCTTTTATGATACGCCCGATATATTTTGCTCCATTGAAGTCAATGAAGGTGAATTCAGACGAGGATTAAAAAGACATCCAAACCCATCTGAGCGATGTGCCACTGGACGGATTGGCTTAACATTGCCAGCCAAGCTATAATAAAAATGAAGTTCTACAGTTAATCTCTCTTAGAGGGGGGTTTCTTCACATACTGGCTTTATCCAATTATTTCCCTATAGAGCTGTCCCTTCACACAGAGACTGTACCATTTTATTCTCACTGAGAGACGAATCTCTTTGCACAGGGACTGTATTAGTGTATCTCAGTGAGATACACTTAGTGTATCGCAGAGGCGGTATCAGTGTGTCTCACAGAGAGAGGGGTCCCTTCACACAGAGATGGTATTAGTGTATGTTACTGAGAGAGGAGACCTATCTCACAAAGACTGTTTCAGTGCATCTCACTGTGAGATTAGTTCCTTTACACAGACACTGTGCCAGCGTATCGCACTGAGTGAGGTATCCCATCACACAGTGACTGGAACATTTTATCTCACTGAGGGAGGAGTCTCTTCACCCAGACAGTTTCATTGAATCTCACCTTGAGATATTTCCCTTTTCACAGAGACTGCATCAATGTATTTCTCTGAGAGAGGGAACTCTTAACACGGAGACTGTATTAGTCTATTTCACTGAGGGGAATCCCTCAAACAGATAATGTATCAGTGTGTCTCTCTGATAGAGGGGTCCATTCAGATAAAAACTATCAGTTTATCTCACTGAGAGAGGAGATTCTTTCGACAGAGACTGTATCAGTGATCCTCACTTAGAGGTGTTCCTTCAACACAGACTGTGTCACTGTATCTCACTGAGAGAGGGGTCCCACCGCTCACATAGAGACTGTGCCAGTGTATCTCATTGAGGGAAGCTTTAATTTCGTTGTATCCTATGCAATGCAGAAACACCATCCACAGTTCAAACATTACACAGCACATAATCCAGAATTAGTTGCTTAATATAATATTCCCTGAACCAGCTCTTTGCTGGAGATCCCTCATTCCAGCTCTGCACAACCTGAATATCATGTCCTACCACAGAAATGTTTCATTTTCTTTTCCATTGTTCATGAATGCCATTTTGAAAACGACTCCTGAATCCTCTTCCTCCTCTCAGGCTTTCAACGTGGATCCAAACTTCCCGCTGAATAGAACAGTGATGAGATCTTTTTTTTCTCATAATGTTGCAAATTAATTGAAATAATTCTCTTACCTCACTGGCCACACAGCCGCAAAAATGAATCAAATTTATAGATTGTCTTTATGGAATCAATTACGTCCTAATCCCCCAAATCTCAAGTTGCCAGCTTCAACAATTCCCATTTGGCTTTTTGATTCCACGCATGGAACCGAACCCCATCTACATCTCTATAATCTCTTCGACATCATAGAAATTTCATCCTCCTCTTCAAATCTCTTCATGGCGTCCAGAAAACCTACCTCCCTATCGCTATAAGCTGCTCAAGGCCACGCAATTCTCATCCTCCAGTTGAAATCCCTCCTTCAAACCCTGTCTCCCTATAACTGTAACCTCCTCCAGCCCCTAAAATTCGCATCCTGCTGTGCAAATCGCTCCATTGCATCTTGCCCTACCTCCCTCGCTATCTTTGTAACAACCTCCAGCCCCTACAATTCTCATCCTCCTGTTCAAACCCCATCCGTGGCCCCTCCCACACTATCGTGGTAACCACTTCCAAATCCTAAAACTCAAACTGCCCAGGTCAACTCCCTCCCCATGGAATCCCTCCATCCCTATCTCCTCCACCCCGGAAAATTCACATCCTCCTGTTAAAAATCCATCCATGGCCCCTCCCTCACTCCCTATAGATGTAATCTCCTCCAGCCCCTGCAATTCGCATCCTCCTGTTCAAATTCCTCCATCGAACCCTCCCTCCCTTTCTCTGTAACCTCCTCCAGCCTCTAACACTCTCATCCTTATGTTGAAATCTCTCCATGGACTCAAACAACCCCTCCCTCCTTGTACCTGTAAATTACTCATGCCCTGAAAATCCTCATCCTTCTGTTCAAATCCGTCCATGGTGCTCCAGGCCTTGCTCCCTACCTCTGAAAAATCCTCCAGCCCCTACAATTCTCATCCTCCAATTCCAATCCCTCGCTCCCATATCGCTCTCTATCTCTATAATCTCCTCCAGCTCGGCCAATTCTGATCCTCCTGTGCAATTGCCCCCCACTCCCTACATTATTGTTCCTGTAACATGGTGGCCCTCCTCCAGTTCACTGTAAACTTTTCATCACCTCAGTTTCTGTTCAGATACAGGGACATTCCGCAGTGGGCAAAGGTACCTTTAGGTTTGCCCTTGTGTGTGGGTCCAGAGGAATGCCAATTTGACGTGCCAATACAGGTGCCATTCCGCCCTCTGTTGCTCGCCTCTCTGTCTACAGAGATGCTGAACAATCAGGCATGCGCAATGTGGTTGTCATTGCCCACTCGGTCCCGTTTACCAAGAGGAGGGCATGGGTGGAGATGAGGGCAAGTGCTTTAGAAGCCTAGAAGTGTCCAGATGAAGGGCTGATGAGAGCATCTTAGTACCTCAGTGCATGTGCCAACGATTCACCACAACAGAACCACATCCCCAGGCACTTCCCTATTCTGCATTGCTTAGTTACGGCATTCGTCCGTTTTTCCCCTTTTTGATTTATGCAACACTTGGTTCATCACCTCATATCCTGGCCACTTTTTTCGATTTCACAACACCTGAATCGTCTCATAAATGGACCCGGATCTCAGGCAGGGAAGTGACAGCAGGAGATTGCTTCCCAAAGCCTGTGTGTGGCCTGAACACCATTCGCCAGTCTGCTGCTGATCAGTAAGTCTCTCTTCGTTTGAGCTTTTAGTTCACACAGAAGGGGCAGGGAAGTTATGTGTGTACTTCACTTTAAGATCTTGATGAAGAAAAGTTGAAATGGAAAAGTTCATCATCAATGATAACGTAACATATATTTAAATGCTGCAAATCCAATTATGCCTTCGTATTTTTAAAGCTTTATGAAGTGACCTGGTATACTAAAGCTGTTGAAACGTGATTCAAGTCTCCACTGCTCAAATATTTGTTTTTAACTCCTGCTCTCCAGCTCACTCCAATTTCTGATGCTCTTGAACTCAGCCTCCATTTTAAACTTCTTCCTTGGATGCATCTCGCCTTCTTTAACTTTCAGCTCGTTCAATTCTTTGCCACCGTACCCCCTCCACATGCCCATGCCACTTTCCAACTCGTTCCTGGCCACGCCGCCATTCACCTCCTCCCTGTGCTCGCTGATGGACACTGATTCTCGGGAAAAATCTCGATTCACAAGTTCTCACCCACTTGTTCAAATCCAGCCCTCACCCCCCCCCCCCTGTCTATCTCTGTAACCATTTCCAGCCGTAATATTCTCTCTCTTCTATTGAAATCACTCCATAGTCTTTCGCCCCCTCCCTCGCCATCTCTGTAACCTCCACCAGCCTCCAAAATTCTCATCCTTCTGTTGAAATCCCTCCATGGCCCCTTACAGCCCTTCCCTCCCTGTACCTGTAAATTACTTCAGCCCGGATAATTCTCATCAGTCTGTTCAAACCCGTCCATGGCGCTGCAACCCGTCGCATCCTATCTCTGTAAGCTCCTCTAGCCTCTACAATTCTCACCCTCGAGCCTCGAGTTCAAACCCCTCGCTCCCCTCTCCCTCCCTATCTCTATAATCTCCCCCCGCACTTACAATTCTCATCCTCCTGTCCAAATCCCTCCTTTAACCCCTCCATCCTTATCTCTGTAACCTCCTTCAGCCCCTAGAATTCTCATTCCCCTGTTCAAATTCCCCCCAGTCTCCACATTCTTATTTCTGTAACATGGTGACCCTCGTACATTACATTGTAAACTTTTCATCACCTCAAGTTCTGTTCAGTTGCAGGGACAGTCCGCAGGGGGCAATGTCCTTGGTTGTTGTTCCAGATAAATGCCAATTTGACGTGCTGAACAGAAATGCTGAACAGATGGAGATACGTGATGTGGCTGCCACTGCCCATTCGGTCCCTTTCACCAAGAGGAGGGCTTTGGGTTGAGATGGGAGCAATTGGTTTACAAACCTGGAGCACGTCCAGATGATGGGCTGGTGTGGGCAGCTTATTACCTCAGAGGATGTGACAACGCTTCTCCATCACACAAAGACATCCCCAGGCACTTCCCTACTCTGCGTTGCTTAGTAACGCCATTCGTCAGTTTTTTTTTCCCCTTTTTAAATAATGTATCACTTACCTCATCAACTCAGATCCAGGCCACTTTTTCGATTTCAAAATATCTGAACCGTCTCTTCATTAGACCCGGGGTTCAGCCAGGGAAAGAGGCAGACGGAGATTACTGCCCGATGCCTTGTATGGTCTTCAAGCCATTCTCTAGAGTGTAGCCGTGTCCAGCCAGCTGCTGATTAGTAACTCTCTCTTCGTTTCAGCATTCAGTTCACGCAAGAGAAGGGGCAGGGAAGTTATGTGTTTACTTCACTTAAAATTTTGTTGAAGGAAGTTTGAAATGGGCAAGTTCAAACTCAATGATATGCTAATATATTCTTAAATGCTGCAAATTAATTATGCCTTCGGATTTTTAAAGTTTTATGAAGTGATCTGGGTGCTAAAGCTCTTGAAATTTAATTCAAGTCTCCCCTGCTCAATTATTTGTTTTTATCTCCAGCTCTCCAGCTCACTCCAATTTCTGATGCTCCTGCCCTAAGCCTAGGTTTTAAACTTCTTCGTTGCTTTCAACTCGTCCTCCTTAAATTTCAGCTCGCCCATTTCTCAGCCATGGCCCCCACAGCCAAACCGCCCCCTTCCTAAATAGTTCCTGGGCTCTCTGCCCATTACGCCGCCCTGTACTCGCTGACCATCTGTGGTTCTCAGGCAACATGTCGATTCTCAAATTTTAATCCTCCTGTTGATATCCCTCCCTCAACCCCTCCCTCCCTATCTCCATAACCTCCTTTAGCTCCTGAAAGTGACATCTTGCTGTTCAAATCCCTCCCACACACAGTCTCTCCCTATCTCTGTAAACCTCCTCCAGCCCCTACAATTCTCGTCCTCATGTTGATATTTCCCAATCCACACATTCTGTAACATGCTGATCCTCCTCCAGTCCACTGTAAACTTTTCATCACTTCACTTTCTGTTCAGTTACAGGGATATTCCCCAGGGGGGCAAGCTATCTGTAGATCCGCCCTTGGGTGTGGTTCCAGAGGAATACCAATTCAATCCACCAATAGCAGTACAATCCAGCCCTCTGTTGCTCGCCTCTCCGTCCACAGAGGTGCTGAACAGACGGGGATTCCCGGTTTAGCAACCCCTGCCCTCTCGGTCTATTTCACCAAGAGGCAGGTGGAGAGAGGGGGCAAATGGTTTACAAGCCTAGAGGAGGGGGGAGGAGGGAGGGTCCAGAAGAGGGGCTGGTGATATCTGTTAAGAACTTCAGAGCATGTGACAGCGCTTCTCCATCACAGGGCCTTATCCAAAGGTACTTCCCTACTCTGCCGTGCTTAGTGAAGCCATTTGACAGTTTCCTCTTCCACTTTTCGATTAATTTCTGATTTGATTCATCACGTCACATCCAGGCCACTTTTTTTCGATTTCACAACATCTGAGCCGTCTCATCATTAGTCCCGGGGCTCAGCCAGAGAAAGAGGCAGCAGGAGATTGCTTACCAATTCCTGTGAATGGTCTGAACCCCTTTCTCCAGATTTTAGCTGCCTCCAGCCTGCTGCTGATCAGTAAGTCTCTCTTGGTTTGATCCTTTACAACCGAAGGGACAGGGAAGTGTTGTGTGTACTTCAGTTTAAATTTTGGTGAAGAAAGTTTGAATTGGGGAAGTTCCAACTCAATTATAACGTTGTATATTTTTAAATGCCGCAACTCCAATCATAACTTATTATGTTTTTAAACGTTGTGAACTGATATGAGATGCTTAAGGTTTGAATTGTAAATCAAATCTCCCCTGCTCAATTATTTGCTTTTAACTCGAACAGTCCAGCTCCGTCCAATTTCTGATGCTCTTGTACTAAGCCTCGATTTTAAACTGCAAGTTTGGTTTCAACTTAACTTTCAGTTCCCACAGTTATATGCCACCCGCCCCTGTCCTAATTCATTCCTTGCAACCTTGCCCCTCACCTCCTCCCTGTGCGCGCAGACCCACAATGTTTCTCGGGCAGCATCTTGATTTTCAGATTCTCATCCTTTTGTTCAAATCTCACCCTCACCCCCTCCATGCCTAAAAGTGTAGCCTCCTCTAACCCCTACAATTCTCACCTCCCTTTTAAAATCCCTCGATGGCCCCTCATTCGCCCTCCCTCTCTACCTATGAAGCCTACATGCTTTTTACATGCCTCTTTCAGAACTTCCCCCCCACACACACAGCGTTCCACAACCCCCTTGCCTATCCCTCTACTATTCTGCAATCTCCACAATTATTACTTTTACTTAAACACTTCCATTGCTTTCAACACTGTCGCTTGTGCTCTCGCCCAGTGAGACCCATTCCCCAGTACTTTTCTCAGTCGGCTAATCCCTCCAGAGCCTGTAGCAGAATGAGCCCTCCTTTGCCATTTCCCTGCCTACATTTACCCTCATGAATGTAACCTGTGTCAAATATTTGCCCAATTTCCTTTTTAAAGTAAAAATGCTGGCTGTTTACGTTTGCATCAGCCTTTCTGGTACTGCATTCAATACACAGATAAGAATTCATCTATGAAAGCAAAATCCTTACTAAATCCTTGATTATTGTGTTAAATTTTTCTGCTGTAACTGGTAACACGGGGGATCAGGACAACTGACCAGGTGCTGTTTAAGCAATGACCATGGCTGATCATTGGGAAAGGCTGGTTAGACTGTTGACATTTCAGTGTTGCAATTTTTCAGTCAGTCTGTGGTTGTTGAATCAGCAGTTACCATAAGATTACAACATGACACACGTGGTTATAGGAAACGAGTTAATGCTGACACTTATCCTCCAAATAAGAACAAAAGAGTAAAGAAATAGCAACAGGAAAAGGACATTTATAATTGTTATAGCTGCCCTGATTGTCGATGCGGAATCAATGTCCAATCTCTTCTACCTCATGAGCTCTAATTCCATGGTCAATCCTGTTCAACTCAGGGTGGAACACATTCAATAACGCAACCGTTACTGCTCCTTGAGGGGAAAAAATGAAGTACACACACTTACGCTCCTCCAGGAGAAGAAATTCCACCTCATCTCTTTCTTCGAGGAAACAGATTCTTCTCCCTTGTTCTGGGTTTCCACACAGCATCCCCTATCAAAAAGCTTCATTGTAGATCATAATTCGATAGATCATATTTTCCCTTTTCATACGGCCATAATATTTACCATAACCCCCAATATTAAGTTTATTAAGTTTCTTAAGAAGCAGCAGTTTAGATATGTCACAGGAAATAACGAGACAGATAAGTTACATGACCCGTGACAGTTGAGAGCGCTTCTTTGATCAGAGGGGACAGTCAGACGGAAAGTTATTGTTTATAACAGCTGGTGATAACAGCGTTCAACTCTGTATTCCAAGTGATAGAGAGCTCTTCCCTCTATCTACCTTCTCCTTTTCGCCCATCTGAAGAAGGCAATTGCATAGTGAAAACTGCAATCTCACCAGGAACCCTCACCGGAACACTTCAACATGCCCCTCAACAGGGCCCCTGACCAGGACCCCTCACCAGGGCCCCGCACCAAGTCCAATCAACAGGACAATTTTCCAGGACCCCTTACCTGGCACCCGAACCAGGCTCCATCACCAGGCTCTCTCACCAGATCCCCTCACAAATCTCACACATCAGGTCTCCTCACCAGGCTCACTCAACAGAACCCTGCACCAGGACCTTTACGAGGTCCCCTCACCATGATCCTCAACAGTATCCCTCGCCAGGACCCCTCACCAAAACCCCTAACTAGTTCCCCGCAATAGGATTCCCCTCCAAGTTCCCTCACATGGTCCACTCACTAGGTCCCCTTACTAGGACCGCTCAATCAGCCTCCTCAACATATCCCCTCACACGGATCCCTTACCAGGTCCCCCCACTAAGACAACATCACCAGCTCCCCTCACCAGGACACAATATCTGGAAACTCACCATTTTCCCTCACCAGAACCACTCATTGGGTCCCCTCACCAGTTACCCTCACCAGTTCCCCTCACCAGGTCCCCTCAGCAACACCACTTATCAGCTCCCTCACCAGGTTTAATCAACAGCACCCTCAAAAGGATCCCACACCAGGCTCCCTCACCAGGAACCTCAGCAGGACCCTTCTCTAGGTCCCCTCAACAGGACCACTCACCAGGACACCTTACCACAACCCCTAATCAGGACCCTCACCAGGATCGCTCATTAGTGCCCTCACCAGAACCCTCACCTGGATCCCTCACTAGGTCCCTTCACCTTAACTGCACCCCTGTGCCTGAACAACTGTTAATAGACCCTTCTCCTGGAAGATTTGTAAACTTTCTAGTTTCAGTAATGTATTCAAACCATTCTTACCAATGGATACAGGAAGGCACCCAAATAGTCTGGGTGGTTACCATTGTCCCCTGTTCTTTACCCTGTTCATGGTCAGCTGTTTAGATTAGATCACGTTGAGGGTCATATCCTGGCCCTTCCTGGAGACTTGCATAGATAACGGAATGCACAAGACGCCATCCTACCAGCTTCGGAATGCCAACATGGCAGCCTCAACCCAGTGTCCTTGCAATTTCCAAACTCCGCTTTGAAATTGTTGCTTCATTCAGGAAGATTTTTCGTCAAGTTCATTAGAGCTTTTAGAAGATTCCAGAACCCTGTTTGGAACCCTAATTTCATAAAATGTTGTCCCAGAAAGTATTTCATTGTGTAAGGATTAAAACTAATAAAAAAACTCGAGCCATGCCATTGCTAATGAGGTATTATCACACCCCATTTATTTATACTTTATTCACATAATTGTTAATTTATTCATACTCTATGCTCCCCAGCATATGATCATAAATTAGTGATTTAGTCATTATTTATGTTACTTATTAATATCCTTTGGGCATTCACTTACTCTTCAGACTTATTTTCTTTACCTTTTTTTCCCCATTTGTGACATATCCAACTGTGTTACCCATACCCTCCAGACCTGTATTGAAATCGTTGATGTTGACAGTGAACATATGCGGTCCCAGAATTGAACATCAATGCGCATAACTACCCACATCTGAAAACCCTGAAACAATCTGAAATTTTCTGATTTATTGTCCTCGCTTCTAAGCTCCACTAAAAACCTTACTCTCCTGCTACACCCACACCCCTTAACCTGCACAAGTAGTGCACTGAAACATAGAAACATATAAATCAAGAGCAGCAGTAGGCCATTCGGCCCTTCGCCCTTGCTCTGCCATTCATTATGATCATGGCTACTCATTCAACTCAACAGTGTGCTCCCGCTTTCTCCCCATATTCTTTGACACCATTCTCCTCAAAAGCTATATCTAACTACTTCTTGAAAATGTACAATGTTTTGGCATTAACTAGTTTATGTGGTAGCAAATTCTGCAGGTTCACTACTCTCTGGCTGAAGAAAGTTCTCCTCATCTCAATCCGTATCTTCAGACTGTGACTCATGGCTCTGGACTCCTGCACTATCAGGAGCATCTTTTCTGCATCTTCCCATTATACCCCTGTTCGAGTTCTATAGGCTTCTATGAGATTCCCTCTCATTCTTCTGAACTCCAGTGAATATAATTCTAACCGACTCAATCTCTCCACATTTGACAGTCCCGCCAACCCGGGAATCAGTCTGATAAACCTTCGCTGCACTGCCTCTAAGCAAGATATAGCAAGAGATTCCTCAGATAACGAGACTAAAACTGCACACCATATTCCAGGTGTGGTCTCAGCAAGACCCTAGAGACATCCCTGCTCCTGTACTCAAGTCCTCCCACTATGGGGTTACACTAGCTACGCTCCAATCTGTAGGAATTGTTTCAGAGACTAAAGAACATCGGAAGTTGATTGCCATTGCATCAAGTATTTCTAGGACCACTTCCTTAAGCACTCTGGGATGCAGATTAGCACGCCCTGTGGATTTATCGGCCTTCAATCGCATCGAAAACAAAAACAGAATTACCTGGAAAAACTCAGCAGGTCTGGCAGCATTGGCAGAGAAGAAAAGAGTTGACGTTTCGAGTCCTCATGACCCTTCGACAGACTTCTGTTGAAGGGTCATGAGGACTCGAAATGTCAACTCTTTTCTTCTCCGCCGATGCTGCCAGACCTGCAGAATTTTCCAGGTAATTCTGTTTTTGTTTTGGATTTCCAGCATCTGCAGTTTTTTTTGTTTCAATCACATCGATTCCACCAAGACCCCATTTACCTATTAAAACTGATTTATTTCAGTTCCTCCCTCTCACTAAACCTGTGCTCCCCCACATTTTTGGTATGTTATGTGGATTCAGGGATGACGTTTCCTCTGGCTGGGGGTTTAGAACAAGTGGTCACAATTTCCTGGAACGGTGTAAGCCATTTAAGAGTGAGATGAGGAGAAACTCCTTGGCTTCTTGACCTATCAAGAACAGCAAAACAGGTTAGACCTTTATTCATTAGAGTTTAGAAGAATGAGGGACAATCACTTTGAACCATGCAGGATTCTGAGGTGGCGTGACAGAGTTGCTGTTTTGGAGATGTTTCTACTACTGCGGGAAATTCGAAGTAGGGAACATAGTTGCGAAACAGGGGGACCACCCACTTAAAACTGAGATGCAAAAGAATGTTGTCTCTCAGTAGGTAATAAATGCTTGGAATTCTCGACCCCAGTGGCTTGTGAAGGCCAGATAACTGAAAGTATTTGAAGGAGGTCTTTGAAATATCAGGGAGTTGAGGGCTATAAGGAACTGGTACAAAAGAGAAGTTGAGGCCTGGGGCAGATCATCCATGAACTTATTTCATGGCAGTGCCGGCCTGAGGGACCGAATTGCCTACTCCTGCCCCTATTTCTTATATTCTTCACTCAGAGGGTGGTGAATCTCTGGAAATCTTTACCAAAGTATCTGTGGAGGCCAGGTCGCTCACTATATTTAAGAATGTAATATATAGATTTCTGGACTCTAAGGGTGTCAAGAGGGACCTGGAGAGGGTGGGAGCGTGTTGTTGAGATACAGGATCAGACACGATGATGTTGAATGGTGCAGCAGGCAGGAAGGGCCGAGTTGGCTACACCTGCTTCCATATTCTATGTTTATATGTTAAGATGTGTAGAGCAGATTACCTTTTCTTTACAGATCGTGCTGTTTGCAGTTGTTTCCAGTCTAAATTATTTTCCAAAAATAGGTCACTGATGGAGAAACACCCTGCTCTTCAAATAAACGCCATAAGCATTTTTTTTTCACCACCACACGACTGGGCCTGGGCTGAATGATTAATCTGGAAGACAGCACCACCCGCAGAGCAGCCCTGGTACACCACTGGTGGTGGACGCCTGGATTGTGTCACAGTGGGACCCCCCCACCACCGATGCACAGTAATAGTAGTGTGTACCATCTACAAGATGCATTGCTGCAACACACCAAGGCTCCTTTGACAGCACCTTCTACACCCACGACACTATCCCCTAGAAGGACAAGGGTAGCAACTCAAGGCAACACCAGGACCTTTAAGTTCCATTCGAAGCCACTCCCCATCATCACTTGGAAATTTATCACCGTTCCTTCACTTCTGCCGTGTCAAAAACCTGGACCTCCCTCCCTGACAGCATTATGGGCGCACCGACACCACATAGGCTACAGTGGTTCAAGAAAACAGCACAGCACCACCTTCTGAAAGGCAATTAGGGATGGGCAATATTGCAGACCCAGCCAGTGAAGCCCACATCCCGTAAATGAGTGAAAAAAATGTATTAGAGCGTCATGAATACACTACCTGATGCCGGATTCCTACATTGCAGCAACAATGAACTACCAACCGAGTGTCCAATTCGCAACAATGGCAGACAATGAGTTCTATTAGTCAAAACAAAAATCAAACTCATTTGTAAGTTAATTTCTATTGTAACAGTGGAGCTGTATGAGAGACAGGCACCGTTACTTAAATGGACATCAGGAATTGCATTAAGAATAGACCGTTCACCACTTGAGACCGCTCCTCCATTCAATGCGATCAGGGCTGATCTCCTACTTCAGCATCACTTTCTTGCAATATTGTCGTGCCCCTTTTTCATATGTCGAAATCTATCGATCTCACACTTAAATCTACCCAACGACTGAGCCTCCGTTGCCCTCTGGGGCATAGTATTCCAAAGATACACCACCCACTGAGTGAACAAACTCCTCCTCACCACAGCCCTACTTGGAGTGCCCTTTATTCGGAAGCTGTCTCCTGATACACGAGAACCCCGCAGACCACCACACCCCCACCCCGCCCCCCGCCCTCGCAACACTCGCTCCCCCAACCAGGGGAAGCACTCTTACTGCATCTAACCTGTCGAGACCTCGAGTCATTTTGTCCGTTTGCATGAGATCACCGATCGTTTTCCTTAACTGCAGAGAAGAAATGTCCAGCGTAATTTATCTTTAACAATAGGAAAATCCATCTATCCAAATAATTAGGATTAGTTGAATTTAATTTTCGAATATAATTTTGAAGATTGCAGGTGTAACTGTGCATTTGGTGCCTGATGTTATCCCAATCCAGGCTCCTCAGCTGCATCGTTCTTCTGGGAGTCTGCCGGAAAGGAGTCGGATGCAGACGCTGGGTCTGGGCTGCACTGCTGATGTGTCATGTAACAGCCCAGCAGAGGTGGATGGGTATAATTTTAACCTCTGTATTTCATATTGGAATCTGATGGTTTAAAACCGGCCTGTAATGTACACAGCATTGAGCACCATCTGGAGTAATATCGGGCCAGGCGCTGAACTAGCCATTGGCCTTGCCTGAGGAGTCAGGTTAAAAGCAGCCCCACCAGCGAAATCAAGCGCCGACATGTACTCCCTACGCCTCGGTGGAATTTTCCATTCTCGCCACTCTAAAAAGGCTTTTGAAAGATTTGTCGCATTATCCTGCTCCTCCCCCTCCGCGACAGGGCCGCAACATTCTGGCAACATCGGCGGAGAAGAAAAGAATTGACGTTTCGTGTCCTCATGACCCTTCGAAAGAACTGATGGTCATGAGGACTCGAAACGTGAACTCTTTTCTTCTCCGCCGATGCTGCCAGACCTGTTCAGTTTTTCCAGGTAATTCTGTTCTTATTTTGGATTTCCAGCATCCGCAGTTTCTTTTTTTGTGTTTTTACCGCCAGATTCTGGACCGGTTTAGGAAATCCGCCTGATTTTGGTTTTTATTTGAAGTCAGAATGTAGGAAAAATGGGCGGACATTACATAGAGCACATGACCCCAAATTGCCCATTTCCCACTGGGTGCTGCGATTCACATCATCAGCCCGAAATGAATAAGAGTGTGAAGGCAGCAAGGGTGACTCACTAGGAACATTGCACAAGTGTGGTTCTGTCAAACCTGCTGTGTGCATGTCAGATTAAGGTAAAAGCAAAATACTGCGGAAGCTGGATGTCTGAAAATTAAAAAAAAACTGAAAATGCTGGAAAAACTGAACAGGTCTCTCATTATCTGTGGAGAGAGCAACGGAGTGAGGGTTTCGAGTCCACATAGCTCTGCTGAAGAAGAAAAATATTTATGTTAAAAGAATAAATAAGTATATATTTTTAACAATAAGTAAAACTAGATGATATATATTTATTTCACGAGTGCTGACCCTTGTTCTGCTATTGACACATTCTGCTTTCTTACATTCATCCCACTATTAACACCTTCTTTAGCCCTTATCACGTAAATAATACTCCCTTTGTACTGGACCCATGGCATCTTTGTCAATCTCTCCTGAGCACCCACCTGCCGCTGACCTTCGATCTTGCTCCATCTGCTCCACCCACTCTTCAACAATACAAAATCCGGCACATTTCTAATACCGTTTCGCTCTAAAGAATAATCACACTGAGGTGAAATCTTAAGCATGTTTTTCTCTCGAAATATTTTGGCCAGGCTTTCTGAGCATTTCCAGCATTTTCTGGTTTTGCGAAAAAAAAACAGAAAATGCTGGATAAACTCAGCAGGTCTGACAGCATCTGTGGAGACAGAAACAGAGTTATTGTCTCGAGTACATATGACTCTTCTTCAGAGCTGAAGAGAATGGGAAATATGATGCGATTCATATTATTAAAGAGGGGGTGTGGCAGGTAAAGGTTAACAGAAGCCCAGTGATAGGTGGGGATAAGTGCAGATTGACAAAGAGGTCATGGGCAAATGGATAAATGGTGTGTAAATTGCATCGTTAAGGAATAAAGGAGGTGCTGACCGTGGCATTAAGGTAAGACAGCTGAATGTGATAATAGCAGAACAGGAGAACGCAATCTGAAAATAAAAACAAGTAACAAGTAACATATGGCCTTACTGAAGAGAGGGGTGGGTGAGGGAACGGTGGTGGGGGAAAAAGAGAACATTATAAATAAAGGTGTATGGTGGTTAAAAATTGGATAAATCAATGAATAAACGAATAATAATATAAATCAATAAAAATACAATTTAGTGGTTAAAATTAATTAATAAAAAGTTTTCTAAAACTGGTGGATTAAAAGGTGGATCAACTGTGAAAACAGACCAAGACGAATTTCGTAAATTGCTTGTGCATTTACTCCTCTTTCGACTGGGCCTGCATCCACTAGAGCTAAGAAGAATGAGAGGGGATCTCATTGAAACGTATACATCTCTAAGTGGGCTGGGCAGACTGGATGCAGGGCGGATGATCCCCCTGGTTGGATAGTCTGGAACCAGAGGCCACAACCTCAGGATACAGGGCAGGCCATTTAGGACTGAGATGAGGGAAAACTTTTTAATTCAAAAGCGTTTCCAACTTGCAGAATTTTGTACCACAGAATTCTGTGGAGGCCGGGTCACTGAGTATATTCAAGAAATAAATTGATAAAATTTAAAAATTTCGGACCGTCACGGGATATGGAGAGAAAGCGGGAATGTGGTGTTGATTTGGAGGATCAGCCATGATCATATTAAATGGCAGAACAGGTTCGAATTTCCGAATGGCCTACTCCAATTCCTAGTTTCTCTGTATCAATGTATTCAAAAGGGATGATAAGGGGCTGAAGGTGGTTCCGATTTTGTCTGACATATTGTTTGCTCTTCAGTTGACCTGCCCAAGCCCATCCTATCTATGGATCAACTGTCGAGCCTTATTCTTCCAGGAGAGGAATTTTCCCTCACCTGTCACTTTCCCTTCACCGACTGCAATGGTGACTTTTACCGAAACGATGAACTGACGAACTGGACCTTCGAAGGGAAGAACCACACCGCTGTCATTCATGTCTGTCAAGGCACAACCTGCAAAGGTCGCGAGAGCTACAAGTGCAAGTATAGAAAGTACTTCAGTGATACCAGGACCTGGTCACATTCAGAGTTCAGCGAGCTGGTACACTTCACAGTAAAAGTTAAGGGGGGGGGGGGGGGGGCTTATTGACCAAGCTACATGGAGAATCAAGCACATTTGTGACACAGGAAGTGCTCACTCGGCCCAAACTGGCTGCTTGAAAGAGACTTCCAATTTTTCCCAATCCCGAACCCCCATCCCCCACCCTGCTCTTTCCCAAGTGCCCTGTTTTTTGTTTCACTTTTCAAAGATATGACCAGTTCCCTATTTTG
This sequence comes from Isurus oxyrinchus, assembly GCA_026770705.1. Taxonomy (NCBI): domain Eukaryota; kingdom Metazoa; phylum Chordata; class Chondrichthyes; order Lamniformes; family Lamnidae; genus Isurus; species Isurus oxyrinchus. The sequence continues at coordinate 1,288,214 of JANJGN010000048.1, forward strand.
AAAGTTGCTTTGAATCTCACCCTGAATCACCAGCGCCAGTGAAACCAAAATCTTCCAGATCACAGCAACCAAATGTATGGTACAAAAAAACCTTCTTCCTCATCTCTGGCTCTCTCAGAACTCAGACCTGCTTGTTGCTTGCACTTTCAAGACGCCATCCTGCCCTCATGCCCACATGTCGACCAATGGCCTGCTGCAATGTTCCAGTGAAGCACCAACGCAAACTGGATGAACAGCATCTCATCTTCCAATTAGACACTTTAAAGCCTTCCGGGCTTAACAATGAGTACAACTACTTCAGACAATAAACCATCTCCTCCATCCTCACCGGCTTTTTCTAATTATCTTTTTATCTAAGTTCGTTTTTATTTTTTATCCACTTATTTTTATTTTTCTTCATTGAACTGTGATTTTTAGCCCATTTTTTTTACCTCCCCTTCTATCCCATTTTCAAACCTTTTTTCCCTCACCACCGCTCCCTCCCTCCATCCCATCCCCTACAGGGCCAGATGTTACTTCTTCCAAGTTGTTCTTTCACACAATGCCATACTTATCCTGCAATGGTCACTTTCTGCTTTCTTACCTTTACTCCACTATCAGCACCTTTTTTTAAAGCACTAACAACTACCATTAACACTCCCTTTGACCTTTAGTCATTGACATCTTTTTCAATCCCTCCTTTGTCCCAACCTGTCGCTGGCCTTCAATCCACCTGCCCCACCCCCTTCAATTGTAAACATATGACCACATATTAACTTCTCTCCAGCCGTGAAGGAGAGTCATCCGGACATGAAACATTAACTCTCTTTCTCCTACAACAGATGCTGCCAGAGAATCTGGATTTTTCCAGAATTTTCTGTTCTTGGTTCCGGCCTCTCTAATCTTATTGCCGCGCTGGTATCTACGAGCACAGGGACGATAGCATTGGAGCTAATCTGCCCCACCTCGAGGTTACCTTGTTCTCCCCCTTGCTCGGTTTTGAATGTCTACAGCAGTACTCAATCGCCCGCATGTGATCTATTTATGACAGATGAGCTTCTGAAGCCCACAGTCTCGATGGAGCCAGCCTCTGGTGTGGTCACAGTGGGGGAGCGAGTCCGGATTAAGTGCTCCGCCACTTACCCAAGCCACATCTCCCGCTTGTACCAAACACATCACCAGACGCCCATTGATACACAGAATGTTTCAGGCTCCGATTGGTCAGTCAACTTCACCATCACAGAGGCCGACACAAATGACAGTGGAGAATACAACTGTCGCTTTGAGAGAACGGTCTCTGGGACAGAATACGTGTCGCCGCCTAGTCACTCCTTGGATTTAACTGTGAAAGGTGAGCCATGCTTTATTTATGGACCTATGTCCCATTATACTGACCACATAGGCGTGGTTGATTCATTAATAGCTTCAGATTGAATCAAGCTGAATTGATCTGTTGCCATCTGCCTCATCAGTATCCCTACCCTTACTTTTTAGTGACAGACCATTCAAAGACCAATTCTCCAAAAAAAACATCAAAGTGTGTTAGCATTTTACACGCTCCACCTTGGGTCTGGAGGCTATTTAAAGCTGTTATCCTGATTCACTACAGATGTTACCCTAACTCCGTACAGCTGTAATCCCAACAGTTATGTTTAAATCATAACTCCCTAGATCTCTTACCCTAACACCCAACAGCTGTTATTGCTACAGTTGTTACCCTGAACCACATAGTTAACCTGATTCCGGACAGCTGTTATCCCTACAGTTGTTATCCTTAGTCCCGAAAGCACTTACCCAAATAACCTCCAGTTGTTATCCTGACTCCGTACAGCTGTTATCCTAAATCCCTACAGCTGTCATACCTACAGATGTTATCCAGATTCCATAGACCTGTTATCCTAACTCTCTACAGCTGTTATCCCTACGGTTGTTATTCTCACTCCCTAAAGCTGTTACCATAATGCCCTACTGCTGTTATCACCACAACTGTTATCCTGATTCCCTAAAGCTCTTATCCTGACTCCATGCAGCTCTTAACGCGACTCCCCACAACGGTTACCCCACTCCTTACAGCAGTAACCCCATTCCCTACACCTGTTATCTTGACTGCCTACACCTTTTATCCCAACCCCCTACAGATATTAGCCTGACTCCCTACAGCTGTTGCCATGACTCCCAACAAATATTATCGCGAATCCCTACAGCTGCTATCCCAACACCCTACAGCGGTTATCACGACTCCTTACAGCTGTAAACACGGCTCCATAAAACTGTTACTCCGACTCGAAATACTCGGAAGCTCGACACCATCCAGGACAAAGCAGCCCCACTTGGTTGGCACCCCATCCACAAACATTCACTCCCTCTACCACCGACGCACAGTAGCTGCAGTGTGTGTACCATCTACAAGATGCACTGCAGGAATTCACCAAGGCTCCTTCGACAGCACCTGTCGATGAAGATGAAGATATTCGATGCGGCTGCCCATGCCCACTCAGTTCCTTCCACCAAGAGGTGGTTAGAGATGGGGGTAAGTGGTTTACAAGTGTAGGAGAGGTCCAGATAAAGGGCTGGTGACGGCAGCTTAAACCTCAGAGTACGTGACAGCGCTTCTCCATCACAGAACCACATCCCCAGGAACTTCCCTGCTCTGCGTTGCTCAGTAACGACATTCGTCAGTTCTTCCACCATTTTGATGAATTTATGACTTGATTCATCACGTCATATCCTGGCCACTTTATTCGATTTCACAACATCTTAGCCGTCTCAGCATTAGTCCCGGGGCTCAGCGAGAGAAAGAGGCAGCAGCAGATTGCTTTCCAATGCCTGTGCATGATCTGAACGCCATTCTCCAGTTGGCAGCTACCTCCAGCCTGCTGCTGATCAGTAAGTCTCTCTTCATTTGAGCATTCAGGTCACACAACAGGAGTGACAGGGAAGTTATGCGTTTACTTCACTTTAAATTTTGGCGAAGAAAGGTTGAAATGTGGAAATTGAAGCTTAATATATATTTTAACATATATTTTTAAATGTTGCGAATCCAGTTATGCTTTCCGTTTTTTAAAAACTTTATGAAATGATTTGTGATGCTAAAGCTCTTGAATTGTAATTCAAGTCTCCCTTGCTCAATTATTTGCTTTTAACTTCAGCTCTCCAACTCAATCCAATTTCTGATGATCTTTCTCTCAGCCTCAATTTAAAAATTCACCTTTGGCTTCAATTCTTCCTCCTTAACTCGCAGCTTGTTCAATTCTCAACCACCGGCTCCCAAACTCCACCTGCCCCTTTACTAACTCGTTATTGGCCAACAGCCCCTCACCACCTCCCTGTGCTCGCAGCTCAAATTCTCATCCTCCTGTTCAAATGCTTCCCTCAATCACCCCCACCTCCGCTTCCTATCTCCGTACGCTCCTCTAGCCTCTATAATTATCGTCCACCTGTTCAAACACCTACTTCAAACTCCTCCCTCCATATCTCTATAACCCCTACCTGACCCGAAAACCCTTATCCTGCTGTTGAAATTCGGGCCTCAGATCCTCTCTCTCTATCTTTGTAAACTCCTCTAGCCCCCAAAATTCTCATCCTCCTGTTCAAACCTCGACATCACCACTTCCCTCCCTACCTCCCTTACCTGCTCCAGCCCCTACAATTCCCATCCCCCTGTTCAAATCGCTGCCTTGCCCACTCCTTCCTTATCTCTGTAACCCCCTCCAACCCCTACATTTCTCATCACCCTTTTCAATTCGCTCGCATATGCCCTCCGTCCTTATCTCTGTATCCTCCTCCATCCCCTACAATTCTCATCCCCCTGTTCAAATTCACCCCCAACATTCCTACATACGTTACATTGTGACCGTCCTCCCGTTAACTGTAAACTGTTCATCACCTCAGTGTCTGTTCAGTTACAGGGACATTCCTCATGGGGCCAAGGGATCTATCGATCCGCTCTTGGGTGTGTTTCCAGAGGAATGCCACTTCGATGTGCCAATACAGGTGAAATGCAGTCCCCTGCTTCTCGCCTATACGTCCACAGAGACGCTGAACAGACGACATTATTCGATGTGGCTGCCCATGCCCAATTGGTCCCTTTAACGAATAGTTGCTTAGAGATGGGGGCAAGTAGTTTACAAGCCAAGGGGAGGTCTAGATGAAGGGCTGGTGACGGCAGCTTAAACCTCAGAGCATACGGCAGCGCTTCTCCATCTCAGAACCACATCCCCAGGCACTTCCCTACTCTGTGTTGCTCAGTAACGACATTCGTCAGTTCTTCCACCATTTTTGATTAATTTATGACTTGATTCATCACGTCATATCCTGGCCACTTTATGGGATTTCGCAACATCTTAGCCGTCTCAGCATTAGTCCCGGGGCTCAGCGAGAGAAAGAGGCAGCAGGACATTGCTTCCCTTTGCCTGTGCATGACCTGAACGCCATTCCCCAGATGGCAGCTACCTCCAGCCTGCTGCTGATCAGTAAGTCTCTCTTCATTTGAGCATTCAGGTCACACAACAGCAGTGTCAGGGAAGTTATGCGTTTACTTCAATTTAAATTTTGATGAAGAAAGTTTGCAATGTGGAACTTTATGCTCAATATATATTTTTGTATCTATTTTTAAATGCTGCAAATCCAATTATGCCTTCGATTTTTTAAAAGCTTTATGAAATGATTTGTGATGGTAAAGATCTTGAATTGTAATTCAAGTCTCCCTTGCTCAATTATTTGCTTTGAAATTCAGCTCTACAACTCAATGCAATTTTTGATGCTCTTTCTCAAAGCCTCAATTTAAAAATTCACCTTTGGTTTTAATTCGTCCTTCTTATCTCTCAGCTTCTTCAATTCAAAACCACCGGCGCCCAACCTCCACCTGCCCCTTTCCTAACTCGTTATTGGCCACCTGCACCTCACCATCTCCCTGACCTCGCTTCTCAAATTCTCATCCTCCTGTTCAAATCCCTGCATCAATTCCCCGCTTCATATCTCCGTATGTTCCACCAGCCGATATAATTCTCGTCCGCCTGTTCAAACACCTACTTCAAACCCTTCCCCCCAAGATCTATAACCTCTTTCAGCCCTGACAATTCTCATCCATTTGTTGAAATCCCGTTCTCAGACCCTCCCTCTCTATATTTGTAAACTCCACTCGCCCCCAAAATTCTCATCCTCTTGTTCAAACCCCCACCTCAACACTTCTCTCTTTATCTCCATTACCTGCTGCAGCCCCTACAATTCTCGTCCCCCTGTTCAAATCGGTGCCTCAACCCCAGTTTCCCTTTCTCTTTATCCTTCTCCATCACCTGCATTTTTCATCCCCCTTGTCAAATTGCTCCCACACCCTCCGTCCTTATCTCTGCAACCTCCTCCATGCCCTACAATTCTCATCCTCCTGTTCAAATTCACCCCACATTTCTATTTACGTTACATTGTGACCCTCCTCCCGTTAACTGTAAACTGTTCATCCCGACAGTGTCTGTTCAGTTACAGGGAAATTCCTCAGGGGGCCAAGGCAGCTGTAGATCCGCCCTTGGGTGTGTTTCCAGAGGAACGCCACTTCGACGTCCCAATACAGGTGCAATACACTCCCCTGGTTCTCGCATCTACGTCCACAGAGATGCTGAACAGACGAAGATATTCGATGTTGCTGTCCATGCCCAATTGTTCCCTTTCACCAACAGTTGGTTCGACAAGGGGGCAAGTGGTTTACAATCCTAGGGGAGGTGCAGATGACGGCAGCTTAAAACCTCAGAGCATGTGACAGCCTTTCCCATCACAGAACCACATCCCCAGGCACTTCCCTGCTCTGCATTGCTTAGTAACGAAGTTCGTCAGTTCTTGCACCCTTTCTCATTAATTTATGACTTGATTCACACGTCATATCCTGGCCACTTCATTCGATTTCACAACATCTTAACCGTCTCAGCATTAGTCCCAAGAGTCAGCGAGAGAAAGAGGTGGCAGGAGATTGCTTTCCAATGCCTGTTCATGACTTGAACGTCATTGTCCAGATGGCAGCTACGTCCAGCCTGCTGCTGATCAGTAAGTGTACCTTCGTTTGAGCATGTAGTTCACACAACAGGAGTGATAGGGAAGTTATGTGTTTACTTCACTTTAAATTTGGTGAAGAAAGGTTGAAATGTGGAAGTTCAAGCTCATTATATATTTATATATATATTTGAAATGCTGCCAATCAAATTATGACTTCCATTGTTTTACACTTTATGAAATGATTTGGGATGCTAAACCTCTTGAATTGTAATTCAAGTCTCCTTTGCTCAATTATCTGTTTTTAACTTCAGCTCTCCAACTTAATCCCATTTACGATGCTCCTTCCCTCAGCCTCAATTTCAAAATTCACCTTTGGCTTCCATTCGTCCTCCTTAACTCTCAGCTTGTTCAATCCTCAACCACCGGCTCCCAAGCTGCACCTGTCCCTTCCCCTAACTCGTTATTGGCCACCCGCCCCTCACCACCTTTCTGTATCACTTCTCAAATTTTCATCTTCATGTTTAAATCCTTCCCTCAATCCCCCAATTCCTATCTCCGTAAGCTCCGCCAGCCACTATACTTCTCATCCACCTGTTCCAACACGTACTTCAAACCTGTCCCTCCCTATCTCTATAACCTCTTCCAGCCCAAAAACCCTCATCCTCCTTTTTAAGTTCCTCCCTCAATCCCCCAATTCCTATCTCCGTAAGTACCTCCAGCCACTATAGTTCTCATCCACCTGTTCAAACACCTACTTCAAACCCAATCCTCCCTATCTGTAAAACCTCTTCTAGCCCGACAACTCTCAGCCTCCTCTTGAAATCTCACCCTCAGCCCCACTCTCCCTACCTTTTAAAACTCCTCTAGCAACCAAAACCCTCATCTTCCTGTTCAAACTCCGACCTCACTAGGTCCTTCTCTATCACCATTACCTTTTCCAGCGCCTACAGTTCTCATCTCCCTGTTCAAATCGATCCATCGCCCCCTCCCTCCTTTTTGCTGTAACCACCTCCAGCCCCTACAATTCTCATCTTCTTGTTCAAGTTCCACACCTCACCCCCATATTTGTATGTACGTTACATGGTGACCATCCTCCAGTTAACTGTAAACTGTTAATCACCTCAGTTCCTGTTCAGTTACAGGGACATTCCTCAGATTGTCCAGGTTTGATCCACCCTTGGGTGCGGTTCAAGAGGGATTCAAATTCCACGTGCCAATACAGGTGCAATACAGCACGTTCCTCCTCACCTCTCCTTTCACAGAGATGATGAATGGACGGGGGTACACGGGTTAGCTGCACATGCCCATTTGGTCCCTTGCACCAAGAGGCGGGTGGTGGTTGGAGATGGGGGCAAGAGTTTTAACAGCCTAGAGGAGGTGCAGATGAAGGGCTGGTGACGGCAGCTAAGAACCTCAGAGCATGTGACAGCGCTTCTCCATAACAGAACCTCTTCCCCAGGTACTTCCCTACTCTGCAGTGCTTAGTAACGGCATTGGTCACTATTCCCAACATCACCCCCCCCCCCCCCCCCACCCATTTTCATTAATAAATAAATTGATTAATCACGTCATATCCCGGCCACTTGATTCGATTTCACAACAGCTTAGCCATCTCAGCATTAGTCCCGGGTCTCAGCGAGAGAAAGAGGCAGCAGGAGATTACTTTCCAATGCCTGTGCATGACCTGAACTCCATTCTCCAGATGGCAGCTGCCTCCAGCCTGCTGCTGATCAGTAAGTGTGTCTTCGTTTGAGCAATTCGTTCACACAACAGGAGTGACAGGGAAGTTATCCGTTTACTTCACTTTAAATTTTGGTGAAGAAAGGTTGAAATGTGGAAGTTCAAGCTCATTTTATATTTATATATATATTTGAAATGCTGCAAATCAAATTATGCCTTCCATTTTTTTACACTTTATGAAATGATTTGGGATGCTAAAGCCCTTGAATTGTAATTCAAGTCACCGTTGCTCATTTATCTGTTTTTAACTTCAACTCTCCAACTAAATCCAATTTCCGATGCTCCTTCCCTCAGACTCAATTTCAAAATTCACCTTTGGCTTCCATTCGTCCTCCTTAACTCTTAGCTTGTTCAATTCTCAACCACCGGCTCCCAACATCCACCTGTCCCTTCTCCTAACTCGTTATTGGCCACCCGCCCCTCACGATCTCTCTTTATCGCTTCTCAAATTTTCATCTTCCTGTTTAAATCCTTCACACCGTAAGCTCCGCCAGCCACTATACTTCTCATCCACCTGTTCCAACACCTACTTCAAACCCGTCCCTCCCTATCTCTACAACCTCTTCCAGCCCAAAAACCCTCATACTCCTAATTAAATCCCTCCCTCAATCCCGCAATTCCTATCTCCGTAAGCACCACCAGCCATTATAATTCTCATCCACCTGTTCAAGCACCTACTTCAAACCCGTCCCTCCCTATCTCTATAATCTCTTCTAGCCCGACAACCTGCTGCCTCCTGTTGAAATCCCGCCCTCAGCCCCTCTCTCCCTATCTTTTCAAAGTACTCTAGGAACCAAAATTCTCATCCTCCTGTTCAAACTCCAACCTCAGCAGTTCCAACTCTATGTCCATGACCTGCTGCAGCGCCTACAATTCTCATCTCCCTGTTCAAATCGCTCCATCACTCCCTCCATCCTTTTCTCTGTACCCCCCTCCAGCCCCTACAATTCTCATCTTCCTGTTCAAGTTCCACACCTAACCCCCATATTCGTAAGTACGTTACATGGTGACCATCCTGCAGTTAACTGTAAACTGTTAATCACCTCAGTTCCTCTTCAGTTACAGGGACATTCCTTGGATTGTCCAGGTTGATCCGCCCTTGGGTGTGGTTCCAGAGGGCTTCCAATTCCACGTGCCAATACAGGTGTAATACAGCCCCCTGCTTCTCGCCTCTCCTTTCACAGAGATGATGAACGGGGGTATGCGGGTTAGCTGCACATGCCCATTCGGTCCCTTGCACCAAGAGGAGGGCGGTGGTTGTAGATGGGGCCAAGTGTTTTAAGAGACTAGAGGGGGTCCAGATGAACGGCTGGTGACGGTAGCTAAGAACCTCAGAGCATGTGACAGCGCTTCTCCATCAGAAAACCACAGCCCCAGGTTCTTCCCTACTCTGCGGTGCTTAGTAAAGACATTCCTCAGTATTCCCCGCTCCCCCCCCCACCACCCATTTTCATTAATAAATGAATTAATTAATCACGTCACATCCAGGCCACTTTATTCAATGCCAGTATATCCTAGCCACCTCAGCATTAGTCCCGGGGCTCAGCGAGAGAAAGAGGCAGCAGGACATTACTTCCAATGCCTGTGCATGACCTGAACGCCATTCCCCAGATGGTAGCTGCCGCCAGCCTGCTGCTGATTGCTAAGTCTGTCTTCATTTGAGCATTCAGGTCACACAACGGAAATGAAAGGGAAGTTAAATGTTTCCTTCAATTTAAATTTTGGTGAAGAAAGGTTGCAATGTGGAAGTTTAAGCTCAATATATATTTTTTATATATTTTTAAATACTGCAAATTTAATTATGGCTTCGATTTTTTAAAAACTTTATTAAATGATTTGTGACGCTAAAACCCTTGAATTGTAATTCAAGTTTCCCTTGCTCATTTATCTGTTTTTAACTTCAACTCTCCAACTAAATCCAATTTCCGATGCTCTTTCCCTCAGCCTCAATTTCAAAATTCACCTGTGGCTTCAATTCGTCCTCCTTAACTCTCAGCTTGTTCAATTCTCAACCACCGGCTCCCAACATCCACCTGTCCCTTCTCCTAACTCGTTATTGGCCACCTGCCCCTCACCACCTCTCTTTATCGCTTCTCAAATTTTCATCTTCCTGTTTAAATCCTTCACACCGTAAGCTCCGCCAGCCACTATACTTCTCATCCACCTGTTCCAACACCTACTTCAAACCCGTCCCTCCCTATCTCTACAACCTCTTCCAGCCCAAAAACCCTCATACTCCTAATTAAATCCCTCCCTCAATCCCGCAATTCCTATCTCCGTAAGCAAAACCAGCCAATATAATTCTCATCCACCTGTTCAAGCACCTACTTCAAACCCGTCCCTCCCTATCTCTATAATCTCTTCTAGCCCGACAACCTGCTGCCTCCTGTTGAAATCCCGCCCTGAGCCCCTCTCTCCATATCTTTTCAAAGTACTCTAGGAACCAAAATTCTCATCCTCCTGTTCAAACCCCAACCTCAGCACTTCCCATTCTATGTCCATGACCTACTGCAGCGCCTACAATTCTCATCTCCCTATTCAAATCGCTCCATCACTCCCTCCATCCTTTTCTCTGTACCCCCCTCCAGCCCCTACAATTCTCATCTTCCTGTTCAAGTTCCACACCTAACCCCCATATTCGTAAGTACGTTACATGGTGACCATCCTCCAGTTAACTGTAAACTGTTAATCGCCTCAGTTCCTCTTCAGTTACAGGGACATTCCTCGGATTGTCCAGGTTGATCCGCCCTTGGGTGCGGTTCCAGAGGGCTTCCAATTCCACGTGCCAATACAGGTGCAATACAGCCCCCTGCTTCTCGCCTCTCCTTTCACAGAGATGATGAACGGGGGTATGCGGGTTAGCTGCACATGCCCATTCGGTCCCTTGCACCAAGAGGAGGGCGGTGGTTGTAGATGGGGCCAAGTGTTTTAAGAGACTAGAGGGGGTCCAGATGAACGGCTGGAGACGGTAGCTAAGAACCTCAGAGCATGTGACAGCACTTCTCCATCAGAAAACCACATCCCCAGGTTCTTCCCTACTCTGCGGTGCTTAGTAAAGACATTCCTCAGTATTCCCCGCCCCTCCCCCCCCCCCCCCCCCCCCCCCCCAACACCCATTTTCATTAAAAAATGAATTGATTAATCACGTCACATCCAGGCCACTTGATTCGATGTCAATATATCCTAGCCACCTCAGCATTAGTTCCGGTGCTCAGCGAGAGAAAGAGGCAGCAGGACATTACTTCCAATGCCTGTGCATGACCTGAACGCCATTCCCCAGATGGTAGCTGCCGCCAGCCTGCTGCTGATTGCTAAGTCTGTCTTCATTTGAGCATTCAGGTCACACAACGGAAATGAAAGGGAAGTTAAATGTTTCCTTCAATTTAAATTTTGGTGAAGAAAGGTTGCAATGTGGAAGTTTAAGCTCAATATATATTTTTGTATATATTTTTAAATACTGCAAATCTAATTATGGCTTCGATTTTTTAAAAACTTTATTAAATGATTTGTGACGCTAAAACCCTTGAATTGTAATTCAAGTCTCCCTTGCTCATTTATCTGTTTTTAACTTCAACTCTCCAACTAAATCCAATTTCCGATGCTCCTTCCCTCAGCCTCAATTTCAAAATTCACCTTTGGCTTCAATTCGTCCTCCTTAACTCTTAGCTTGTTCAATTCTCAACCACCGGCTCCCAACATCCACCTGTCCCTTCTCCTAACTCGTTATTGGCCACCCGCCCCTCACGATCTCTCTTTATCGCTTCTCAAATTTTCATCTTCCTGTTTAAATCCTTCACACCGTAAGCTCCGCCAGCCACTATACTTCTCATCCACCTGTTCCAAAAGCTACTTCAAACCCGTCCCTCCCTATTTCTATAACCTCTTCCAGCCCAAAAACCCTCATACTCCTAATTAAATCCCTCCCTCAATCCCGCAATTCCTATCTCCGTAATCAACACCAGCCATTATAATTCTCATCCACCTGTTCAAGCACCTACTTCAAACCCGTCCCTCCCTATCTCTATAATCTCTTCTAGCCCGACAACCTGCTGCCTCCTGTTGAAATCCCGCCCTCAGCCCCTCTCTCCCTATCTTTTCAAAGTACTCTAGGAACCAAAATTCTCATCCTCCTGTTCAAACTCCAACCTCAGCAGTTCCAACTCTATGTCCATGACCTGCTGCAGCGCCTACAATTCTCATCTCCCTGTTCAAATCGCTCCATCACTCCCTCCATCCTTTTCTCTGTACCCCCCTCCAGCCCCTACAATTCTCATCTTCCTGTTCACGTTCCACACCTAACCCCCATGTTCGTAAGTACGTTACATGGTGACCATCCTCCAGTTAACTGTAAACTGTTAATCACCTCAGTTCCTCTTCAGTTACAGGGACATTCCTTGGATTGTCCAGGTTGATCCGCCCTTGGGTGCGGTTCCAGAGGGCTTCCAATTCCACGTGCCAATACAGGTGCAATACAGCCCCCTGCTTCTCGCCTCTCCTTTCACAGAGATGATGAACGGGGGTATGCGGGTTAGCTGCACATGCCCATTCGGTCCCTTGCACCAAGAGGAAGGCGGTGGTTGGAGATGGGGCCAAGTGTTTTAAGAGACTAGACGCGGTCCAGATGAACGGCTGGTGACGGTAGCTAAGAACCTCAGAGCATGTGACAGCGCTTCTCCATCAGAAAGCCACATCCCCAGGTTCTTCCCTACTCTGCGGTGCTTAGTAAAGACATTCCTCAGTATTCCCCGCTCCCCCCCCCCCCCCCCCCCCCACCACCCATTTTCATTAATAAATGAATTGATTAATCACGTCACATCCAGGCCACTTGATTCGATGTCAATATATCCTAGCCACCTCAGCATTAGTTCCGGTGCTCAGCGAGAGAAAGAGGCAGCAGGACATTACTTCCAATGCCTGTGCATGACCTGAACGCCATTCCCCAGATGGTAGCTGCCGCCAGCCTGCTGCTGATTGCTAAGTCTGTCTTCATTTGAGCATTCAGGTCACACAACGGAAATGAAAGGGAAGTTAAATGTTTCCTTCAATTTAAATTTTGGTGAAGAAAGGTTGCAATGTGGAAGTTTAAGCTCAATAAATATTTTTGTATATATTTTTAAATACTGCAAATTTAATTATGGCTTCGATTTTTAAAAAAAACTTTATTAAATGATTTGTGACGCTAAAACCCTTGAATTGTAATTCAAGTTTCCCTTGCTCATTTATCTGTTTTTAACTTCAACTCTCCAACTAAATCCAATTTCCGATGCTCTTTCCCTCAGCCTCAATTTCAAAATTCACCTTTGGCTTCAATTCGTCCTCCTTAACTCTTAGCTTGTTCAATTCTCAACCACCGGCTCCCAACATCCACCTGTCCCTTCTCCTAACTCGTTATTGGCCACCCGCCCCTCACCACCTCTCTTTATCGCTTCTCAAATTTTCATCTTCCTGTTTCAATCCTTCACACCGTAAGCTCCGCCAGCCATAATTCTCATCCACCTGTTCAAGCACTTCAACCCCGTCCCTCCCTATCTCTACAACCTCTTCCAGCCCAGAAACCCTCATACTCCTTTTTAAATCCCTCCCTCAATCCCCCATTTCCTATCTCCGTAAGCAAAACCAGCCATTATAATTCTCATCCACCTGTTCAAGCACCTACTTCAAGCCCGTCCCTCCCTATCTCTATAATCTCTTCTAGCCCGACAACCTGCTGCCTCCTGTTGAAATCCCGCCCTGAGCCCCTCTCTCCATATCTTTTCAAAGTACTCTAGGAACCAAAACCCTCATCCTCCTGTTCAAACTCCAACCTCAGCACTTCCCACACTATGTCCATGACCTGCTGCAGCGCCTACAATTCTCATCTCCCTGTTCAAATCGCTCCATCACTCCCTCCATCCTTTTCTCTGTACCCCCCTCCAGTCCCTACAATTCTCATCTTCCTGTTCACGTTCCACACCTAACCCCCATATTCGTAAGTACGTTACATTGTGACCATCCTCCAGTTAACTGTAAACTGTTAATTACCTCAGTTCCTCTTCAGTTACAGGGACATTCCTCGGATTGTCCAGGTTGATCCGCCCTTGGGTGTGGTTCCATAGGGCTTCCAATTCCACGTGCCAATACAGGTGCAATACAGCCCCCTGCTTCTCGCCTCTCCTTTCACAGAGATGATGAACGGGGGTATGCGGGTTAGCTGCACATGCCCATTCGGTCCCTTGCACCAAGAGGATGGCGGTGGTTGGAGATGGGGGCAAGTGTTTTAAGAGACTAGAGGGGGTCCAGATAAACGGCTGGTGACGGTAGCTAAGAACCTCAGAGCATGTGACAGCGCTTCTCCATCAGAAAACCACAGCCCCAGGTTCTTCCCTACTCTGCGGTGCTTAGTAAAGACATTCCTCAGTATTCCCCGCCCCCACACCCCCCCCCCCCCCCCCCACCACCCATTTTGATTAATAAATGAATTGATTAATCACGTCACATCCAGGCCACTTTATTCGATGTCAATATATCCTAGCCACATCAGCATTAGTCCCGGTGCTCAGCGAGGGAAAGTAGCAGCAGGACATTACTTCCAATGCCTGTGCATGACCTGAACGCCATTCCCCAGATGGTAGCTGCCTCCAGCCTGCTGCTGATTGCTAAGTCTGTCTTCATTTGAGCATTCAGGTCACACAACGGAAATGATAGGGAAGTTATGTGTTTCCTTCAATTTAAATTTTGGTGAAGTAAGGTTGCAATGTGGAAGTTTAAGCTCAATATATATTTTTGTATATATTTTTAAATGCTGCAAATCCAATTATGGCTTCGATTTTTTAAAAACTTTATTAAATGATTTGTGACGCTAAAGCTCTTGAATTGTAATTCAAGTCTCCCTTGCTTAATTATTTGCTTTTAAATTCAGCTCTACAAATCAATCCAATTTCTGATGCTCCTTCTCTAACCCTCAATTTAAAAATCCGCCTTTGGTTTCAATTTGTCCTCCTTAACTTTCAGCTTCTTCAATTCTTAACCATCGGCGCCCAACCTCCACCTGTCCCTTTCCTAACTCGTTATTGGCCACCCGCCCTTCACCATCTCCCTGGGCTCGCTTCTCCAAATTCTCATCCTCCTGTTCAAATCGCTCCCTCAATTCCCCCCTTTCTATCTCCGTATGTTCCACCACCCGATATAATTCTTGTCCGCTTGTTCAAACACCACTTTCAAGCCGGTCCCCCCAAGATGTATGCCCCGACAATCTTTATCCCTCTGTTGCTAAGCTGCCCTCAGACCCTCCCTCCCTACTTTGTAAACTACTCTCGCCCCCAAAATTCTCATTCTCCTGTTCAAATCCCGAATTCAACACTTCCCTCCTTATCTCTATTACCTGCTCCAGCCCCTACAATTCTCGTCCCCCTGTTCAAATCACTGCCGGACCCCCTCTTTCCCTAGCTCTCTATCATTCTCCAGCCCTTACATTTCTCAACCCCCTTTTCAAATTGCTCCCAGACGCCTTCCATCCTTATCTCTGTAACCTCCTCCATGTCCTACAATTCTCATCCTCCTGTTTAAATTCACCCCCACATTTTTATTTACGTTACATTGTGACCCTCCTCCCATTAACTGTAAACTGTTCGTCCCTTCAGTGTCTGTTCAGTTACAGGGAAATTCCTCAAGGGGACAAGGGAGCTGTAGTTCTGCCCTTGCGTGTGTATGCAGAGGAATTCCACTTCGCTGTGCCAATACAGGTGCAATTCACGCCCCTACTTCTCGCCTCTACGTCCACAGAGATGCTGAACAGACGAAAATATTCGATGTTGCTGCCCATGCCCAATTGGTCCCTTTCACCAAGAGTTGGTTACAGATGGGGGCAAGTGGCTTACAAGCCTAGGGGAGGTCCAGATGAAGGGCTGGTGACGGCAGCTTAAAACCTCAGAGCATTTGACAGCCTTCCCCATCGTAGAAACACATCCCCAGGCTCTTCCCTGCTCTGTGTTGCTTAGGAACGACATTCGCCAGTTCTTGCACCATTTCTGATTAATTTCTGACGTGATACATCACGTCATATCCTGGCCGCTTGACTCGATTTCACAACATCTTAGCCGTCTCAGCATTAGTCCCGGTGCTCAGCGAGAGAAAGAGGCAGCAGGAGATTGCTTTCCAATGCCTGTGCATGACCTGAACGCCATTCTCCAGATGGCAGCTGCCTCCAGTCTGCTGCTGATCAGTAAGTGTCTCTTCGTTTGAGCAAGTAGTTCACACAACAGGAGTGACAGGGAAGTTATCCGTTTACTTCACTTTAAATTTTGCTGAAGAAAGGTTGAAATGTGGAAGTTCAAGCTCATTATATATTTATATATATATATTTGAAATGCTGCAAATCAAGTTATGCCTTCCATTTTTTTACACTTTATGAAATGATTTGGGATGCTAAAGCCCTTGAATTGTAATTCAAGTCTCCCTTGCTCAATTATCTGTTTTTAACTTCAGCTCTCCAATTTAATCCAATTTCCGATGCTCCTTCCCTCAGCCTCAATTTCAAAATTCACCTTTGGCTTCAATTCGTCCTCCTTAACTCTCAGTTTGTTCAATTCTCAACCATCGGCTCCGAACATCCACCTGTCCCTTCTCCTAACTCGTTATTTGCCACCTGCCCCTCACCACCTCTCTTTATCGCTTCTCAAATTTTCATCTTCCTGTTTAAATCCTTCCCTTAATCCCCCAATTCCTATCTCCATAAGCTCTGCCAGCCACTATACTTCTCATCCATCTGTTCCAACACCTACTTCAAACGCGTCCCTCCCTATCTCTATAACCTATTCAAGACCAAAAACCCTCATCCTCCTATTTAAATCCCTCCCTCAATCCAGCAATTCCTATCTCTGTAAGCACCACCAGCCACTATAATTCTCATCCACCTGTTCGAACACCTACATCAAACTCGCCCCTCCATATGTCTAAAACCTCTTCTAGCCAGACAACTGTCAGCCTGCTGTTGAAATCCCGCCCTCAGCCCCTTTATCCCTATCTTTTTGAAGTCCTCTAGCCACCAAAATCTTCATCCTCCTGTTCAAACGCGGACCTCACCACTTCCCTCTCTATCTCCATTACCTGCTCCAGTGCCTACAATTCTCACCTCCCTGCTCAAATCTCTCCATCAAAGTCTCCCTATCTCTTTACTTTCCTCCAGCCCCTACAATTCTCATCTTCCTGTTCAAGTTGCACACCTAACCCCCATATTTTATGTACGTTACATGGTGCCCATCCTCCAGTTAACTGTAAACTATTAATCACCCCAGTTCCTGTTCAGTTACAGGGACATTCCTCAGATTGTCCAGATTGATCCACCCTTGGCTGCGATTCCAGAAGGATTCCAATTCCATCACCTCTCTGTATCGCTTCTCAAATTCTCATCCTCCTGCTTAAATCCTTCCCTCAATTCCCCAATTCCTATCTCCGTAAGCTCCGCCAGCCACTATACTTCTCATCCACCTGTTCCAACACCTACTTCAAACCCATCCCTCCCTATCTCTATAACGTCTTCCAGCCCAATAACCCTCATTCTCTTATTGAAAACCCTCCCTCGATGAACAGACGGGGGTACGAGGGTTAGCTGCACATGCCCAGTCGGTCCCTTGCACCAAGAGGAGGGCGGTGGTTGGAGATGGGGAAAGTGTTTTAAGAGATTAGAGGGGGTCCAAATGAAGGGCTGGTGACGGCAGCTAAGAAACACAGAGCATGTGACAGTGCTTCTCCATCAGAGAACCACAGCCCCAGGTACTTCCTTATTCTGCGGTGCTTAGTAACACCATTCGTCAGTATTCCCCTGCCCCGCCCCCCCCCCCCCCCCCCCCCCCCACCCACGCCCCATTTTGATTAATAAATGAATTGATTCATCACGTCATATCTAGGCATTTTTATTCGATTTCGCTATATCCAAGCCACCTCAGCATTAGTCCGGGTGCTCAGCGAGGGAAAGAAGCGGCAAGACATTGCTTCGCTTTGCCTGTGCATGTTCTGAACGCCATTCCCCAGATGGTAGCTGCCTCCAGCCTGCTGCTGATTAGTAATTCCCTCTTTGTTTGAGCATTCAGTTCGCACAACAGCAGGGAAGTTATGCGTTTACTTCAGTTTAAATTTTGGTGAAGAAAGGTTGAAAGGGGATGTTGAAACTTAATGATAATGTTATATATTTTAAATGCTGGAAATACAGTTATGCCTTATTATTTTATAAAAATAATGAAGTTATCTGGTATGCTAAAGCTGTTGATTTGTTTCTGAATTCTCCACTGCTCAATTAATTGCTTTTAAATCAAACACACCAACTCAGTTCAATTTCCGATGCACTTGCCCTCAGCCTCGATTTTAAACTTAATCTTTGAGTTCAACTTTTCCTCCTTAACTATCAGTTCCTTTATTTCTCTGCTATCCACCACACGCGTACCTCCCCCACCGGCCCTTTCCATCTCGTTCCTAGCCACCCCGCCCCTCACCGCCTCCCAATACTCGCTGACTCACAGTTGTTCTCGGGTAACATTTCAAATATCAAATTCTGAGCCTCCTGTTCAAATTCCTACCTCAACCCCATCCTCCCTATCTCTGTAACACCGCTCCATCCCATAAATTATCATCCTCCTGTTCAAATCTCTCCCTCCACCCTTCCTCCCTATCTCTGTATCCATCTCCAACACGCACAATTCTCATCCTCCTGTTCAAGCACCTCAATGGACCCTCGTTCCGTACCTCCCTAGCTTTGTTACATCCTCGAGCTCCAACAATTATTATCCACCTGTTCAAATCCCTCCATGACCCCTCAACCCCTCCCTCCTTCTATCTGTAACATTCTCTGGCCACTACATTTATCATTCTCCTGTTCAAGTCCCTCGATGGCTTCTCACACAACCACCCCCCTTACCACTGTAGCCTCCCCTGATGATGCTGTTTACATGTTACTTTCCGACACCCCCACAGCTCTCCCCAACCCCCTTGCCTATCTCCCTGCAGTGCTGCAATCTCTAAAAAAAAACTTTTAATAAAATACTCCCGACAATCTCAACACTGTCGCCTGTGCTCTCGTCCTGTGACACCCATTCGCCACTAATTTTCCCATTCAGCCAATCGCTCCTGTGCCTCTACCAGAATGAGATCTCCCTTGTCATCTTTCTGCCTTCCTTTATCCTCATGCATGTGACCTGTATCAAGTATTTGTTCAATTTACTTTCTTAAAATAAAAATGCCGGCTATTTAACTTTGCATCACCCTTTCTGTTACTGCATTCAATATACAAATAAGAATGTATGTATGAAAATAAAATTCCAGCAATTCCCTTGATTATTATGTTAAATTGCTCTGCTGTAACAGGTAACACGGGATCAGGACAACTGGCCAGGCTCTGCTTAAGCAATGGCCACGGCTGATCATTAGGAAAGACTGGTTACGATGTTGACCTTTCACTATTGCAATTTTTCAGTCAGTCTGTAGATGTTGAATCAGCAAATACCATAAAGTTGCAACATGACAAACGTGGTTTTGTTTATCGAGTAAGTGCTGACACATATCCTCCAAATAAGGACAAAAAAAGTTAAGAAATTGCAACAGGAATAGGACATTTTAAATTATTCCAACTGCCTGATGGCGGGTTCAGCCTCAATGTCCTACATCTATGACCTCATGACCACTGTCACCATCCTCAATCCTGTTCAACTCAGTGTGGAATATATTCAGTAAGGCAGCCCCTACTGCTCTCTGGGGGAAAACATGAAGTCCAATCAATCAAGCCCTTCCTCGAGAAGAAATCCCGCCTCATCTCTGTCTGCGAGACAAGAGATTCTTCCCCATTGTTCTGAGTTTCCACAAAGACCTCCCTCTTAACACTCTTCAAGATAGATTACAATTCGGTAGATCTTTTGTTTCCTTTTCGTACGACCATAATATCTAACATAACCCCATAAGCCATTAGAAGAATGTTTATTTAGTTCCTTAAGAAGCATCTGCTCAGATATGTTCCAGGAAATAATTAGACAGATAAGGTTTAGGACAGATGAGGGCAATTTACTGAACCCAGGGGAGATGGACAATTGTTGATCGCAGTACCTTGTGATAATAGAGTTCAGCTCTGTAATCCAAGTGATAGAGAGCTCTTCCCTTCATCCTCCTTCTCCTTCTCGTGCATCTGAGGAAGGCAATTGGCTGGTAAGAAATACAATCTCACCAGGGCCCCTCACCACCACCCCTCATCAGGTCCACAATCCAGCACCCCTCATAAAGATTCTCACCAGGACCCCCCACCAGGCCCCCTCACCAGGCCCCCTCACCAGATCCCCTCACCAGGACCCCTCACCAGGGCCCCTCACCAGGCCCCGTCACCAGCACTCCTCATCAGGGTCCTCAACAGAGCCCCTCTCCAGGACCCCTCACCAGATCCCATTATCAGGACCCCTCACCTGACCCCCTCAACAGTAGCCTTTAATATGATCGCTCACCAGACCCCTCACCAGGACCCCACACCAGATCCTCTCAGCGGCCCACTCACCAGGCTCCCTCACCAGGCCCTCTCACCTGGTTCACTCGCCAGATGAACTCACCAGGTCCCCTCACCAGGTCCCCTCACCAGGACCCCTCACCAGGACCCTCACCAGGACCCACACCATGACACTCACCAGATATCAACATCAGGTTACCTCACCAGGATCCCTCACCTGGTCCCCTCATTATGTTCTCTCACCAGGATCCTTACCAGGTCCCCTCACTATGTCCCCTCATCAGGACACCTCACCAGGTCCCCTCACCAGGATCCTTACCAGGTTCCCTCTCCAGGTTCCCTCATCAGGTCCACTCACCAGGACCCTTCATTAGGTCTCCTCACATGGTCCCGTCACTAGGACCCTTACCAGGACCCCCATAAGGATACCTCACTAGGTCCCTTCTCACTAACTGCTTTCCTGTGCCTGAGCAGCTGTTGATATACCCTTCTCCAGGGAGCCTGGTAACTTGCCGAGTGTCAATCAACTATTCTGACTAATTTATAAAGGAAGGGTCCCAAGTAGTCAGGGAGGTTACCATCGCCCCATGTTCTTCACCCTTATCAATCTTAGCTGTTTAAAATTGATCACGTTGAGGGTAATATCCTGGGCCTTTCTGGACACTTGGTGTTAACACGGCAGCCTGAACTCAGCAATCTTGCCATTTCCTAAGACCGCTTAGAAATTGTTGCTTCTTTCAGAAAGATTTTTCGTCAAGTTTATCGGAGCTTTAAACTATTCATAAAATACCAGACCCTATTTGGAGCCCTATTTTTTTTATAATGTTGTCTCAGAAAGCTTTCCATGTTGTAAAGATTAAAACTGATCAAAAATCTCAGGGCATGTCATTGCTAAGGAGGTATTTAACCTCACCCTATTTAGCTTTAATTTATTCACATAATTGTTAATGTATTCATACTCTATGCATCCTCCCATATAATCAGAAATTTATGATTCTCTCAGAATATGTTTCTTATTAAAATTTACAGGACACTAACTTAGTCTTCAAGCTTATTGACTTGATACTTTCTTCACAATTGTGACATCTCCAAGTGTGTTAGGCGTCCCCTCCAGGCCTCTACTGAAATCGTTGATAATGAGAGTGAACAGATGTGATCCCAGAATTGAACCCCATAACTACCCACTTCTGAAAACTCTGAAATCATTCTAATATTTTTTGATTAATTCTCCACACTACTGATCAATTCCAATAAAATTTTCTACACTCCTCCTAAAGACACAACCCTTACCCTTCACCAGTCGTGCACTGTGTGTATTTCGACAGATGATTTCCGAAAGGTTATGGAAGAATGGTGGTACCTACCTGCATAGATTGTACACATTCGGGCATGACCCACATCGAGAATATTGAATAAGATTGTGGTGTCCTGTCGCTTTGCAAATGCTCCCCTTGGTCCCATTTCCTAACTTTCTTTTCCAATTCAGCGGATCACGCCTGCACCAGTTCACAGTTTACTTTACCCCGCCCCCACTTTCTCTCTCTATCTCTCTCTCTCCCACGCAACCTCTGTCACTCCCTCTCTCTGCTTCTCTCTCTATTCCTACCCATCCTTCCCTTCTTCCATCCCTCCGTCCACCCGTCCATCTGTTCGCCTGTCTGCCCATCCTTCCATCCGTCCACCTGTCCGTCCCTCCTTCCGTGCCTCCATCTATCCCTCCATCCGTCCCTCCATCCGTTCCTCTGTCCATCCCACTTTCTGTCCGTCCGTCCCTCTGTCTGTCTGTATGTCTGCCCATCAATCCATCCATCCATGTACCCAACCAGCTTTCCATGTTTCTATCTTCAAACACTTAAAGCACTTCCTCTTTCCAATATCTCTCACGGGTTATGTGTCATTCACACTGTTTCTGGCAGGTCATTCCATGTCCTAACAACCATCTGATATGTGTCTATTCACTCTTGTATCCAGTGCTTGTTTGATAACTTTGACATTCTGCAGACCGTCGCTGACACCCATCACATAATGATATTCAACAGTCAGCCCTGAAATTGGAAGTCTGACCTGATTGCTCCGCGTTGATATTCCTCCTCCACACAGACAGCATTGCAAATCTCATGAGCCTGCCTGTTCTCAGACCCCTTCATTCCGCTTCGCACAAGCATCTTGAAAGCTGGCATATGATCTCTGGTGAACTCACTGACCCAGATAGATCGTTTCACAGCACGCACGATAGTCTGTATAATCAACGTTACAAAGATCTACTTGAAAGAAGAGCAAGGGCAGCCTCCTCTCGCCAATACTGACGGGCCAAATCCCGCACCCAGTATCAACATATTCTTGCTGTGGAGGGAATACAACGAATGTTCACCAAGCTGAATCTTTGGAAGGCAGGATTGTCGTATGGGGAGAGCTTGGTCTGACTCCGCCTGTATCCACTGGAGTTTAGAAGAATGAGTGGAACCCCACTGAAATGTATAAAATTCTGACAGGGATGGACAGACTGGATGCAGAGATGATGTTTCCTCTGGATGTGGGGCGGGGGGTCTAGAACATGGAGCACAATTTCAGGAAACGGGTTTCGCCATTTAGGACTGATATGAGGAGAAACTTCTTGGCTTCTTGATTCATCAAGAACAGCGAACAGATTAGGCCATTATTCATTAGAGTTAAGAAGAATGAGGGGCGATCATAATGAACTGCACAAGGTTCTGAGGGGGCTTGGCAGGGTTGATGCTGAGAAGTTGTTTTAACTAGTGGGGGAATTTCGAAGTTAGGGACAGAGTTACAGAATAAGGGGACACCTATTTAAAACTCAGATGCGAATGAACTTCATCTCTCAGGGGGTAGTGAAAGCTTGTAATTCTCGACCCCAGAGAGTTGTGAAGGCCATTTCACTGAAAGTATTTAAGGGAGAGGTAGGTAGGTTTTTGAAATATCATGGAGTTGAGGGCGATGTGAAACTGGCACGAAAGAGGAGTTGATGGCTGGGACAATCAGCCTTGAACTTATTGAATGGCAGCGCAGGCTTTAGGGGCCGAATGGCCTAGTCCAGCACTTAGTTCTTAGGTTCTTCACTCAGAGGGTGGTGAACCTCTGAAATCTTCTACCACAGAAGCTGTGGAGGCCGAGTCACTCCATATATTTAAGAATGGAATGTATAGATTTTTGGGCTCCAAGGGCAACAATGGGGGACACGGAGAGGGTGTCAGTATGGTGTTGAGCTAGAGGATCAGCCGTGATAACATTGAATGAGAGAGCAGGTTCGAAGGGCCGAGTGGCCTACTTCTGCTGCCATTTTCTCTGTTTTTATTTTAAGGTGTGTGGAACAGACTACATTTTCTTGTGGCGATCGTGTTGTGTACACTGTGCCTGAGGTGTTTCCAGTGTAAATTAATTTCCAAAAAAAGGGTCACTGATGTAGAAACGTCCTGCTCTTCAAATAAACGCCAAAGGCATTTTTTTGACGTCCACAAGACTGGGCCACAGTTTAATGTTTGAGCTGAAAGACAGCGCCGTCCGCAGTGCAACCCTGGTGCTGCACTAGTGGTGACAGTGGGACTTGAGCCTTCAGGCTTTTGGACGTCCTGTTCCTATTCAGCGACCAATCGAGTTACTTCAAGGGTCAATCCGCACAATTTCACAACAAGGGAAAATAGCAGAGGCACTCAGTGATCATGAGATCAGAGGCTGATGCAGCGCAGTGGGAGGCCATTTTGCCCCTTGAGCATGTGCTGGCTCTTTTCTTAAATATTCATTCAATGCTAGACCAGCATTTATGGCTCATATCTCATTGTCCCTTGATAAAGCGGTGATGAGCTACCTTCTTGAACCGCTGCAGTTTTTGTGGTGCAAGACTAATATAGTTAATTTCACTTCTATGTCCCCCTCGCATTTAACATTTAATATTTATCCAATCTTTTTAGAAAATCATTGTTGAACTTCCTTCCATCGCTCTTCCAGGAGCCAGTTAAGTCCACAAAAAGTTATTTTGAAAAAAATCGTTTTCCCTTTCCCATTAAAACCCCCACCCCCTACCTGCCGCTTAGCATGTTGGGCTACGGGTTAAGTGCTGGAAAATGGAATTAGAATAAATAGGTGGTTGATGGCCAGCCGGACACAATGGGACGAAGGGCGTGTTTCTGTGCTGTTAACTCTATGACTCTCTGCTCCTTTTGCGAATTATTTCAATCTGTGTGCTCTGATTCAATTGAAATCCTTGTGTAGCGAGTTTTGAATACAGTATTCGATCTGATGGTGCCTTCACTGATTTGCTGTCTTGCAGTGGCGTCGCTTGGAGCTGGGAGTGGTGAGTGGCACAGATACGCCGAAGTGTTCGTCCCAGTGCTTACCGGCACCGCAGAATGAGACGAATTGATGTCATTTGTGAAGTACATACTCAGGCTTGGAGAGAACATAGATTCTAGTCAGATCATTACACACCATTAATGGTCACTGATAATCCGTTATGGATTCAACTGTTGGTTTCCCCGGGGTTTGACAATGAAATGGATGGATGTATGAAGGGGAACTAGAATGGGTAACATGAAATAGCTCCCTCAATTCACAAGCACGGGCGTTATGTGCAGGACAGACCCTTGCCCATCCAGAATTGCCCATGAGGAGCTATTGGCTTATTGCATTCTCGGACTGCTGCAGCCAATGGAGTTGCTTGTGAGGCCACTTTACAGGGAAGGTCAGTTTAGATCTCATTGCCTGTGGATCTGGAGGCCGGGTCAAGCAAGGATTGCAGGTCTCAATTTCTCAATTTCTCTGCTCCTCTCACCCATTCTAACCTGTCTCTCTCTGAACTTACTGCACTCCATTCTCTCAGGTCCAACCCTGACATTGTCATCAAACTCGCTGACAAGGGTGGTGCTGTTGTTGTCTGGCCCACTGACCTCTACCTCGCGGAGGCAGAGCGTCAACTCGCAGACACTTCCTCCTATCTCTCCCTGGACCATGACACCACCACTGAACATCAAGCCATTGTTTCCAGGACTGTCACTGACCTCATCTCCTCTGGGGATCTCCCTCCCACAGCTTCCAACCTGATAGTCGCCCAACCTCAGACGGCCCGCTTCTATCTCCTACCCAAAATCCACAAACAGAACTGCCCCGGTAGACCGATCGTCTCAGCTTGCTCCTGCCCCACAGAACTCATTTCTCGTCATCTTGACTCCCTTCTCTCTCCCCTTGTTCAGTCCCTTCCCACCTACATCCGTGATTCCTCTGACACCTTACGTCACATCAACAATTTCCAGTTCCCTGGCCCCAACTGCTTCCACTTCACCATGGACGTCCAATCCCTCTACACCTCCATCCCCCACCAGGATGGTCTGAGGGCCCTTAGCTTCTTCCTTGAACAGAGGCCCGAACAATGCCCATCCACTACTACTCTCCTCCGTCTGGCTGAACTTGTTCTCACGTTGAACAATTTCTCCTTCAACTCCTCTCACTTCCTCCAAATAAAAGGTGTGGCTATGGGCACCCGCATGGGCCCCAGCTATGTCTGTCTCTTTATGGGGTATGTGGAACATTCCTTGTTGCAGTCCCACTCCGGCCCCCTTCCACAACTTTTTCTCCGGTACATCGATGATTACTTCGGTGTCGCTTCATGCTTTCGTTGGGACTTGCAAAAAATTATTAATTTTGCTTCCAATCTCCACCGCTCCATTATTTTCACGTGGTCCATCTCTGACACTTCCCTTCCCTTCCTTGACCTCTCTGTCTCAATCTCTGGTGATTGACTGTCCACCAATATCCATTACAAACCCACCAACTCGCACAGCTACCTCGACTACAGCTCCTCACACCCCACTTCCTGTAAGGACTCCATTCCATTCTCCCAGTTCCTTCGCCTTCGTCGCATATGTTCTGATGATGCCACCTTCAAAAATAGTTCCTCTGACATGTCCTCCTTCTTCCTTAACCAAGGTTTTCCACCCACGGTCATTGACAGGGCCCTCAACCGTGTCCGGCCCATCTCCCGCGCATCCGCCCTCACGCCTTCTCCTCCCTCTCAGAAACATGATAGGGTCCCCCTTGTCCTCACTTATCACCCCACCAGCCTCCGCATTCAAAGGATCATCCTCCGCCATTTCTGCCAACTCCAGCATGATGCCACCACCAAACACATCTTGCCTTCACCCCCCCTTAGCGGCATTCTGTAGGGATCGCTCCCTCCGGGACACCCTGGTCCACTCCTCCATCACCCCCTACTCCTCAACCCCCTCCTATGGCTACGCAAAAGATGTAACACCTGTCCCTTCACTTCCTCTCTCCTCACCCTCCAAGGGCCCAAACACTCCTTTCAAGTGAAGCAGCATTTCACTTGCATTTCCCCCAACTTAGTCTACTGCATTCGTTGCTCCCAATGTGGTCTCATCTACATTGGAGAGACCAAACATAAACTTGGCGACTGCTTTGCAGAACACCTGCGGTCTGTCTGCAAGAATGACCCAAACCTCCCTGTCGCTTGCCATTTTAACACTCCACCCTGCTCTCTTGCCCACATGTCTGTCCTTGGCTTGCAGCATTGTTCCAATGAAGCCCAACGCAAACTGGAGGAACAACACCTCATCTTCCGACTAGGCACCTTACAGCCTTCCGGATTGAATATTGAATTCAACAACTTTAGGTCGTGAGCTCCCTCCCCCATCCCCACCCCCTTTCTGTTTCCCCCTTCCTTTTTTTTCCAATAAATTATAACGATTTTCCTTTTCCCACCTATTTCCATTATATAAAAAAACACCCCCACTAGAGCTATACCTTGAGTGCCCTACCATCCATTCTTAATTAGCACATTCGTTTAGATCATATCACCAACTTTAACTTTAACACCTATGTGTTCTATTGTATCATTGTCATTGACATCTTTTGATGATCTGCTTCTATCGCTGCTTGTTTGTCCATACTACCACAACCCCCCACCCCCACCCCCCCCCCCCCACCTCTCTCTCTCTATCTCTCCGCCCCCCACACACACACCTTAAACCAGCTTATATTTCAACTCCTTCTTGGACTCGAACTCAAGTTCTGTCGAAGGGTCATGAGGACTCGAAACGTCAACTCTTTTCTTCTCCGCCGATGCTCCCAGACCTGCTGAGTTTTTCCAGGTAATTCTGTTTTTGTTAAGGATTGCAGGTTGCCTGTTCTCAAGATCCATAGTGAGCCAGGAGTTTGGAGTTATTTTGTTCTTCTAAAGACAGCTTGGGCTGACGACTGACAAGTAGTATTCATGCCACACAAGTGCCAGTCAATGAACAAATCCATTAAGAGAGAATTCAAACAGCACCCCTTGATGTTCAATAGCATTACCATCACTGAATCCGAAACTATCAACACCCTGCGTTTTACCGTTGACAAGAAAATGAACTGGACTAGCCATATAATTACTGTGGCTACAAAAGCAGGTAAGAGGCTGTGAAACCTGTCGCAAGTAACTCAACCCCTGACTCCCCAAAGGCTGTCCACCATCTACAAGGCACAGGTCAGGAGTTTCAACGAACACTCCCCACTTGCCTGGATGAGTGCAGCTCCCACAACACTGAAGAAGCTGGACAGTGGCCAGGACAAAGCAGCCGTCTGGATTGGCACCCCATCCACAAACATTCACTTCCACCACCGCCGATGCACAGTAGCAGCAGTGTTTGCCAGCTACAAGATTCACTGCAGGATTTCAACAAGGCTCCTTAGACAGCGCCTTCTAAACACATGGCCACTACCCCCTAGAAGGAAAAGGGTACGAGACACATGTGAGCAACACCTAAAGGTCCCCTTCCAAGCCACTCACCATCCTGACTTGGAAATATATCACCATTCCTTCACTGTCGCCGGGAAAAATCCTGTAACTCCCTCCTTAAAAGCACTGTGGGTGTTCCTAAATCACATGGATTGCAGCAGTTCAGGAAGGCTGATCACCACCACCTTATCAAAGGCAAATAGGGATGGGCAATAATGCTGAGCCAACCAGAAAATCCCACATCCCGTGAATGAATGAAAGAAAATACATTGGAGCTTCATTACTACATTACCTGATGCCACATCCTTACATTGTAGCTTCAATGAACAACCAACTGAGTGTAGAATTTGCAGCCACAGGAGAAAGCTAGTTCTATTAGTCAAAACCAAAGCCAAAATCATTTGCAATTTAATTTCCATTGTAAGAGTTGAGCTGTATGAGGGGCAGAAGGAATCAGAGCAAGGGTAGACCGTTCAGCACTTTGAGCCTGCTCCACCATTCAATGAGATCGTGGTTAATCTCCTACTTCATCACCACTTTCATGCACTATTGCCGTAACCTTTGATGTTTTTAATATGTTGAAATCGATTGATCTCCAGTCTTGAATATACCCAACGACTGAGGCTCCGTTGCCCTCTGGGGCAGAGAATTCCAAAGATTCACCACCCACTGAGTGAACAAACTCCTCCTCGCCTCAGCCCTACTTGGCTTGCCCTTTATTCGGAGGCTGTCTCCTGTTACAAGACAGCCGCACCGACCACCCTCCAACTCCGCTCTCCCAACGAGGGAAAACACACACCCTGCAACTTATCTGTCGAGTCCTCTAATCATTTTTGTCTGTTTGCATGAGATCACCGATCGTTTTCCTTAGCTTCAGAGAAGAAATGCCAAGCCGATTTTATCTTTCTGAACAGGACAGTCCATCCATCCCAATAATTAGGATTATTTTATTTTTTTTATTTTGGAATATAATTTTGCATATTGTGGGTGTAACTGTGCATTTGGTGCCTGATGTTATGCCACTCCAGGCTCCTCAGCTGCATCGTTCTTTTGGGATCTGCCGGGAAGGAATGTGATGCATACGCTGGGTCTGGGCTGCACTGCTACTGTGTTATGTAACAGCCTAGCAGAGGTGGATGGGGGTAATTTTAACCTCAGACGCCCATTGTATATCATATTGGAATCTGATGGTGTAAGACCCGCCTAAAATTTACACAGCATTGAGCACCATGTGGAGTAACATCGGACCAGGCGCTGAACTAGCCATTGGCCTTGCCTTCGGAGGAGTCAGGTTAAAAGCAGCCCCACGAGCGAAATCATGGGCAGAAATTTACGCCCCTCCCCTGGGCGGATTTTCAATTCTTGCCGATGTCAAAGGCCTTCAGGATGATTTGTCGCATTTTCCGGTCGCTCCCTTACCGCGACAGTGCTTGTAACCCCAAGATCAAGAGTTCAAATCTCACAACGGCAAACTATGAAACAATGTAACTGCATCTGAAACAGATGGAAACGGGTTCATACTCGAAAGAGTTACCGCGACAGTGCCGAAAAATTCTGCCCCAGTTTAAGCACTCCGTGTGATATTTGTCTTAATTTGACGTCAGAATATAGTAAAAATGGGCGGATATTAATTAGGGCACATGACCCCAAATTGCCCATTTCCCACTGGGTGCTGAGATTCAAATCGTCAGCCAGAAATTAATAAGGGTGTGAAGGCAGAAAGGGTGACTCACTAGGCACATTGCACAAGTGTGGTTCTGTCAAACTTGCTGTGTGCATGTCAGATTAAGGTAAAAGCAAAATACTGCGGATGCTGGATATCTGAAATTAAAAAAAAACGGAAAATGCTGGAAAATCTGAACAGGTCTCTCACTATCTGTGGAGAGAGCAATGGAGTGAGGGTTTCGAGTCCACGTAGCTCTGCTGAGGAAGAACAAATATTTATTTATGTTAAAAAATAAGTAAGTATAAAAATATTTTAAAATAAGTAAAAATAGATGATATATAGTTATTTCACGAGTGCTGACCCTTGTTCTGCTATTGACACATTCTGCTATCTTACATTCATCCCACTAATAACATCTTCTTCAGCCCTTATCACGACAAATAATATTCCCTTTGTACTGAACCCATGGCATCTTTGTCAACCTCTCCTGAGCACCCACCTGCCGCTGACCATCGATCTTGCTCCATCTGCTCCACAAACTCTTAAACAATACAAAATCCAACACATTTCTGCCACTGTTTCACTCTAAAAAATAAGAACACAGACTTGAAACCTTAAGTATGTTTCTCTCTCCAAATATTTTGGCCAGGCTTTCTGAGCATTTCCAGCGGAAAATTTTTGCGGAAAAAAAACAGAAAATGCTGGATAAACTCAGCAGGTCTGACAGCATCTGTGGAGACAGAAACAGAGTTGTTGTTTCGAGTACATGTGACGCTTCTTTAGAGCAGAAGAGAATGGGAAATATGATGCGATTTTTACTATTAAAGAGGGAGTGTGGCAGGTAAATGTTAATAGAAGCCCAGTGATAGGTAGGGATAAGTGGAGATTGTCAAATGGGCCATGGGCACAAGTTCAAAGGGAGAGTTAATGGGAGTATGAAGGAATAAGGGAGGTGCGGACAGTGGCATTAATGTCATTCAGTAGAATGTGATAATTGCAGAACAACAGTATGTAATCTCAAAAGAACTACATGGAACAAGTATCATTTGGCCCTTGTGGCGAGTAGGGTGGGCGAGGGAACGATGGTGGGGGACGAAAAGAGAGAACATTGAATAAAAAGGTGGGTGGTGGAGAAAAAAGGGGATGAAACAATGAATAAATGAATAATAATATAAAAATAGAAATAAGTGGATAAAAAGCAAACTAATAAAAACAGATTTCTAAAACTGGTGGACTAAAAGATGGATTAACTATGAAAACAGACTTAAGGGACTTTGGTAAATTGCTTGTGCATTTACTCCTCTTTGCTTCGAATGGGCCTGCATCCACTAGAGTTTAGATGAATGAGAGTGGATCTGATTGAAACCTGTACATCTCTAAGAGGGCTGGGCAGACTGGATGTAGGGTGGATGATCCCGCTGGTTGGATAGTCTTGAACCATGGGCCACAATCTCAGGATACAGGGCAGGCCATTTAGGACTGAGATGAGTGAAAAATTCTTAATTCAAAAGCTTGTTCAACTTGTGGAATTCTGTACAACAGAGTTCTGTGGAGGCTGGGTCACTGAGTATATTCAAGAAATAATTTGATAAAATTTTAAATTTCAGGCCATCACGGGATATGGAGAGAAAGCGGGAATGTGGCGTTGAGTTGGATGATCAGCAATGATCATATTAAATGGCGGAACAGGCACGAATATCCGAATGGCCTACTCCTGTTTCTAGTTTATCTGTCTCAATGTATTTAAAAGGGATGATAAAGGGCTGAAGGTGGTTCTGATTTTGTGTCTGACGTACTGTTTGCTCTTCAGTTGACCTGCCCAAGCCCATCCTGTCTATGGATCCACCGTCGAGCGTTATTCTTCCAGGAGAGGAATTTTCCCTCACCTGTCACTTCCCCTTTACCGACTGCAATGGCGACTTTTACCGAAACGATGAACTGACGAACTGGACCTTCGAAGGGAAGAACCACACCGCCGTCATTCATGTCCGTCAAGACACAACCTGGAAAGGCCGCGAGAGCTACAAGTGCAAGTATAGAAAGTACTTCAGTGATACCAGGACCTGGTCACGTTCAGAGTTCAGCGAGCCGATGCACTTCAGAGTAACAGGTAAGGGGGGCCCTTATTGACCAAGCTACACGGAGAATCCTGCACATTTGTGGCACAGGAAGTGCTCACTCGGCCCAAACTGGCTGTTTGAAAGACACTTCCAATTATTCCCAATCCCGAACCACCATCTCCCACCCTATGCTTTCCCAAGTGCCTTGTTTATTTTTCAGTTTCCAAAGATATGACCAGATCCCTATTTTGAACGTTGCTCTGAATCTCTCCCTCACTCACGAGCGCCAGTTAAGCCAATGCCTTCCAGATCACAGCATACAACTGTATGGAAAAAAAAAAATAACCTTCCTCCTCATCTCTGGCTCCCTCAGAACTCAGACTTGCTTGTCACTTGCAGTTTCAAGACGCCATCCTGCCCTCATGCCCACATGTCCAACATTGGCCTGCTACAATGTTCTAGTGAAGCACCAATGCAAAATGGATGAACAGCACCTCATCTTCCAATTAGGCACTTTATAGCCTTCCGGGCTTAACATTGACTCCAACGACTTCAGACCATAAACTGTTTCCTACATCCTCACCAGCTTTTTCTAATTCTCTTTTTTTCTATGTTTGTTTTCATTTTTTATACACTTATTTTTATTTTTTATCATTTATCAGTGATGTTTTGTCCCTTTTTTACCTCCCCTTCTATCCCATTTTCAAACCTTCCTTTTTTCCCCCACCACCGCTCCCTGCACCCATCCCATCCCCTACAGGGCCATGTCTTATTTTTTCCAAGTCGTTCTTTCACACAATGCCATACTTATCCTGCAATGGTCACATTCTGCTTTCTTACCTTTACGCCACTATCAGACCCGTTTTCTAAACACTAACCACGCCCATTAACACTCCCTTTTCTCTTTAGTCCTGGGCGTATTTGTCAATGCCTTCTTTGTCCCCACCTGTCGCTGGCATTCTATCCAGCTCCATCGGCCCCCCCACCCACCCTCCCCGCCCCCCACAACTTCAACAGTAAATATTTCAACATATATTCTCTTCTCTTCAGCTCTGAGGAAGAATCATTTGGCTACGAAACATAAACTCTGTTTCTCTCACAACAGATGCTACCAGACAGTTTGGGTTTTTCCACCATTTTCTGTTTTTGGCTCCGGCCTCTCTAATCTCAATACCACACCGGTATCCCCGAGCATTGGAGCAACTCTGCTCCACCCCCAGGGTACCTCGTTCACCCCCTTGCCCTGTTTTGGATGTCTACAGCAGTACTCAATCGCCCGCATGTGATCTATTTATGACAGATGAGCTTCTGAAGCCCACAGTCTCGATGGAGCCAGCCTCTGGTGTGGTCACAGTGGGGGAGAGAGTCCAGATTAAGTGCTCTGCCACCTACCCAAGCCACATCTCCCGCTTGTACCGAACACATCACCAAACGCCCATTGATACACAGAATGTTTCAGGCTCAGATTGGTCAGTCAACTTCACCATCACAGAGGCCGACACAAATGACAGTGGAAAATACAACTGTCGCTTCGAGAGAACGGTCTCTGGGACAGAATACGTGTCACCGCCTAGTGACTCCCTGGATTTAACTGTGAAAGGTGAGCCATGCTTTATTTATGGACCTATGTCCCATTACACTGTCCACATAGGTGTGGTTGATTCGGTAATAGCTTCAGATTGAATCAAGCTGAATTGATTTGTTACCATCTTCCCCGTCAGTATCCCTACCATTACATTCTAGTGACAGACGATTCAAAGACCAATTCTCCAAACAAAAGGTGACAGTGTGTTAGCACTTTACCCACCTTGTCTTGGGTCTGGAGGCAATTTACCGCTGTAATCCCACTCCCTACAGCTGTCACCCTACCTCTGTACAGCTGTTATCTCTACTGTTGTTTTCCTGACTGCATAGAACTGTTACCCTGACTCGGTACAACTGTTATCCAAACAGTTGTTATCCTGACTCCCTGGAGCTCTACCATAGCACCTTACAGCTGTTCTCCCTACAGTTGTTATCCTGACTCCATAGAGCTGATATCCTGACTCTGTACAGCTGTTATCCTAACTCCCTACAGCAGTTATCCCTACAGTTGTTATCCTGATTCCCTAGAGCTGTTACCCGGTCTCCCTGCAACTGTTGCCCCAACTCCCTGCACTGCTAACCCTCACTCCCTACAGCTGTTATCGTGACTCCCCACACCTTTTATCCTGACCCCGTACAGATGTTAGCCTGAGTCCCTACAGCTTTTGCCCTGACTCCCATCATTGCTATCCCGACTCCCTACAGCTGCTACACCGACTCCCTACAGCTGTTATCACGACTCCCTACAGCTGTTATCGTGGCTACATAAAACAGTTACTCCGACTCCCTACATCTCTTATACTGACTCCCTACACATTTTATCCCGATTCTCTTCAGACGGTACCCTGACGCCCTACAACTTTTGCCTTGACTCCCTACAGTTATTATCCCGACCCCCTACAGCTGTTACCCGACCCCCTACAGCTGTTACCATGGCTCCCAACAGCTGTAATTCTCATTCCATAAAGCTGATACCCCCCACTCGCGAAAGTTGTAACCCGGACTACCTAAAGTGTTTACCCCGATTTCCTGGAGCTGTTATCCCAACTCCCTACAGCTGTTTCCCAGACTCACAACAACTGTGATCCCGACTCCCTACCTCTGTTATCCTGAGTCGCTACAGCTATTATACCCACCTAATCCAGCTCTAATCTCGACTCTTTAGAGTTGTTATTCCGACTCCATACAGCTGTTACTGTGTCGCCCTACCACTATTACCCTGAATCACTGCAACTGTTACCCTGAATCCCGACAGCTGTTACCCTGTCTCCCTAGAGTTGTTATCCCGACGAACTGCAGATGTTACACCGACTTCCTACAGATTTTATTCTCGTTACATTGCAGCTTTTCTCAGGTATGTGCCGCCCGCCCAAATCCGCCCCCGCAACCCCGCCCCCCCCCCCAACCCAACCCCCTTTATCTTAGAACTTGCTCACTTCTGGCCCTTCAAACTGTCCTCTCGAATAAGTTTTCAAAATTCTGGGCCTGAGCACAGGGGAGCCTC
The DNA here is from genome assembly GCA_026770705.1 of Isurus oxyrinchus. Classification (NCBI taxonomy): domain Eukaryota; kingdom Metazoa; phylum Chordata; class Chondrichthyes; order Lamniformes; family Lamnidae; genus Isurus; species Isurus oxyrinchus. The sequence continues at coordinate 1,322,927 of JANJGN010000048.1, forward strand.
TCAGCAATACCTGCCTCACCTGGCGAGAGCCATCACCTGACCATGGCTGTTAATTCTGACACCTGCTCACTCTCTGTCATTTAGCGTCCGAGCAGTCTCTGTTCACCCAAACAGGGAAAGAGACTCCCCCATCATTTACCCCTTAACTAAACACGGGCAACATCAGTTGTGTAATCTGACTTGTCCAATTAGGACGACACAATATTATTAAACCATTGGACAATCCGCTTAACATCATGTAATTATATGTATGAAACTTGCAACCTAATCCAACTTAGAGAGTGTTGTTGTAAGGAAGGTGCATTTGGTTTGCAGGTGTTAATGAATGTTTTTTGTATTGATTCCTGGAATGGGAGGCTGTGCTAGTAGGAGAGATGTAGTGAAATGGGCCCCTGCTTCTTAGAACAAGAAGAATGAGATGTGATTTGATTGAAATGTAGGCACTGCTGAGAGGGGGTTTTGAGAGAGTGATTCTGATAAGTAATTCTCCACCTCCACTGCAACGGCCTCCAGACCGGCTGTTGAGTCCGGAACAGGATATATGGGGTGGCGGGGCTGGAGTCCCAGGAGAAGGATTCGGCCATTTCAGGCTCAACTCAGGAAAAATGTATTCACACTGAGGGTTGTAAAACCTTGGAATCCACTGCTCCAGAGAAAGGTGGATCAAACCTTGTCTTGTGCAGTCAAGGGGAGCAGGTGGTGTTGTGGTTTTGTCCCTGCACTGGTATTCCAAGGACCCAGGGTAAGGCACTGGGGAATCGTGCTCGAATCCCATCATGTCAAATGATAATCTGGAATGGCAAGTCTGATGATGACCATGAAACCATTTCTGATTAAAGAAAAAGCCTGTTTGGTTCAGTAATGTCCTTCAGGGAAGAAAACCTGTCATCCTTACCTGCTACATGTGGATCCAGGTTTTGAACTTTAAGTGACCTCTGAAAACAGTCAGTTAGGGATGGCCAAGCCAGAAACGCCCACACCCCATGAACGAATAAATATAAGGAAAAAATTCCTGAATACCAGGAGTTAGTGACAAAATACCCCACACCCACACTCCCAGTCTTTCTTCTGGTGAATCAATACCTGACTCAATGGCCCTCCAAGTGTGTGCTGTAGACTATTCATATCTGTCGCTGTTTAATGTCAGAGTAGCTCCCAAGGGCCACAATTTCTGTCGAACCGCCTTCTGGAGTGGTCAGAAGAGGGAGGCCCATTCGACTTACCTGCACAGGCGCCATTCTGAACTACGGTGGCCTATTCAACTTCTAACGCGATGGTGAAACGAGGCGAACAATAAATGTATCCGGCTCTGTGCCGTCGGCCTCCTTCATCGTAAATGACTTGATCAGTGCCGGAAATTGGAGCTTCAACTGTGACTATGCCAGGACAGTAAAGCAGACTAACTATTACTCACCCCGCAGTGAAACGGTGACAGGTGAGAGACATTTAAGAGCCCTCTGAGTGGCCACTTTTAAGGAGAATGTCAGTTCACGCATCGATGCTGGAAATACCCAGCTCTCTCTCTCTCTCTTGCCAACACGTCTATGGACAAGTCCATTATTTCTAAATTGTTACAATTCCTGTAGGCCGAATGTGCACAGGCCTCCTCTTAATGACTGTTGCATAACTTGAAAGCATTGGCTTCGATCTTTAGCCCAAACTCAAGTCCCAAGACCGTGACTCAGCTCATCTCTCTTTCAAGTGTCCATAGACTGAAGCAGAATGGTCAAGAACTCGGTGGCATGTTTGACCCAGAGACAAGATTTCGAACACATTTCATTTCTTTCGTCCCCGTGATGATGGCATCGCTGCCTGGGCGCAGCATTTAATGCTGCTCCCTAATTCGCCCTTGAGCAGGAGGTAGAGAGCTGCCTTCTTGAAACGCTACAGTTTCGAGACCCCGGGCGTTAGGGATGGAGTTCCGGTGTTTTATCCCTGTTGGATCACCTATTGGCCAGAGCCGGAACTGGACCAACCCTAGAAATATTGTGGCTACAAGAGCATGTCAGAAGCTCGGAATCCTGTGACGATTAACTCATATCCTGTCTCCCCAAATCCTATCCACAATCTACAAGGCCCAAGACAGGAGTGGAATGGAATATACTCCACATGCCTGGATGAGTGCTGCTACCACAACACTCAAGAATCTCGACAGCGTCCAGGATAAAGCTGCCCCGCTTGATTGGCACCCCATCCACAAACATTCAATCCTCCACCACCACGCACAGTAGCAGCAATGTTTACCATCTACAAGATGGACTGCAGGAATTCAACAAGGCTCCTTAGAAAGCACCTTCTGAACCCACGACCACTGCCATCTAGAAGGGCAAGGGCAGCAGATCGATGGGAATACCACCACGGGAAAGTTCCCCTCCAAGTCATTCACCATTCTGAATTGAAAATACATCACTGTCGCTGGTTCAAAATCTAGCAACTCCTTCCCTAAGTACATTGTGGGTGCACCCCCACCACATGGAATGCAACGGTTCAAGAAGGCGGCCCATCACCACCTACTCAAGGGGCAACTAGGGAGGGGCAATAAATGCTGGCACTGCCAGCAAACCCCACATCCCATGAATTAATATAGAAAAGATAAACCCTGCTACAGTGAACGAACGATGATGCAGTAGTACCAAGGCAGCACAGTGTGTGGCTGGAGAGGAACATGCAGCTCGTGGTCTTGCAATACGTCTGCTAATCACATGTCGAGGCATAAAGCCAGTGCTAATGCAGTCCAAATCCACCTCGTTTTCACAGATCGATCCGCCCTGTCTCAACTCATTTGAAGCTGCAATAATCATCTGTGCCCTGCAGTTGCCTCTGGACTTGACCATTTCAGCACTCTGCTAGTGGGACTCCAATCTTCTACCCCCTGTAGCCCTAAGCTGATCCAATATACCTGGTGCCCCATTTCCTCAAGCGCACAGAGTCCTGTTCCTATATTCCTCCTCTGAGCTCGCTGTCCTACATTGCTGCCCTCTCCAGCAACGCCACAATCTGAAGATGGTAATACTTATTTTCAAATGCCAGAGTCTGGCCTTGAACCTACAATTCGGACTCCACTCTACGGTCTCTACAAGGGCTCTCGACTCATCCTTGTTTCCCAGTGTTCACTTTTCAATTCTGATCCTCCCTTTCAATTCAATGCACGGCACCTCGGCCCATCCCTGTTTCCAATACCCCTCCACTATCACTGCAATCCTTCAATGAAGGATGTAAATGCGTTGGATGTAGCTGAGACGAGTTTTAGTTGATTTCCAGCTGGAAAGAGAGTGTTGTCTTATGAGGAATGATTGTACCGCCTTTGCTTGTTTCCACTGGAGTTTAGAAGAGCAAGAGATGCTTTGATTGAAGTGAACAAGATCCTGAACGGCCCTGGTCAATTTAGACGTGGAAAGCGTGTTTCCGCTGGTGGGTTGGTCCAGAACATGGAGGCACTGTTTAAAAATTAGGGGTCACCCGTTAAGCTGTTATCCTGAGTCTGTACAGCTGTTCTCCTAACTCTCGACAGCAGTTATCCATACAGTTGTTATCCTGACTCCCTAAAGCTGTTAACATAATGCCCTACAGCTGTTATCACTACGGTTGATATCCTGATTTCCTACAGCTGTTACCCGGACTCCCTACAACTGTTGCCCCAACTGCCTGCAATGGTAACCCTTCCTCCCTACAGCTGTTATCGTGACGCCCTACACCTTTTATCCTGACCCCGAACAGATATTGGTTTGACTCCATACAGCTGTTGCCCTGACTCCCGTCATTGCTATCCCGACTTCCTACAGCTGTTATCATGACTCCCTACAGCTGTAATCACGGCTACATAAAACAGTTACTCTGACTCCCTACTGCTGCTACCCTGACTTCGTACAACTATTATAACGACACCCTACAGCTGTTATTGCGGCTACATAAAACAGTTACTCCGACTCCCTGCATCACTTTTACTGACCTCTGCACCTTTTATCCCGATTCCCTACAGACGGTACCCTGACGCCATTTAATTTTTGCCTTGACTCCCTACGGTTGTTATCCCGACCCCCTACAGCTGTTACCCGACTCCATACAGCTCTTACCCCGGCTTTATACAGCTGTTATTCCGAGTCCATAATGCTGTGAGCCCCCCACTCATGACAGTTGTAACCCAGACTACCTAAAGTGTTTACCCAGATTTCCTACAGCAGTTATCCCAACTCACTAAAACTGTTTCCCGGACTCACGATATCTGTGATCCCGACTCCCTACCTCTGTTATCCAGAGTCGCTACAGCTATTATACCCACCCACCACAGCTGTTAACCTGACTCTTTGGAGTTGTTATCCCGACTCCATACAGCTGTTACTGTGTCTCCCTACCGCTATTACCATGACTCACTGAAACAGTTACCCCGACTCCCGACAGCTGCTACCCCGACACCCTAGAGTTGTTATGCCAGCTAACTGCAGATGTTACCTCGACTTCCTACAGATTTTAATCTCGTTACATAGCAGCTTTTCTCAGGTATATGCTGCCCAGTCAAATCCGGCCCCACCCCCCCAGCCCGCTTCACCTTAGAACCTGCGCACGTCTGGCCCTTCAAACTGTCCTCTCAAATAAGTGTTCAAAATTCTGGGCCTGAGCGCAGGTGGGTGGGTGGGGGTGGGGTTCTCAGAAATACCTGCCTCACCTGGCGAGAACCAAAATCCTGCAACTCATTCCCTATGAATATTTTGGGTTCTCCTCCAGCACATGGAATGCAATGGTTCAAGAGGGTGGCCCATCATCACCTCCACAATGGGCAACTAGGGAGGGGCAATAAATGCTGGCACTGCCACCAAACCCCACATCCCGTGAATTAATATAAAAAAGTAAAACCCTGCTACAGTGAACGAACGATGATGCAGTGGTACCAAGGCAGCATAGTGTGTGGCTGGACAGGAACATGCAGCTCGTGGTCTTGCAATAGGTCTGCTAATCACATGTCGAGGCATAAAGCCAGTGCTAATGCAGCCCAAATCCACTTCGTTTTCACAGCTCGACCCGCCCTGTCTCAGCTCATTTTAAGCTGAAAGACTCATCTGTGCAATGTCATTGTCTCGGGACTTGGCAATTCCAGCACTCTCCTGGTTGGACTCCAATCTTCTACCCCCTGTAGCCCTAAGCTGATCCAATACACCTGGTGCCCCATTTCCTCAGACGCACAGAGTCCATCTGCTATATTCAACCCTCTGAGCTCGCTGTCCGACATTGCCCTCTACCTGCCTCACCTAGCGAGAGCCTTCACCTGACCATGGCTGGTAATTCTAACACCTGCTCACTCTCTGTCATTTAGCGTTTGAGCAGTCTCTGTTCATCCATACAGGGAAAGAGACTCCCCCATCATTTACCCCTTAAATCAAAACGGGCAACGTCAGTTGCATAATCTGACTTGTTCAAAAATGACTACACCATATTATTAAACCATTGGACAATCTGCTTAACATCATGTAATTATGAGTATGAAACTTGCAACCAAATCCAAAATAGATAGTGTTGTTGTAAGGAAGGTTCATTGGGTTTACAGGGTTTAATGAAAGTCCTTTGTATTGATTCCTGGAATAGGAGGCTGTGCGAGGAAGAGAGATGTAGTAGAATGGACCCACGCTTCTTAGAACAAGCAGAACGAGACATGATGTGATTGAAATGTAGGCACTGCTGGGAGGGGGGTTTGAGAGAGTTGATTCTGAGAAGTTATTCTCCACCTCCACCGCAACGGCCTCCACCCCGGCTGTTGAGTCCGGATTGAGAGAGATGGGGGTGCGGGGCCGGGATCCCAGGAGAAGGATTCGGCCATTTCAGGCTCAACTGAGGAAAAATGTATTCACCCTGAGGGTTGTGAAACCTTGGAATCCAGTGTCCCAAAGAGATGTGGATGACACCGTCTCTTGTGCAGTCGAGGGGAGTTGGTGGTGTTACGCTTTTGTCCCTGGACTGGTATTCCAAGGACCCAGGGTAAGGCACTTGGGAATTGGCTTCGAATCCCATCATGGCAGATGATAATCAGGAATGGCAAGTCTGATGATGACCATAAAACCATTGCAGATTACTGAAAAAACCTGTTTGGTTCAGTAATGTCTTTCGGGGAAGAAAACCTGTCTTCCTTACCTGCTACATGTGGATTCAGGTTTTGAAATTAAGTGCCCTCTGAACTCGGTCAGTTAGGGATGGCCTAGCCAGAAACACCCATACCCCATGAACGAATAAAGTTAAGGAAAAAATTCCTGAATACCCGGAGGTAGTGACAAAATCACCCCACAGCCACATTCCCGGTATTTCTACTGGTGCACTAAACCTGACTCAATGGCCCTCCAAGTGGAGGCTGCAGACTATGCATATCTGTCCTTTTTTTAATTTCAGAGGAACTCCCTAGGGCCACAATTTCTGTCGAACCGCCTTCTGGCGTGGTCAAAAGTGGGAGGCCCATTCAACTGACCTGCACAGGCGCCATTCAGAACTACGGTGGCCTATTCAACTTCTACCGCGATGGTGAAACAACGCGAACAATAAATGTATCCGGCTCTGTGCCGTCGGCCTCCTTCATCGTCAATGACTTGACCAGTGCCGGAAATTGGAGCTTCACCTGTGACTATGCCAGGACAGTAAAGCAGACGAACTATTACTCACCTCGCAGTGAAACGGTGCAGGTCATTGTGACAGGTGAGAGACATTTAATAGCCCGCTGAGTGGCCACTTTTAAGGAGAATGTCAATTAACGCATCTATGCTGGCAATACGCAGCTTTCTCACTTGCCATCACGTCTATGGACAATTCCATTACTTCTAAATTGTTACAATTCGTGTAGGCCATCCAGTGCCCAATGTGCACGTCCGTCCTCTTAATGACTGTTGCATAACTTGAAAGCATTGCCTTCGATCGCCAGCCCAAACTTAAGTCCCAAGACCGTGACTCAGCCCCTCTCCCTTTCAAGCGTTCAAAGACCGAAGCAGAATGGTCAAGAACTCGGTGTCATGTTTGACGCAGAGATAAGATTTCGAAAACATTACATTTCATTTGTCCCCGTGATGGTGGCATCGCTGCCTGGGACAAGCATGTAATGCTCCTTCCTAATTGCCCCTTGAGCAGGTGGTGGAGAGCTCCCTTCTTGAACCGGTACAGTTTCGGTACACCGGGCGTTATGGATGGAGTTCCTGTGGTTTAACCCTCCTGGACCACCCATTGGCAAGAAACGGAACTGGATCAGCCATTGAAATACTGTGGCTGCAAGAGCAGGTCAGAGGCTTGAAATCCTGCGACGATGAACTCACCTCCTGACTCCCCAAATCCTATCCACAATCCACAGGGCCCAAGTCAGGATATGAATGGAATACACTCCAAATGCTTGGATGAGTGCTGCTACCACAACACTCAAGGAGCTCGAAAGCGTCCAGGATAAAGCAGCCCCGCTTGATTGGCACCCCATCCACAAACATTCAATCCCTCCACCACCACGCACATTAGCAGCAATGTGTACCATCTACAAGATGGACTGCAGGAATTCAGCAAGGCTCCTTAGAAAGCACCTTCTGAACCTACGACCACTGCCATCTAGAAGGGCAAGGGCAGCAGATCGATCGGAATACCACCACGTGAAAGTTCCCCTCCAAGTCATTCACCATTCTGACTTGAAATACATGATTCTCGCTTGTTCAAAATCCTGCAACTCATTCCCTAAGAACATTGTGGGTGCACCTCCACCACATGGAATGCAACGGTTCAAGAAGGCGGCCCATCACCAACTCCAGAAGGGGCAACTAGGGAACGGCAATAAATGCTGGCACTGCCACCAAACCCCACATCCCGTGAATTAAGATAAAAAAGAAAAACCCTGCTACAGTGAATGAAAGATGATGGAGTAGTACCAAGGCAGCACAGTGTGTGGCTGGAGAGGAACACGCAGCTCGTGGTCTTGCAATACGTCCGCTAATCACATGTCGAGGCATTAAGCCAGTGCTAATGCAATCCAAATCCAACTCGTTTTCACAGCTCGATCCGTCCTGTCTCAGCTCATTTGAAGCTGAAAGACTCATCTGTGCAATGTTGTTGTCTCAGGACTTGGCAATTCCAGCACTCTCCTGGTTGGACTCCAATCTTCTACCCCCTGTAGCCCTAAGCTGATCCAATACACCTGGTGCCCCATTTCCTCTGACGCACAGAATCCCACTCCTATATTCCCCCTCTGAGCTCGCTGTCTTACATTGCCCTTTACCTGCCTCACCTACCGAGATCCATCACCTGACCATGGCTGTTAATTCGAACACTTGCTCATTCTCTGTCATTTAGCGTCCGAGCAGTCTCTGTTCATCCAGACAGGGAAAGAAATTTATCCCTTAACTAAACATGGGCAACGCCAGTTGCATATTCTGACTTGTCCAATTAGGACTACGTCATATTATTAAACCATTGGACAATCCGCTTGACATCATGTAATTATAATTATGAAACATGCAACCAAATCCAACTTAGAGAGTGTTGTTGTAAGGAAGGTTCATTGAGTTTGCAGGTGTTAATGAATGTTCCTTGTATTGGTTCCTGGAATAGGAGGCTGTGCTAGGAGGAGAGATGTAGTAGAATGGACCCACGCTTCTTAGAACAAGAAGAACGAGACACGATGTGATTGAAATTTAGGCACTGCTGAGAGTGGGGTTTGAGAGAGTTGATTCTGAGAATCGTTCTCCACCTCCACCGCAATGGCCTCCACCCTGGCTGTTGAGTCCGGAATGAGAGAGATGGGGGTACGTGGCCGGAGCCCCAGGAGAAGGATTTGGCCATTTCAGGCTCACTTCAGGAAAAATGTATTCACCCTGAGGGTTGTGAAACCTTGGAATCCAGTGTCCCAAAGAGATGTGGATGACACCGTCTCTTGTGCAGTCGAGGGGAGTTGGTGTCATTGCGCTTTTGTCCCTGGACTGGTATTCCAAGGACCCAGGTTAAGGCACTTGGGAATTGGCTTCGAATCCCATCATGGCAGATGATAATCAGAAATGGCAAGTCTGATGATGACCAGAAAACAATGGCTGATTATTGAAAAAGCCTGTTTGGTTCAGTAATGTCCTTCGGGGAAGAAAACCTTTCTTCCTTACCTGCTACATGTGGATCCAGGTTTTGAAATTAAGTGCCCTCTGAACCCGGTCAGTTAGGGATGGCCTAGCCAGAAACGCCCACACCCCATGAACGAATAAAGTGAAGGAAAAAATTCCTGAATACCAGGAGGTAGTGACAAAATAACCCCACACCCACTCTCCCAGTCTCTCTTCTGGTGCATCAATACCTGACTCAATGGCCCTCCAAGTGTGTGCTGTAGACTATTCATATCTGTCTCTGTTTAATGTCAGAGGAGCTCCCCAGGGCCACAATCTCTGTCGAACCGCCTTCTGGCGTGGTCAGAAGTGGGAGGCCCATTCGACTGACCTGCACAGGCGCCATTCTGATCTCCGGTGGCCAATTCAACTTCTACCGTGATGGTGAAACAAGGCGAACAATAAATGTATCCGGCTCCATGCCATCGGCCTCCTTCATCGTCGATGACTTGATCACTGCCGGAAATTGGAGCTTCAACTGTGACTATGCCAGAACAGTAAAGCAGACAAACTATTACTCACCGCGCAGTGAAACGGTACAGGTCATTGTGACAGGTGAGAGACATTCATTAGCCCTCTGAGTGGCCACTCTTAATGAGAATGTCAGTTCACCCATTCCTGCTGGCAATACCCAGCTCACTCTCTCTTTTGCTAACACGTCTATTCCATTATTCCTAAATTGTTACAATTCCTGTAGGCCATCCAGTGCCGAATGTCCACAGGCCTCCTCTTAATGACTGTTGCATAACTTGAAAGCATTGCCTCAAGACCGTGACCCAGCCCCTCTCCTTTTCTAGTGTTCAGAGACCGAAGCAGAATGGTCAAGAACTCGGTGTCATGTTTGACCCAGAGACGAGATTTCGAACACATTTCATTTCATTCGTCCCCGTGATGATGACATCGCTGCCTGGGACAAGCATTTAATGCTCCTCCAAAATTGCCCCTTGAGAAGGTGGTGGAGAGCTGCCTTCTTGAACCGCTGCAGTTTCGGGACCCCAGGCATTAGGGATGGAGTTCCAATGTTTTATCCCTGCTGGATCACCCATTGGCCTGAGACAGAACTGGACCAGCCATAGAAATACTGTGGCTATAAGAGCAGTTTAGAGGCTGGGAATCCTGCGACGATTAACTCACCTCCTGAATCCCCAAATCCTATCCACAACCTACAAGGCCCAAGTCAGGAGTGGAATGGAATACAGTCCACATTATTGGATGAGTGCTGCTACCACAACACTCAAGAATCTCGACAGCGTCTAGGATTAAGCAGCCCCACTTGATTGGCACCCCATCCACAAACATTCAAACCCTCCACCACCACACACAGTAGCAGCAATGTGTACCATCTACAAGATGGACTGCAGGAATTCAACAAGGCTCCGGAGATAGCAAATACTGAACCCACGGCCACTGCTATCTCGAAGGGTAAGGGCAGCAGATCGATCGGAATACCACCACGTGAAAGTTCCCCTCCAAGTCATTCACCATTCTGACTTGAAAATACATCACTGTCGTGGTTCAAAATCCTGCTTTGCTTGTTTCCATTGGAGTTTAGAACTGCGACAGATGCTTTGATTGAAGGGAACAAGATCCTGAACAGCCTGGACAATTTAGACGTGGAAAGGATGTTTCCTCTGGTGGGTGGGTCCAGAAATAAGGGGCACTGTTTAAAAATTAGGGGTCACACATTTAGGACGGTGATGAGGAGATTTTTTTTCTTTCAGAGCGTTGTGCGACTTTGTGACTCTCTGCCTCAGAAGGCGGTGGAGGTGGGGTCATTGAATAGTTTTAAGACAGAGGTCGATAGTTTCTTGTCAGGCAAGGGAATCAGAGATTATTGGGGGTCGGTGGGAATGTGGAGCTAGAAACACCAGAAGATCAGCCATGATCCTATGGAATGGCAGAGCAGGCTCGAGGGGACGAATGGTTCACTCCTGTTCCTATTTTCTATGAACAGTTGGTCAATCCCGGCCTCTTGAAAATCCCCAGAGTACCTTCTTTGCAGCATTGGTGGCCGTGCCATAGGCCTGGGGATCCTACAGTCTGGAATTCACTCTCTAAACCTCGCTGCCTCTATCCACTACCACAATACAGGACCCCACCCCGCGTGCACCCCCTCGCACGTCATCCCTACACCAAATAATGTCTCCCCTCCTTTAAGTTTCTCCACCAAAACCATATCATTGACCAAAGCCAACCGGCTTGGAACAAGTTTAAATAGAGAGAGAGAGCGAAGAGGCGAGGCGTTTGACAGGGATTATACAGGAGGACGAGAGTTGTTTTTGGAGGAGTTTGAACAGGTTGGGAGAAGGAAAGGGGCCATTGAGAGATTTGAACACAAGGTTGAGATTTGAAGGAGCTGGGGGAGGTTTACAGAGATTGGGAGGGAGGATGTGAGGACGGGATTTGAACAGGTGAATAAGAATTTTAGGTGCTGGTGGAGCTTCTAGAGATGGAGGGGGAAGGCGTGAGGTGCTAAGAAGGGATTTGAACAGGAGGATGAGAATTGTAAGTGCTGGAGGAGTTAACAGGGATAGTGAAGGAATGGCAAATGCAGTATTTGAACAGGAGAATGAGAATTCAAGGGGCTCGTGGTGCGTACAGAGATGACGGGGGCGAAAATGGGAGAGGTGCTAAGAACGGATTTCAACATTAAGATGAAAATTATAGGTGCTGGAGGAGGTAACAGCGATAGTGAGGGAGGGGTGAGGGCAGGATTTGAACAGGTGGATGGGAATTGTAGGAGCTGGAGGATTTTACCGAGAATGGGGTGGGGGCGAGTGGCCATAGAGAAATTAGGACAGCAGGATGAGAATTCTTGCGGCTGGAGGTTCTTACGAACATAATGAGAGGGTACGATGTTGATGCAGGTGTTTGAACAGGAGGCTGAGATTTGAAGGGGTTGACGGGGGTTACAGAGATAGGCAGGGAGGGGGCAGGGGGCGATGATGGCAGTTCAACATGAGAATGCGAATGGTAGGGGCTTGAGGAGGTTACAGAGATAGGGAGGGTGGGATTTGAGGGTGGGATTTGTAGAGGAGGATGAGAATCGTCAGGGCTAGAGGAGGTGAATTGATAGAGGTGGAGGAGGCGAGGGAGGAATTTGAACAAGGCAATAAGAATTTTAGGGGCTGGTGAAGGTTACAGAGATGGAAGGAGGGGGGATGCTTCTGATGCGGCATTGAGAGAATTGCAGTGGAATGTCATTATATCGTGCGGTGCAATTTGCAGATTTCTGGTGAGGACAATGGGGTGAAGGGGCCGCTACTCGTCTTTGTAAAGCTGCGTGAGAATTACAGATTCATATTCTCCCTTCTCTTCTAGATTTTAATGGAACATCCAATTCATTCCAAAATCTTTTGTGTCTCATCGCTTTTGTCCTGCTGGGATTGTTTCTATCCTGGGAGTAGAGTGAAATCCAGTTAAGGAAAAGGAATGTTGCAACTGTGTGGCTCAAAATTTATCCCTCCAACGTTTCACATTGGAATAAAATCAATTATGAATCTGTTTTACTGTCTACATCATGGTATCAATTGTACTAATTTTCCATTAGCAAATATCAACAGTGACTGATGGTTCCCCGATGCTAAACCCCAAATGCAGCATTTTACTCCGCTTTCAAACATAAAGCATGTAACATGCATCCACTCTCCTCACTCATTGTCAGAGAAGTCATGATAAATACACTGAAGAATATTCAGTTAGGGAGGAGCTGGAGTCTGAGTGCTAATGCCACTGAAGCAGTCCATGTCCAAATGCAACAAAACCTGGACAATCCAAGCTGGGCTGACAAGTGGCAAGTAACATTCATGCGCACAAATGTCAGGAAATGACCATCTCCGGCAAGGGATAATCCAACCTTTGCACCTTGACATTCAATGGCATTACCATCACTGAATTCCCCACTGTAACATCCTGGGGGTTAACATTGACCAGAAACTGAACTGGACCAGCCATTTAAGTAATGTGGCTACAAGAGCAGGTCAGAATCTAGGAATCTTGCGACGAATAACTCACCTCTTGACTGCCCAAAGCCTGTCCACCATGGACAAGGTACAAGTCAGGAGTGAGATGGAGTACTCCTACCTTGCCTGGATGAGTGCAGCTCCCACAACACTCCAGAGGCTCGACCCCACATAGGGCAAAGCATCCCCGCTTGATTGACTCTCACGTCCACAAATATTCACTCCCTCCACCGGCGATGCCCAGTAGCAGCAGTGTGTGCCATCGACATGATGCAGTGCAAGGATTCAGCAAGACTCTTGAGACAGCACCTTCCTAACACATGACGAGTGGCCATCTTGATGAACAAGGGCAGCAGACACATGGGAACACCACCACCTGGAAGTTTCCCTTCAAGCCACTCACCATCCCGACTTGCAAATACATCACTGTTCCTTCACTTTCGCTGGGGCAAAATCCTGTACTTCCCTCCTTAACTGCGCCGTGGTGTCCCTACACCATGAACTGTACTGAATCAAGAACGCAGCTCATCACAACCTTCTCAAGTGGAACTAGGGATGGGCAATAATTGCTGGCTCAGCCAGCGAAGCCCACGTCCCATGAATGAATAATGAAAAAAAGAATAGGATTCCCGAGGCCCAGGGGAATCAGGAATGGCGCTCTGGTTAATGGTTGCAAATCCCACCATTATGGAGGATGGAATTTAACTTCAAATATTAAGTCTGGAATTTGAAGCATAACTGTCCCATCCATTCTCATTAAATGCCCGCCTGCTTCACTGATGTCCTTAAGATAGGGAAATCTGCCTCAAAGACCCATAGATGTTTACAACACTGAAGGAGGCCATTCTTCCCATTATGTCCACACTGGACAACAAACATCTGACCACAGTAATCCTATTTTCCAGCGTTTGGCCCATAGCCCGGAGGGCATGGCAACTCAAGTGGATATCTAAATACATCTTAAATGGTGCGAGGGTTTCTGAATCAACCACCCTTTCAGGCAGAGAGTTCCAAACTCCCACCACCCATCCGTGCCTGGCCCGCCTACATGCGACTCCAGACATCCAGAAATGTGGCTGACTCTTAACCGCTCTCTGTCACGGCCTAAAATACCAATCAGTTCAAGGCCATTCATTTTTGGGCAGCGAACATTGGTATTGCCAGTGACGCCCACATCCCACAAAAAAAGAAATAGAACGAAGGTGATGACGAGAGAAACACAATCAAATCTGATCCCTTTAAATCCACTTGTCCAACATGCGGCCCCTGGGCCGACTGCAGCCCCACAAAGACCCTCTATGTGGCCCCTGGAGGCACTTTTCAAATTCAGAACAGCAGGTGATTTGCAAAGGAAGATGATGCATGGAGCTGTTCCTCTAATCAGAGGTGGCTTCTCTCCAGCGTTGGAGGCACCTTTGTGTGTGTGTGTGTGTGTGTGTGTGTGTGTGTGTGTCTCTGTGGGTGGGGTGGGGGGAGGAGGGGGATGGAGGGCTGCAGCGCGAGAGACCAAGGGTGTGGGCAAGTGCGAGTGGCTGAGTGTTTGAGGAGGGGAGTGCGAGGGACTGAGTATGTGTGGGAGGGAATGCGAGGGACTGAGTATATTTGGCGCGGGTGTGCGAAGGACTGAGTTTGTGTGGGGTGAGTGTGAGGAAATGAGTTTGTGTGGGACGGGGGTTAGAGAGTCTGAGTCTGTGAGGGAGGAGTGTGTGAGGGGAGTGTGAGAGGCTGAGGGTGTGCGGGTAAAGTGCGAGGGACTGAGGGGGTGTGGGAGGAGTGTAAGGGACTGAGGGTGTGTGTGTGTGGGGGGTGGATGTGAGAGACATTATGTGTGTGGAAGTGCAAGGGACTGACAATGTCTGGTGGGTGGGTTGGCGAGGGACTGAATATCTTTCGTGTTGAGTGCGAGGGACTGTGTTTGTGGGAGATGAATGCGAGGGACTGAACATGTTTGGGAGGAGTGCAAGAGACTGAGTGTGAATGGGGTGAGTGCGAGAGCTGGGTGTGTATGGGTGGGAGTGTGAGGGACTGAATGTGACTGGAGGGCTAGTGCGAGGGGCTGAGTGTGTGTGGGTGGGAGTGCAAAGGACTGAGTGTGACTTGGGGGGCGAGTGGGAGGGACTGACTGTATGTGGGTGGGAGTGCTACGGATTGAGTGTGACTTGGGGGCAAGTGCGAGGGCCTGAGTATGAATTGGGGGGTGAGTGCGAGGGGCTGAGTGTGTGTGGGTGGGGGTGTGAGGGACAGCGTGTGACTGGGGGGCGAGTGTGAGGGACTGAGTGTGACTGGGGGGCGAGCGCGAGGGACTGAGTATGTGTGGGTGGGAGTGCTACGGGGTGAGTATGTGTAGGGGTAAGTATGAGGAACTGAGTATGTATAGGAGGAGTGCGAGGAAATGAGTGTGTGTGAGGGAGAATGCGAGGGACTGAGTGTGTTTGTTTGTGTGTGTGTGTGTGTGTGTGTGTGTGTGTGTGTGTGAGAGAGAGAGAGAGAGAGAGAGACAGAGAGAGAGAGAGGGAGTGTGTGAGAGTGTTTGTGCAGTCGGGTGGATTATGAGAAGATGACTGATTGTTTGTCGTTGGGGAAGGAGTGTAACTGTGTCTTGGGCCAAGTCTGAGGCTTCTCACTCAATCTCAGCATTACACACTCGCACTCACACTCACACTCACACTCACACGTACACGCCCATACATAAATCCCTCCATGGCCCCTCCCTCCGTAGATCTGTAAACTCCTCTATCCTCTACAATACACACCCTGCTGATGAAAGCCGTCCTTGACTCCTCGCTCCCTCCCTCACTTTCTCTACAAACACCTCCAGCACCAACGTTTGCCAACCTCCTCATGAAATACATCTCCAGCCTTCAGCACTCATCCCTGTAACTTCGCTTCTTTACGCCCATTTTACACTCCTATTATCTTTCGGCCCGCCTTTCCTGTGCCCTTTCTCTGAATGTGGCCTCTCACTAGTTTGTCGCTTGACTTTCCCAAAACCCCACTGAATGTGAAATGCTTATCCGCTTTCCCTTTTCAAACACGTGTTACTTATACTTGCAACTCCACTTCTGACAGGACATTGAATATACAAATAAATATGTCTATCAAAAATAAAATCCTAAAAAAAATCCTTGATCATTGACTTAAGTTGTTACTCCGTAATTGGCAATGTGAGGGGCCAGAACAACCACCAGGCGGTGGATAATAAGCCACGCTGCCCTTTGTTATGTGAAATTCCGATGTTGCAATTTTTCTGCAGCTGGTTGGTTGTAAACTGTCGTCATTTTTATCATCCACATGAGAATTAAAGAGATAGCGACAGGAGGAGCCATTCAACAAGGACATGGTTGATCAGCCTGCAGCCTCCAGTCCACTTTCCTGTCTATACCTCATGGCCCCTTGTAGATCAATACTCTTTCCAAGTGACCCTTGAGTAAATTCAATGGCCCTGCCTCACCTCTCTTTGTTGAAGAGAATTCCAAATATTAAGCACCCTCCATAGAGTCATAGTCATAGGGTGACGCAGCAGAGGAAAAGATCCTTCCTGATTGTTGTTAATTTAAAGTTAATAGCGCGATGTGAACAATATTGTATTATTCCTTTTGGAACCTATTCTGAAATGAAATAGTTCTTGCAGCCGTCAATTTATCAAACCTACCTTTGCAACCGTTCATTCTGATCTGGCTGCCCTCTATTCCCAGGATAATCACCATCCCAAACACTATCAAAACGGCGAGACCAAAACGAATTGAGAGCCTATTGTCCGTTAAGAGAGAAGCTATGAGATTGGAGAAATTGGAGAAGGTTTCAGCCTAATTCACCTCTTTCCTTACCAGTGGCTAGAGAGTGCAGAGGCAGGCTACAATCCTTTTTCAATCCCTCCCTCTGACCCTGGGGGAGACTGTGATATTGTCATAGCGCCTCAACTCTCAGGGAGAGACTCGGCTGGTGCTGACCGCATTCTCTCTCTGTTTCTCTCTGTTCCCCTTCCTTTACAAAGTGAAGACATTTAGAGGGGCCTAAACTGATGACACGCAGCTGTCAATTCCAAAATAAAAACGCACCGGAGTACATGAGCATTTTCACTTCAATCAAGATTAAAACAAATAAAACGTTTTTTGCATCAATGATGATGACAGTATTACCCTCAAAATCCATCTGGTTCACTTATGGGCTGTGGGGACTCGAAGCTGCCGTTCTCACCTCTTCAGGCCTACTTGTGATTTGAGAACCACAACAGTGTGAAGGCCCTTAACTCCCCTTTGAGAATGGCCGAGCAGAACCAGGGGTAGGCAACAAGACGCTGGCCTAGCCAGAGGCGCTGGCATCGCATGAAATAATTATTAATAATAACAAAGTAAAATGTGGTGAACTGCGAATTGTTGGGGGCTGAACCTGAAACTCTGGCTCCATTAAGTAAGTTCGGATGGAGACAATGACTGCGAATCTCACTCACCTCTCACCGTTATATGGACAGGATCACTCAGAGCCGAGGGAAGCGTCCGTACTTCCAGATCCGCTTCATACTGGCAGGAATAATTCCCAGTCTCCGAGTCATCTAGATCCGTGATGGTGAAGGACACCGAATGGATTCCTGCAGCATCAGACTGGACATGGGAGTGAGTGACCGCTCCTTGTCTGTATCAGTAACATTTGATGCCCGGATTTCCCCGGGGGCTTGTACAATAAAAAGTGACATCTCCACCCTTTTCAGCCAGGCCAGAATCCACTGAAATATCTGGTTTGGGCAGAGCTGGAATTGGAAAGGAAGAAGTATTAACGGTCGATTCAGAATCCAATACTGACCTGTCTGTGAACAATAAGATCAAAACCCGCACCTGGGGAAAAGGGGGCACTTAAAACAGTAAGTGGAGGGAGAAAGGGATTTAAAGTTTGGAATCCGCCGGATTCTTCTCGGTTTCTGATTCAGTCAGAGGTCTGGGGCAGGTTGGACTGAGGCCGGTGAGGGGACCCAGAGAGCAGCAGTCTGAACCTGAGGAATTGTCCAATCGGCTTGTGGTTCTGTTTGGATGAGAGCAGGGACCTGGCGGGTGGGTGAGCAGACTGGCCATTGCACAGTGATACAGGAAGCCATTCAATTGGGGCCAGCTTCAGAAATGTGGTGGTAGTTCGTGACAGTACAGGGAGGGGGGATTGACACTGTTCTCTGCAGCAAAGAGCGAGAGACCAGGCGGCTGTGTTTCCTGCCCGGTGCCAGGGTTCCGGATATCTGCCAGTTCTAAACCTCAACCAAAGTCTCTAACAGAATTGTCAGCGAGAGTATCCCTTTCAAATACTGGCGTCGACTCTGGTGAAACAGGTGAATCTTCCCCACCGCACAATAAACACACAGAGTCTCAATGATGCCTCCATTATCTTTGGAGTTGTTAAAGCCCCAAATATAATCTCCACACATTCACCATCCCCCCAATAAATGGTGTATTAAAGCCCCACATATCATTTCCACACATTCGCCCACCCACTTTGAATGTTGTATTAAAGCCGCAAATGTAATCCCCACATTCAATGTCCACCCGTAAATGCTATATTAAAATCCGAATACAATCTCCACCCATTCACCGCTAACCACCCACCCCCACCCCCAGAAAATGATAATGGGGACGATATCAGTCTCGACATGTTGGAGAGTCTCGCCTGAGATGAAAGTGATCCAATGCTACCATCCGCTGGCAGCACACGGCTACTGCAGACGCTGCTCTTTGCCAGTCGGTATGAGAAATGGAAAAAAATATTCTGGAAACGAATTCATTTGAAGCCTTTAGCAAAATGCAGTGTGCGTGTGTGTTGGTGGATGGTGCGGGGTGGGTGTTAAACATTGACAATGTCTTGCAGAGGGTTTACAGAGCACAGCAAAATGACCCTGACCCTGGGAGCAGTGTCTGAAATCTGTATCAACCGTCCACATTGCAGCCTGAAATAATCCCCCGAACACCATCTCCAGACAATATCTCCAACGGGGAAAGAGGAACAGAGCTCTTGGGCAGTGTCCACTGCTAAAGGGGCGAATGCACATGCTGAGCATCCGCTGCAAATTTGAATTCTCTTTGAAGCGTTAACACCCCATCAGCATGTGCCCGGACCCACCCACCTGGTGACTGAACCTCTCTGAGATTGGCAAAGAGTAGCGCCTGCAGTGGCCATGCCTGGCCAACGGATCATGGCATTTGACCACTTTCATCTCAGGTAAGGTTATCCAACCTGCGGAGAGTTAAACTTGCATTTTCCATCTCCCCCATTAACAATTTATTAATTTACTGAGGGAGGGTGAATGTGTGGAGTTTATATCGGTGTCGACTCTGGTGAAACAGGTGAATTCTCTCCACCGCTCAATAAACACACAGAGTCTCAAAGATGACTCGATTATATTTGGAGCAGTTAAAGCCCCAAATATAAACTCCACACATTCACCATGCCCCACAATAAATGTGGTATTAAAGTCCCATTTATAATTTCCACACATTCGCGCCCCCATTTATTGTTGCATTAAAATCCCAAATATAACCTCCGCACATTGATCCGCAACCACCCACACCCACCTTCAGAAAATTATAATGAGGGAGAAATAATTCTCGAGATGTTGGAGAGTCTCGCCTGAGATGAACGTGATCCAATGCTGCCAAGTGCTGGCAGCACACGGCACCAAATATAATCTCCACACATTCACCATCCCCCAATAAATGTTGTATTAAAGCCCCACATATAATTTCCACGCATTCGCGCCCCCCAGTGAATGTTGTATTAAAGTCGCAAATGTAATCCCCACATTCACTGCCCCCAGTAAATGTTATATTAAAATCCCAAATATAATCTCCACCCATTCAGAGCCAACCACCCACCCCCACCCCTAGAAAATGATAATGGGGGCAATATAAGTCTCAGCATGTTGGAGAGTCTCACCTGACATGAAAGTGATCCAATGCTACCAACTGCTGGCAGCACACGGCTACTGCAGGCACTGCTCTTTACCAGTCCATATTTGAAATGGAGAAAATTATCCTGGGAACGAATTCATTTGAAGCCTTTAGCAAAATGCAGTGTGTGTGTTGTTGGGTGGTGCGGGGTGGGGGTTAAACCTTGACATTGTCTTGCAGAGGGTTTACAGAGCACATCAAAGTTATCCTGACACTGGGAGCCGTGTTTGAAATATGTACCAAACGTCCACATTGCAACCTGGAATAAACCCCCCCAAAACATCTCCAGACAATATATACAACGGGAAAAGAGGACCAGAGGTCTTGGGCAGTGTCCGCTGCTAAAGGGCCGAATACACGAGCCAAACATCCGCTGCAAATTTGACTCTCCTTTGAAGCGTTCACACCGCATCAGCTTGTGCCCAGATCCAGCCACCTAGTGACTGATCCTCTTTGAGAGTGGCAAAGAGCAGTGCCTGCAGTAGCCGTGATCCTCCAGGAGATGTTGGCATTGGATCACTTTAATCTCAGGAAACGTTCTCCAACCTGTAGAGAGTTAAACTTTCATTTTCCATCTCCCCCATTATCAATTTATTAATTTACTGACGCATGATGAATTTGTGGAGTTTATACAGATGTCGACTCTGGTGAAACAGGTGAATTCTCCCCACCGTACAATACACACACAAAGTCTCAATGAAACCCCCATTATCTTTGGAGCTGGTAAAGTGGGGAGTTAATGGTAGATAATACGGAAATGGCAGATGAAATGAACAAATATTTCGCTTCTGCCTTCACAAAAGAGGATAAAAAAGTCATTTTAGTGATAGCTGCAAATCAGGAGCTAGAAGGGAGAAGAGAAATCGGTGAAATTACAATCACTAGGGAAACGGTGCTGAGCAAACTGATGGAGCTGTGGGCTGACAAGTCTCCGGGTCTTGATGGATTTCATCCTAGGGTCTTAAAAGGTGGCTATTGAGGGAGCCGATGCGCTGACGTTAATTTTCCAAACTTTGCTAGATTCTGGAAAGGTCTCATCAGGACCATTCATGTAAACCTCTAGTGCACTCTGCCCAACATGATCACATCCTCCTTTAGTTGGCGCGGAGAACTGTGCGCAATATTGTAGCTGAGGCCTAACCAGTTTATGATATAAATTCAGCATAACTTCCATGCTCTTGTTCCTCCAGTCTGGAACCTGTTGTCAAAATTCCAGCTCACTGTGTGTGATGTCCCTCCTCTCAATATAGCCTGAAACAGGAGACATCTGATGGGGAGGATGTTGAAAAAATTGCCGGGTTCATATTCCCTTCAACATGATCAAAAAAGCGGGCAGCATGTGGCAGATTTACCCTTGCCCGTTCTTCTTCCGAGACCAATTTTGCCCCATTTGCCAATACCCAGGGCATTTGAGTGACACGTTATGTTTCACAACACTCACCTGTTATAATGACAGAGACAGTTTTGCTGAGCTAGGACCAAAACTGCCTGACACTGTCAGAAGTTTTTCTCTACATTGGTAGTGTCCGTCTTGGTCTCTGCTCTCAACCCTGATTATTCCAACCTCTCGCCTTGTGACAACCTGGGGATGGGGGAATTTTCTTCCCTCTCTATGAAAGTAGAAGGTTTTCCAGTGGTAATCTGTAGCGGTGGTGCAGGAAATGGTGACAGTCTCTCCCAGTGCATACACCCAGATCGGTTGATGAAGAGATGCGACTGGTCTTGTTAACGGACCTACGGTGAAATGGAAATAAGGGAACTTGGAAATAGATCGTTGGATATTCATGTAGAGTGAAAAGCAATGAATGATTATCGATTGCACTGCGCTGATGGGTAATCCTGAACATTGTGAGCATACATTCCGCAGTAGAGGAACTCGTCCCTTATTTGATTAAAAAGCTGGGATTATGTATAGTCCCCCATAACAGCACGGTGCACCAAAGCACTTGATAGCAAATTAAGTACTTCAGAATTTCACTCAGTCTTCCAATATTCACAGTTCTGCGGATTTCCTCCACCCCACGGTCACTCCCCCACCCCAATCGGATGGGATTTATAGGAAGAAAGCATGGGGAAAAACGGGATGGATGTGATATGGAAGGGCTGGATTTAATCTGTGGAATTCCTTCAGTGTTAGAAAATGGCTGGGATTGTTCATATATATAATATATATGAAATGAAATGAATATTTATATATACACATAAACATAGATAGATATATAAATAGATAGATAGGAAATATATGAATATTATACTTATAAATAAATGAGTATATGTATAGAGATGGATAGATATGTTAGATATATATAAACATGTAAATGAAGTTGGAGACCTTATATATAATATACATATAAAAAATATATAAATATCTGTATGTGCATGTGTGTATATATAAATATATATATATATAAATTAATTTATTAAGATGTATATTATACATAATCTATCTATCTGTGCCTTTATACATACATATATATATATATATATATATATATATATATATATATACACACGCACGGTAAAGGTAGGACATACACAGCTACCATTGCAAAAGTTGAAGGGCAGTATACATGCACATATGCAGCCTCCGTCGAAGGGAGGTGGTTAATATCACAATTTAGCAATGTCGTAATGGTCAGAATTGCAGGTAAGTGAGGAGGAACAAAGGTTGGTAGAAAGATTTTTTTTTCTGTTATTCTATTATATATATTTTTATTTCCCTCCAAATGCAGGCTTTCATCACTGTCAAGGAATCATGTATCCTTTAACATCAATGGCCGTGCGTCCGTGCAGAACCGGATTGGTGCTGAAAGAAAGGACATTGTGTCGAGGTTTTTCATCTTGAACTCATCAGGACAGTCGTAAGAATACCGATGTGAGAGGAAGCGGCCTTAAAAGTGTTTAATACTGGACCTGAAAAATCTTACCGAATCGATCTTCATCTCAACACCTGACCGGAACATGTCGAGCATGGACTCTGAATTCACACTCTGTGAATCATGCTTATTGGCAGTGGGCGAAAACATATCTGGACAAAAAATTGTATATTGTATCAACGTTGCATATCTGGCATTTATTTATGGAATTTAATTGTTGGAAAATAGCTGGGATCATTTATATACATATATATATATATATATATATAATCCCTCATATTAATTAATTCATTTGTTTATATACATATATAGTTATATATATAAATTTATTGTGCATTTATATATAAATAAATGAATATATAAATTATATTCTATCTACATATATACGTTTATATGTACATTATATACATTGTATTTCTGCATAAATATATATGCAGGTAGATACCGTATATAATGTAGATATAGACATATATAAGTAGATAGAATATATATATAATCTATCATTATATTAACTTACTAATTTATTCAAATATATATAAATATATCGTATATATGTATATATATATATATATAAATAAATGAATATATAAGTATATATGATTATATGTACATTATATACATGAGCTACCTGCATGTATGATCTGGACAGTCTGCAAGGATTAGAGAACAGCTTTGGGGCAGGGGTAGAGGAGACAGGGGTGGGGGAATTCATTCACGGCACCATCCACCTTTATCCAGGTTTCCATTTAAGCCATGGTGTGCATGTCATCATTCACAATAAACACAATGCTCCCAAAGGCCTCTCAGTTGCTCAGTCGCTCGAACAGTGGTGAATATATTATTCACTCTATCAACTCGGACTAGACGCCCTCAAGATTTTAAACGGCTCTCTGGACCGTTCTGTCAACCTTTCCTCCTGCACGGAGAACAATCCTATCTTCTGCAATCTAAAGACATGACTGAACACCCTCACCCCGGTCAGCTTTCGAGTAAATAGCATCTGCCGCCAATCTCAGTCTAGAATTTGATTGACTGTTCCAGTTGATGTGCTGACCTCTCTGGAGCAACCTGCAAATTTCCTTTGTTTTTCCAGCTTTGATCGGAAATAATATGTCGAGGCCTGGAATATCGAATGGAATACTATCGCGACACCCTGAGAGCTTTGTGTCCCATTTCACTGCAGACAGACGCAGGTGGGTGCACACTGTCTGGGTGCAAGCCTCAATTAAACAATAGCAGCGTGGGCTCTGGAAAAGTGAATTGTTGTGGTTGGAATCTAATGCATTTTTGAGACATTCCCATTGCTTTTCTTCCCTGCTACGAATTTTGATTTATCCACCCATGAAGTGAGGCGAACCGAGTGATGCCGTTGATGAGGATGTTGATACTGGTGTATTCAACATGTGCAATGGGGAGATGACGGGGATCGAACATCGGACAGCACACATGCGACAGAAGTGTTCTAACACTGAGCTGCATTACATTTAATCAATTAGCTAAGTGAACAAAGTGGGTAATGAGGCCATGTTGACATTCGAGGCGGCTCTATCGTTAAATTACCCATCTGTAAATTTACTTCATTTACCTGCCCATGTCCCATTTTGTATCTTTGTCACATTCACGCCATGCACGATCCTGATGTGCTCCCTTTTCACACAGTGACACGGGCAGTATCCCAGTTGGATAGATTGAAGCATGAAGATTCAGCACTGATGGACACCGACTTGCGAGCAGGCAGCACGATCATGGTAAATTGGAGAAGAAATGGAGATTGGGAGATGTGGGCAGCGGTTTGTAGGAGCGGAGGTTTGGCGAGATTTTAGTTATAAGAAGTGGATTGATGGATGCAGTTTTGAGGAGGGCACCGCGTTTCGAAATGGAGGGATTTTAAGGAAGTTACATCTGTATTTGTAGGTGTTAGGAATCAGTTTTTAGATTTAATGTTAATATTGGTTTTCATTTATGTATCTGCGTGTAAAGGAGAGCTTAGGTTGAGTTCTGGTTTCAGTTTCAAAGCTGCTTGCAATTGA
This sequence comes from Isurus oxyrinchus, assembly GCA_026770705.1. NCBI lineage: Eukaryota > Metazoa > Chordata > Chondrichthyes > Lamniformes > Lamnidae > Isurus > Isurus oxyrinchus. Next base: position 1,347,813 of record JANJGN010000048.1, read on the forward strand.
GGATTTTACGACTGTTTTAGCTATGGTAAATATAGAAGAGGACAAGAATGGGGTTGTTTAATTGAGTTGGGGGCTTTAATTTATGATTGGAACAGCGGTGATGTTCAAAGGATCTATTAACAACAAGGCGTAATATGCATCTCCACACATTCATCCCGCCCCCAGTAAATGTTGTATTGAAGCCCCAAATATAATCCTCACACATTCACACCACCGTCCCCAAGAAAAAAGATTATATTTGCTGTGCCTTCAAAATCGTCTGCAAGACACTGTCACTGTTTAGCCCCGCCCAAAGATACATTGCTGAAGGTTTCTCATGAACACATTCTCAATATAATTTTCTCCATTTCTCACGCCGAATCTTTATCCCAAGAACAAACGCAGGAAACACCCATATTTTATGTGGGGGGGATTTAATTTTTTACATCATTACCCCCTTTTTTTCCCCCTGCGTGTGTGTACCCGGCCCGAGAGGAGATGATTGAGACAGAGCAGGGCCCCTGCTGTTGAGGAGTTCGGAGAGGTCTGTCTGGTGCGGCGGTGACGGCTGATTTGTACATAAGAAGATGCGGCAGTTCTTGTTGAAAAAACAGAACGGCTTCTCCCGAGCACTCTCCGCACACACTGATTCTCTTAGCAAGGCCGCTCGGATTTATAAAGAAGTTACAGAATATCACTTAAACCCGCCGCCTCACATTCAGGGACACTCAACCCTCCATCGTCACAAGGTCTTCGACAGTTTCACATTTAGCTCCGGCTCTCTCTCTCTCTCCAATCTGAGGAGCAGCCAGAAGATCATCGCTTCCCAATGCCTGTCTCTGGGACCAAACCCATTCTCCAGGAGGCAGTGGTCTCCATTCTGCTGATGATGGGTAAGTGCAGTTCCTTCCTTTTTAAAATTGGTTAACACTCACATGAGGGATTTCATTTTAAAAGACACCAGACACCCATCTCTCCCTCTCTAAAACTCGAAATGAGGAAGTTTCAAACAGGGTTTCTGCTCCAAACTCATTAAACTCTTTCCTGAAGCGTAAAGAATTGAGGCCGGACGTTCTCGGGCTGTTCCTTCTCACCCCAATGCTCCGCTCCTCAAAACTTTCAACTCCAAATCTTTCCTTTTAGCTCGGCGATAACTCTGATTCTCCTGACTTGCACTTAGAATTTAAAACCTTTCCCTTCTGTTTAAAACCAATCACTATATCTGTAACCCACTCCAGCCCCTACAATCTTCATCCTCCTGTTCAAATCCCTCTCTCACCACCACCTTACCTACCTCTGTATCCTCCTCCGCCCCTACAGTCTTCATCCTCCTGTTCACATCCGTCTCTGACCCCCACTGTCATGCCGTATTCCCCTACCCCTCCCTTTCTTATTCATCCCATTCCCCTTTCCAATGTTCCGATCAGATCTTCCTGCTTTCAGTCAACTGGTTCCAGCTCATAAAATTAAATGTTCTTCCCACGCCCCCACCCCTGCAATGATCTGCTCCTGTAGAAATTTCACGAGTTATAATTTGCAATCGCTGCCCTTGTGATTTCACAGCAATGCTTGTGCAGCAACACTTCCAGTACAACCTACTAACCGATGTCTTTACTGATCTGCTTCCATTTCCATGTGGTGCATTGCAGCGGTGTCGCTTGGAGCTCAGCGTGGTGAGTAATTCAATTAATCTAAGGCTCTCTGGTGTATGTTTACATTCACTGCAGAATGCGGCCCATTCCCACTGGCCAATCGCAAACAGCGATAACTGATCGGGCACCTCATCAAATGGGTTTTGGGAACCAAAGTACCCCCCTCATGGCCCCTTTATCCACCTTGCGAGTTAGTACACCAAAAAATCCTCTTGTATGTTGGTAAAACATGATTTCCCCTGAAAAAAGCCATGTGAGCTCTTCCTGATCTAAGTGTGATTTTCTAAGTAACCTGCTACAACCTCCATAAATGCCTCCCAACATTCGTGGACCTGGAAAGGGACAGGATTTGGTACAGGCTGCACAAATACCCCTCCAAGTGCAACATTATAATGGAATCAATATCACTAAACATTTTGTATTGATGGTTGCAATCTGGTCAGATAGTTTAGTTCATGGAATTTCCTCCCTAACAGCATTATGGGTGTATCTACACTGCAGCGGTTCAAGACGGCAGCCAGCCACCACCTCCTCATGAGGAAATTAGTGATAGGCAATCGATGCTGGCCCAACCAGCGACGCCTACACCCCATGAACAAATGAAACAATTGTTAAGGATAACACCCCACCTGGGTTATGTCCAGCTGGGCGGCGGGCATAACATTGTCCGGCGGGCGTTAATGAGTGTGTGGGATGCAGGGGAGCGGATTCGTTGTGGACACCAATAAGAATGATTGTATCAAACCTGTTGTGTGTGATATATTGTTCTTCTTCAGCTTCCTTACCCAAACCCATCCTGTCTCTGGATCCGGCATCGAGTTTTATTCTAGTGGGAGAAGAGTTCTCCCTTGTCTGTCATTTCCCTCTCACCCGCTGCAATGTGGAACTCTACAAGAGTTTCAAAGACCGAGTCTTGGCCGCGAATGAAGTGAACTATACCGCCACCTTCAAGGTCGCTGCAGCTTTACCAACGAAAGGGCCGAACTCCTACACGTGCAAATACCAAAAATTCTTCCAGAGGAACCTAACCTGGTCCTATTCACCAATCAGCAACCCGGTGCAGTTCAATGTAGCAGGTAAGGGAGACTCAACAAGACCCTGACTGAGAGGGAGAAACACTGAAGGTCGCTTATTTTTATTTGGTTCATTGGGTGTGGTCATCGCCGGCTCAGCCAGCATTTATTACCCATCCCTAATTACCCTTGTTCAGGGGGCATTTAAGAGTCTAAATCGGGATCCAGACTCACATGGAGGGCAGAGCAGACAAGGGCGGCAGATTTACTTCCCTAAAGGACATTAGTGAATCCAGATGTGGTTTTACGAAATTCCTCTCATGGTCATCACTAGAGTTTTGATTCTGGATGGTGGCCAAATTGGATCCCAAACCCTAAGAGCATTACCCTGGGTGTTTGGATTATTAGTCTATCGACAATACCACTACTCCATTCCCTCCCACAGAGCAGGGGGACCTCAGTTCCTCTATTTCATCACCTGATGCTAGAGAAAGAGACACATGCTGTATATGTGACCGTAGGAACAGCTGGCATGTATCACAGCAGGTGTGACGGGTCATGTAATGCAGGAATTCCTACATCAACTTGGGGTTGCCATAGCCAGAGAGTGGAAAGCAAGAGCAGAAATATTAGCATGCAGCTCATAGCGGCTGATTAGCACAATCTTTGAACCCACAAACTCTAAAAGTTAGAATTTTTCACCCAGCTTTGAGTTGCGCAATCAGTTGGGCTCTGAGCTGTAGTCAGGACTGATCAACATGAGCCAAGGAACAAGGTCCCCTTGCCGCTTCGAGCTTCCTTTCACAATGTTGTCCTTCTATTCACAAAAAGCGCTGGTAATAAACGATCTGGGGTCGGGAGATGTCGAATCCATATCAGTGGAGATAAATAATAAGAAGGGGTAGAATACAACAATGCTAGCCAGCTAACTGCCAGTCACCATCAGTGGTGCATCCTCCATGGCAGTGCAAACTTGCCAGCTGATCAGCACTCTCTTCACATTCGGTATAAATTGTTGTTTTGTGCATCATCTTATATTGATATCCTTGCAAGATGTCCTGATGAGCGCAAGATGAAAAGCTTCTACGGTTCTCTTTTTCAGCCATACCTGTTTGCTCCTTGCACACTATTTCTTACAGATGAGCTTCCAAAGCCCGCAATCTCCGTGCAGCCGGCCTCCAGTGTGCTCTCGGTGGGAGATCAGGTTCACATTAACTGCACCACCAACTACCCAAGCCGCCTGTCCCGCTTGTACAGGGAACGTGACGGGCGTATCATTGACACGCACAACACCTCAGAGTCCATGAGGACCGTCATCTTCACCATCAAGGAGCTGGAGCCAATGGATAGTGGAGCATACAGCTGCAACATGGTGAAGATGGTGCTAGGGAAAGATTACGGGTCCCCGCGTAGCGACTTCGTGCAGTTCAATGTGACCGGTAAGCCATGTGTTATTCAATGTATCTTTGACGCATAAAAAGGCAAAATTAGTGGATCTTGACTTAAATGCACACAGTTTTCAGAACATAATAAATGAATTAATGGCACGAGTAGAGGTTAATGGGCATGATCTTATAGCCATTACAGAGACAATTTTACAAGGAGGTCAAAGATGGGATCTATATATTCAGAGGTATGTGATTTTTTGAAAGGACAGGCAGGAAGGAAAGCGTGGTGGGGTTGCTTTGTTAGTATGAAATGGCAGAAATGCATAATAAGAAATGATCTTGGATAGAAAGATGTTGAATCCATATCGGTGGAGATAATTAGTAACAAGTGGAAGAAGACAACAATGCTTGGCAGTTAGCTGTCACTCATCATCAATGGTACATTCTCCATGGCAGCACTACATGCCAGCCAAACAGCACTCTTCACATGTGGCAGAAAAAATAGTTTGCACGCCTGAATTAGTCACCAGTCTGAACACAGGAACTGGCAAATCATGTCTTTGGCTTTGCATTCTAAGACTCCACAATACTCTTTTTAGCGCCCAGGCAAACAGGGGCGAGTGTCCTATCATCATTCACCCTCCACCTAACATAATTCTGGGGCAACGCGGGATGGGGCACTTGACTAGACAACAACACGTAATTACGTAGGAGGAGCTGGCAAGCCTAGGGGAAACGCCAGGTGGAGCTGGTCCACAGCCTTGGTCTATTTGCTTGATAAAATGATATAGATGCCAGAGGCGCTTGCAAAGGAACTTCACCAGGCTGATTCCAGGGCTGACCGGGGCTGTCCTGTGAGGAACGACCCAGTAACTTTGGGCCTGGAGTGAGGTTTCCTGGTTGAAGTATCGCAAAATTCTCAGAGGGGTATGACGGGGTTGATGCCAGCAGGTTCTGGCTGGCATCCTTCCGCCGCAACCCAACTGCCTGCCGCCATCTCCCCACCCCCACCCCCGCTTCGGCTGGCTAGAGAGTGGAAAACAAGAGCGGGAGGGGACGTGATGATCCTGCTCCATCTTTATGGTATTCGGCAGCTGGGGGCTGCACGCTCCTGTCCCTGCTGTTACCATGTAGCCATTGATCATTCCACCCCCGATTTGACATTGTGTCCACACGTAAGACGAGACCTTAGACCATTTCTGACTCCCTATAGCTGCCATCTCAGTTCCATAAACAGCCTTTCCAGCACCAGAGTGTGTAAGATGATGATCTGTGCGCTGCCTCACTTGAGGAAGTGCGTGGTGTCAAGATGTTTACTTCTTATTGAATACTAATGTTGCAGTCAGAAGGAAGGTTCCTCTCTGAATCAATCGCCTCAAATGTCTCAGTCAGGGTCAGATCCTGTCTTTAGCTGGCCAATCTGAAGACTTGCCTTTCACTGCTCTTTGGTCTCCTTAGTTAAGGAAGGATGTAAATGTATTACAGGCGTTTCAAGGGATGTTTACTACGTTGATACCTAGAATGAGTGGATTGTCTTGTGTGGAAAGGCTGGCCAGACTGGCGTTGTTGGTGTTCAGATGATGAGGGGGGATTTGATTGAAATATATAAGATTCTGAACGGTCAGGACAAAGTGGAGGTCGAAAGGATGTTTCCTCTTGTGGGTGAGTCCAGAAGTAGGGGACACTGTTTTCAAATTAGGTTTCGCCCTTTTAGGACAGAGATGTGGAGATTCTGTTTCTCTCAGTGCATGTTGCGAATTTGGAACTCTTCGCCTCAGAAGGTGGTGGAGGCGGGGTCATTGAATATTTTAAAGCGGAGGTAGAAAGATTCTTGTTCAGCAAGGAAATGAAAGAGTATCGGGGATAGTTGGGAACCTGGAAGTCGAAACAGTAGAAGGTTAATCATGATCTCATGGAATGATGGATTAAAGACCTCAAGTCCAAGAGTAAATACATCTACCTCCGACAGTGCAGCACTCCCTCAGTACTGGGACTGGGTGGAGTGTCGGCCGGGATTCTGGAGCTCAAATCCTAAAGTATATACATGTAGCTCCGACAGTGAAGCACTCCCTCAGTTCTGGCACCGGGAAGAGTTTCTGCCTGGTTTATCGAGCTCAATAAATAGAGTATATCCATTTACCCTCGACAGTGCAGCATTCATTCTGCACTGGTAGCGGGGGAAATGTCGGACTGGATTGTGGAGCTCAAATCCTGGAGCATATGTATTTACTCCTTACCGTGTAGAAGCCTTTCTGTGTTCACACAGGGGTGTTTTGATCTGAATTAGCGAGTTGAGGTGCCTGCAGACAATATTGAGAACCAGATGCTGGTTGCAAAATAACCCCACGCCGACCCAAGATCCCGGTATTTCTCCTGGTGCATCAATACCTGACTCAGTCAGTCACCCAGTGTGTGCTGTGGACTACTCATGTCTGCGTCTTTTTAATTTCAGAGGAGCTCCCCAGGGCCACAATCTCTGTCGAACCGCCTTCTGGCGTGGTCAGAAGTGGGAGGCCCATTCGACTGACCTGCACAGGCGCCATTCTGAACTCCGGTGGCCTATTCTACTTCTACCGCGATGGAGAAACGAGGGGAACAATACATGTGTCAGGCTCTGTGCCGTCGGCCTCCTTCATCGTCAATGACTTGATCAGTGCCGGAAAATGGAGCTTCAACTGTGGCTATGCCAGGATAGTAAAGCAGACAGCATATTACTCACCTCGCAGCGAAGCGGTTCAGGTAAATGTGACAGGTGAGTAACATTTAATAGCCGCCTGAGGGGCCAGCCGAAATCACAATTTCAGTTCAGGAATCTATGCTGGCAATAACAAGCTCTCTACCCGACACCTCTATGCACAATTCCATCATCTCTAAATTGTCACAATATTTTTCGGATTCTTAGTGCCAAATGAGCATAGACATCCTCTTATCGATTGTTGCATAACTTAGATCTTTGTTTTCGACTGCCATTCCTCACTTAAGTCCAAAGCCGGTGACTCAGCCACTCTCCCTTCCCATTGTCCAGACACTGGAACAGAATGGTCAATTCCGCGGTGCCATTTTTGACCCAGAGATGAGATTTCAAACAAATTTCCTCTCATTCGTTAATGGCATTGGGGCATCGAAGGCGGGGCCCAGCATTTAATGCTTCTCCCTAATTGCCCCATAAGAAGGTGGTGGTGAGCTGCCTTCTTGAACCGCAGCAGTGTCAGAACACCGGGCTGTTATGGAGGGAGTTCAGGAGTTTTGACCCTGGTAGGTCACCATTGACCAGAAACTGAACTGCACCTGCCATATATATACTGTAGCCATAAGAGCAGGTCAGAGGCTGGGGATACTGCAACGGGTAATTCACCTCCTGGCTCCACAAAGTCTGTGTCCAATCTACAAGGCACAATTAAGGAGTGTAATGGAATACTCTGCACTTGCCTGGATTAGTGCAGCTCCCTCAAAACTCAGGAAGATCGACACAATCCAGGACAAAGCAGCCCCGCTTGATTGGCACAGCATCCACAAACATTCTCTCCGCCCACCACTGAAGAAGATTGTCAGCAGTTTGTACCATATACAAGATTCTCTGCAGCAACTCGCCAAGGCTCTTTAAAGTGCACATTCCAAAACAACGACCACCACCAACTAGAAGGACAATGATAATAGAAACATGGGAACAACACCAACTGGATGTTCCCCTCCAAGGCATGCATCATCCTGACTTAGAACTGCATCGCTGCTCCTTCACTGTCACTGGGTGAAAATCCTGGAACTCCCTCCCGAAGAGCACTGTTTTTGGGACTATCCCACAGGCCCTGCAGTGGCTCAAGAAGGCAGCTCATGACCACTTTCTCAAGATGAACTAGGGATGGGCAATACATTCTGGCCCAGCCAGCAAAGCCCACATCCCGTGAATGATTATAAAATAGAAAAATCCTGCTAGAGTGAACGAATGACTTTGTCGTTCCCAGGAAGTGTAGTGTGTGAATGGAATAGGAACTTTCAGATGGTGGTGTTGCAATGTGTCTGCTAATCATTTGCCGAGTCATAAAGACCGTGCGAATGCTGCCCATTTCCACCTCTATAACATGGATCGATTCCCACTGTCTCAGCTCATCTGAACCTGAAAGACTCATCTGTGCATTGTTGTTGCATCTAGAATTGATAGTTTCAGCACGATTGCGGTTAGACTCCCATCTTCTAACCTCTGTAGCCCTAAGCTGATCCAGTATGCCGGGGTGCTCCATGTCCTCACATGCACTGAGTCCCGCTCTTGTATTTACACTCTGAGCTCACTGTCCTACATTGCCGCCTGCTCCAGGAACGTCACAACCTTGACATGATAATCTTTCTCTTCAACTGCCTCACCCTGGCCCTGTACCCTCCCGTAGGAACCTACAATATGGACTCCTCTTGACAGGTCTCTACATGGGCTCTCGGCACATCCCTATGTTCAATGCTCAATTCCTAATCCTCATCTTCCCGTACAAATCCATAGAGGACACCTCGGCCCATCCCCGTCACCATCACCCCTCCACCGTCACTGTAATCCCACAATGTGCACTGTGCAACTTTGGTCTCCTTATTGAAGGAAGGACATTGGATGCGGCTCAGCGGAATTTTCCCAGATTTCCACCTGAAATGAGTGGGGTGTCTCCTGAGGAAAGGTTGGACAGACTGGCCTTGTTTGCACTGGAGTTTAGAACAGTGAGAGGTGATTCGTTGGAATTGTACAAGATCCTGAACGGCCTTGGAAAGGTGTGCGTGGAAGGGATATTTCCTCTTCTGGGTGAGGCCTGAATAAAAGTGCACTATTTTAACGTCAGCGCTCACCATTCAAGGCCAGAGATGAGGAGGATTCCTTTCTCTCAGAGGGCTGTGCGACCTTGGAACTCTCTGGCTCAGAAGGCAGTTGAGGCGGTGTAATTTAATAGTTTCAAGGTGGAAGTAGATAGACTGCTGTCAGGCAAGATAATAAGACGTGATTGGGAAATGGATGGGAATGTGGAAATCGAAACACAAGAAGATTGAAAGGCGGAACAATTTGAATCGTCTACTTCAGTTCATACTTCCCATGTTCTGGTATTCAATCCCGGCCTCTTGAAAATCCTGGGAGTTCCATCTCTGCACCATTGGCAGCCAAGCCTTAAGACCGGGGGCCCTCCACCCTTGAACTCACTCTCTAAACCTTTCTTTCTCTATTCACTACCCCCATACAGAGCAGCTTGCATCCACTCAAACTGCGCCCCACATCCCCACAATCACTCTTATTCTTTAAGATTCCCCTCCAAAACCATCTCTTTGACCAAAACCAACCTGCTTTGAACACCTACAACCACACGAAACCCCTCCACTTCTCTCTCTCTCTCCCCCGCCGCACCCCCCCCACCCCCCAACCCGCGCGCCCCCCCCCCCCCCCCCCCCCCCCACAACCCCACACACACTCCTTAAACCAGCTTATATTTCAACTCTTTCTTGGACTCGAACTCAAGTTCTGTTGAAGGGTCATGAGGACTCGAAACGTCAACTCTTTTTGTCTCCGCCGATACTGCCAGACCTGCTGAGTTTTTCCAGATAATTCTGTTATTGTTTTGGATTTCCAGCATCCGCAGTTTTTTTTTTTTTATATCTGCTTTGAACAAGGTTAGAGAGAGAGTGAGGGTCGAGGCGCTCTGCAGGCACTATACAGTAGGACCAGATATGTGTTTCGAGGATGTTGGAGGGACTGGGAGGGGGCGAGGGTCCATTGAGGGATATGAAAAGGTGTTTGAGAACTGCAGGAGCTGGGGGTGGTTACAGGGATAGGCAGCGAGTGGGTGAGGGGCCATGCAGGGCTTTGAACAGACGGTTGAGAATTTTAGGGGCTGGAGGAGGTTACAGACATCGGGAGGAGGACGGCAAGGAAGGGATTTGAACAAGAGCATGAGAATTGTACTGGAGAGAGAAAGTTACAGAGATAGGGAGGGAAGGTGTGGGGGGAGGGGTGGGATTTCAACAGGAAGATGAGAATTATAGGGGTTGGAGGAGACTACAGAGATGGAAAGGAGGACGAGGGGGCATTTATGTATTGGCCCTGTAATATTGTGTGCAGTTTTGGTCTCCTTATTTAAGAAAGAATGAAAATGCATTCGATTCAGATAAGGTTTACCAGACTAATGCCAGCCTGTCGGGTTGTCTTATGAAGAAAGGCTGGACAGTTTAGTCTTGTATCCACAGGAGTTTAGAAGAGTAAACACCGATTGGATTGAAACCTTCAAGGTCCTGAGGGGAATTCACAGGGTTGATGTGGAGAGGATGTTTCCTCTTGTGGGAGAATATAAAATTAGGTGTCACTGTTTAAAAATATTGCGTGGCCCATTGAATATAGAGATTAGACGAATTTTTTTTTGAGAATTGTGAGACTTTGGAAAACTCTTCCTCAAAAGGCGGTGGAAGCAGAGCGTTTGAATATTTTTAATTTAAAACTGGATAGATTCTTGGCACCTAATGGGGTGAAAGTTTATGGGTGGTAGGCGGGAAATGACAATCAAGTAAGCCATTATTATATTGAATGGCGGCGAAGGCCCAAGGGGCCAACTCCTGCTCCGTATTTGAATGTCCGTATGAAGGATGAGAATTGTGGAGGCTGGAGGAGGTTACAGGAATAGGGAGGGAGGAGCCAGTTAGGGATTGGAACAGGAGGATGAGAATTGTTCGGACTGGAGAAGGTTACAGAGATAAGGAGGCAGCGGGCGATGTGCTATGCTGATATTTGAACAGGATGGGAATTGTAGGGGCAGGAGCAGGTTACAGAGATAGGGAGAGAGGTGGTGAGGGAGGGAGTTGAACAGGAGGATGAGAATTTTAGGGGCTGGAGGAGGTTACAGAGATAGGGAGGGAGGGGTTGAGGGAGGGATTTGAATAGGAGGATGAGAATTGTAGGGGCAGGAGCAGGATAAAGACATAGGGAGGGAGGGGCTGGCGGGGTATTTGAACAGGAGGATGAGAATTTTATTGGCTCTGGGAGGTTACAGATATAAGAAGGAAGGGAAGGGTGAAGAACAATTGTCGCATTTGAACAAGAGTATGAGAATTGTAGTGTCTGAAAGAGGTTATTGAGATAAGGAGCACGGGACCGTGGGACCTGAAAGGGATTTGAAAAGGAGGATGAGAATTGTAGGGGCTGGAGAATGTTACAGAAATAGGGAGGGAGGGGCTGAGGGACTACGATGATATTTGATCATGAGGATGAGAGTGACAGGGGCTGGAGGAGATTACACATTTAGGGATTGAGGTGGTAGGAGTGCCATGGAGTGATTTGAACTGGAGGGTGTGAATTGGAGGGTTTGAGGGAAATTACAGAGATAGGGAGGGAGGGAGCAAAGGCCATATAAGAATTGGAACAAGGTAGTGAGAATCTTAGGGGCTGGAGAAAGGTACAGAGATAGGCAGGAAGGGTGCGGGGGGCCATGGAGGGATTTAAAAAGAAGAGTGAGAATTGTAGTTTTTGGATTAGGTTACAGAAATAGAGAGGGATTGAACAATGGGCTATGGAGATATTTGAATAGGAGATTGAGAATTGTCGGGGCCGGGAATGAATGAGAAATGTGTAAATAGAGGGCGAGGAACAATCATGGTGTTTGAATATAGGGATGAAAATAATGGGGGCTGGAGGAGACTACAAAGTTAGGTGGGCTGGTGATGGGGCATTGAGAGATTTGGAGCGGGGTGTAAGAATTGTACTATGTGGTGCAGGATGCATTCATATTCAGTGGACAATGGGGTCAAGGAGCCGTTACTCGTCTTTTCAAACTTGTGTGAGAATTACAGATTAATATTATCCCCTCTCTTCTAGATTTTAATGGAACATCCGAGTCATTCCCAAACGGTTTGTGCCTCGTCGCTATTGCCCTGCTTTGGATTGTATCTATCCTGGGAACAGAGTGAAATGCAGTAAAGAGAAAATATTGCTGCAAATATGTGGTTTATCACTCGACATTTCACTTTGAATAAAAGCAATTTTGAACCAATCTCACTGTCTACATCATGATATCAAAGTGCACTAATTTTCCACGAGCAAATATCATCAATGTGACTGAAGGTTCCCTGATGCTAAACCCCAGGTGCAGCATTATAATCCGCTTTCAGCCACAAAGGATGTAAGATGCACCCAATCTCCTCACTCATTTTACGAGGGGCTCTTATAAAGGCGGTAAAGAATATTCAGTTGGGGAGGAGATTTTTGTCAGCATGCTAATGCCACTGAAGCAGTCCATACCCAAATGCAGCAAGAGATGGACAATATCCCAGGTTCGTCTGACAAGTGGCATGTAGCATTCTAAGCAAACAAGTATCAGGCAGTAACCACCTCCGACAAGCGAGAAACCAGTCTTTACCCCTTGATACTCAGTGGCATTACCAGCGGTGAATCCCCCACTATCAACGTCCTGGGTGTTAACATTGACCGGATGTACTGGAATAGTCATATAAATACTGTGGCTAAAGGAGCAGATCAGAGTGTAGGAATCTTATGACGAGTAGCTCATCTCCTGACCCCCCAAATCCTGTCCAACCTCTACCAGACAGAATTCAGGAGTGTGTTGCAATATTCCCCACTATCCTGGATTAGTGCAGCTCCCACAACGCACAAGAATTTCGACACCATCCAGGGTAAAGCAGCCCCACTTGATTGGCACCCCATCCACAAACATTCACTCCCTCCACCACGGACGCACAGTAGCAGCAGTGTGTGTACCATCTACAAGATACACTGTTGAATTTCACCAAGTCTCCTTCGACAGCTCCTTTCAAAACCACAACCGCTACTGCGTAGGAGGAAGAGGGCGGCGGATACATGGGAACGGAATCATCTGGATGTTCTCTTCCAAGCAACACACCATCCTGACTTGGAAATACGTCAGCCCTTTCTTCACTGTCACTGGGTCAAAATCCAGGAACCTCCTCCCAAAAAGCATTATGGGTATAACCAAACCACATGGACTGCAGCGTTCAAGAAGGCAGCTCAGCAACAAATTCTCAAGGGCAACTAGGGATGGAAAATAAATGCTGGCCCAGCCAGTGAAGCCCACACGAATAAGCAATAAAGATTCCTGAGGTCCAGGGGAATGGGGCTCTGGGGATTGGTGGGAAATTCCACCATCATTGTGGATGGAATTTAACTTCAAATAATAAATCTAGAATTGAAAGCAGAACTGTCCCATTGATTGCCATGAGTAGCCCAACTTCTTCACTGATGTCCTTTAGAGAGGGAATAATACCTAATAGACTCATAGACGTTTACAATACGGAAGGAGGCCATTCTGCCCATTGTATCCGCGCTGGCCAACAAAGATTGGACCATATTAATCCCATTTTCCAGCGCTTGGGCCAAATCCTCGGGAGTCATGGCAACGCAAGTGAATATCTAAATACTTCTTTAATGTAGTGAGAGTTTCTGACTCAACCGCCCTTTCAGGCCACGAGATGCAGACCCCCACCATGCATCCTTAACTCATCCACCTACATGCAACTCCAGACATTCAGAAATGTGGCTGACTCTTAACCACTATCCGTCACTGCCTAAAAAGCCAATCAGTTCAGTGCCGTTAAGGGATGGGCATCGAACCTTGGCCTTGCCCTTGATGCCCACAACCCATGAAAGAATAAAGACAACGATAGTAAAGACAAGAGACACGCAGTAAGAAATGTTCCCTTTAAATCAGCTTCTTCAACATGGACCAACTGGACCGGCTGCAGACCCCCAAAGCCCCTCCATATGGCCCCTGGAGGCTCTTTACAAAATTCAGGTCAAACAGATGATTTTCAATGGAAGATGTTGCACGGAGCTGTTCCTCCAATCAGAGACTGTTTGTCTCCCGCGTTTGAGGCGCCTCTGTGTGTGTGTGTGGGGTGGGCAGGAGAGGCACGAGAGACTGAGGGGCTGCCGGTTTGCGATAGGCATTGTATTTGAGGGAGGGGGTGATAGATTAGGTGTGTGCTGGTAGTGCGAGAGATTGAGAATGTGAGGCGAGGGTGCCAGAGGCTGAGAATTTGTGGGGCTTTGCGAGGGACTGAGTATGTGTGGGTGGGAGTGCGACGGACTGAGACTTTGAGGTGTATGGCGAGAGTTGTCGGGGGGGGGGGAGTTGCGAGAGACTGGAGCAAGAAACAGATTGTGTGGGTGTGTGTGGGGGATTGAGGATGCACGGAGGCATGAGAGAGGCTGAGTATATATGTGGGGGTGTGCGAGGGATTGAGTGTGTGTCGGTTTAGTTCGATGGACTGAGTGTGTGTGGGGGTGAGTGTGAGGGACTGAGTATGTGTCGGGGTGAATGAGAGGAACTAAGTGTTTTTGGCGAGAGTGTGAGAAATTGAATTTGTGTGGGTGTGTGTGCTAGTGAAAGATTACACTCGGGGAAGTGCAAGGGACTGATTTTGTGTGGGTAGTGGATTGCATGGGACTTTGTATGTGTGTGGGGGGGGAAGTACAAGTGGTTGAGCATGTGCTGGGATGATTGCAGGGGCTGAGTGTGTGTGATGGTCAGTGCGAGGGAATGATAAATTAGGGGGATAGTGCGAGGGACAGAGTGTGTGTGGGGTGATTGTGAGAGAGTGAGTTTAAGTTGCTGAGTGCGAGGGTCTAAGCGTCTTGCGTGAGTGCCAGGGTGTGACTGTGTTGGGGGGATATGCAAGAGACTGATTATTGTAGGTGTGAGTGACAGAGACTGATTTTCTGTGGGTGACTGCGAGTGACTCACTGTGTGTGGGGGAATATGAACGACTGAACATGTGTCAGGAAGTGCGCTAGACTGAGTGTATGTGTGTGGGGGTGATTGAGAGTGATTGAGTATGTGTGGGAGTGAGTGCAAGAGACTGAGTATATGTGTGGGAGGTGCGGGGGACTCATTGTGCATTAAGGTGAGTGTGTGAGACTGATTTCCTGTGTGGCGGAGATTGTGAGTGAATGAATATGTGTGGGAGGGAGGGCAGGAGACTGAGTATATGTGAGGATAGTGCGAGGGAATGAGTATGCATAGAGTTGAGTGTGAGAGACTGTGTGAATTTGGGGAGAATGTGAGAAACTGAGTGTTTGTGGGTGTGTATGCTCAAGGGATCGATTATGTTAGTGGGGGTTTGTGATATACTGATTATGTGTGGGGACGAATGCAATCATCTGTGTATTTATGGGAGGGATGCCAAAGGCTGAATTTGTGTGGGGAGAGTGCGAGGGAGTGAGTGGTTGTGGGTGATTGCATGTGTCTGTGAGTATGTGTAGGGAGGGATTGCGAGTGACTGAGTATGTGTGGGGGCAGTGCGAGGGATTGACTGATTGTGGAGGTGAACGTGAGAGAATGAACATGTGTGAGGAAAGTGAGAGAAACTGAGTGTGTACGGGGGTGCGTGCGATGGACTGAGATGGTTTGAGGATAGTGTGAGATGTTGAGTATTTGTGGGAGAGTATGCAAGAGACTGATGATGCTGAGAGGCATGCGAGGGAATGAGGATGTGTCAGGGGAGTGAGAGGGACAGAGGTTGTGTGGGAGGGGGGTTGCGAGGGACCGATTATTTGTGCGGGGAGTGCATGGGACAGTGTATGTTTTGGGGGTGTGCCTGGGACTAAGTGTGTGTGGTGATGAAAGCGAGGAACTGGATCTGTGTTGATGGTGAGTGTGAGAGACTGATTGTGTTTGGGAGTGAGTGCGATGGAATGAGTGTGTGGGGGAGTGCATGAGACTGAGTGTGTTGTTATGGGACTGCGAGAGACTGCATATGCGTGGGAGGGAGCGTGAGAGACTGATTATGTGTGGGGGGAGTGCGAGGGACAGAGTATGTGTGGGAGGGAGTGCGAGATGCTGATTATGTGTGGGACTGATTGCAAGGGTCTGAGTATGTCTGGTGGTGAGAGCGAGGGACTGGATGTGTGTCGGGGAGAGTATGAGAGATTCAGTGTGTTTGGGTATGTGTGCGAAGCCTGATTATGTTAGGGTGAGTGGGTGGGACTGAGCATGTGTGGGGGGAACGCTAGGAGATGAGTATGTGTGAGGAGGGATCCGAGTGGGTGGGTAAATGTGGGGGTGATTGTGAGGGAATGCTCATATGTAGTGGAAGTGGGAGGGATTGAGTGTTTGAGGAGCTGAGTGCAACAAACTGATTGTGTGTGCGGGTGAGTGTAAGGGACTGAGTATTTTGGGGTGGAGTGCGAGAGACTGAGCGTGTTTGGGCGTATGCATGAGGGTGAAGATATGTGGAGCGAGTGTGCAGGGCTGAGCATGTGTGGGGTGATTGTGACTGACTGAGTGTGCTGGGAGGGAATGTGAGAGAGTGAGTATGTGTGGGGGGAGTGCGAGGACCTAAGTGTATGTGGAGGTGAGTGCAAGGCACTGAGTCTGCATGGCGGAGAGTGCGAGAGGCTCAGTATCTGTGGGGGTGACTGTGAGGGACTGCTGAAGCTTGTTCAGTGTGTGACAGACTTGAGTGTTTGTGGGGCTGGGTGTGAGGGAATGTGTGTGTGCATGGGGTAGTGCAAGAGACTCTTGGTCTGTGTGTGTTGGAGTGCAAGAGACTGAATATGTATGGTGGTTGTTCCAAATGACTGTGTGTGTTGGTGGACTGTGAGCGAATGGGTATGTGTGGGGGTGAGTTCAAGAGAGTAAGTGTGTGTGTAGGGGCGAGTGCGAAAGACTAAGCATGTCTGGGGGGTGACTGAGAGGGACTGAGCATGTGTGGGGATGAATGCAAGGGATTAGTGTCTGTGTGTTTTTGTGTCAGTGTGTGTGCGTGTGTGCGTGTGTAGTGGCTGATGGGGAGGGGGGAGCAAGTGCGAGAAACAGACTGAGTTTGTTACGGGGAAGGGAGATCAATTCTGCCTTGTGCGCAGTCTGAGGTTTCTTACGCACTCTCAGCATCTCTCAATGACACACACACACACCCACACAAACTTGCACACACCCACACACACACACACTCACACACAAACACACACACAACCGCTCACAAACACACGCACACAAACTTACACACACCCACACACACACAAACACACACACATCTGCTCACAAACACACACACTCACACGCAAACACACATGCTCATGTTCACAAACACGCTCACGTTGACGCATACACAAGCAGACACACAAATCCCTCCGCGGCCCCTTACCTCCCTCTTTCGCTATCTCTGTAACCTTCGCCAGCCGCTACAATTCTCATCCTCCTGTTCAGATCTCTCCCTCACTCCCTCCCTCCCTATCTCTGTAACCTCCTCAACCCCCTACAATTCCCAACCTCCTCATGAAATGCCACTCCAGCCTTCACCATTCACCTCTGTAACCTATTTTTTATACCCATTTTACACTCCTTTTATCTTTTGGCCTGTCTTTCCTGTCCCCGTTCCCTGAATGATGCCTGTCAATAGTTTGTCTCTTGCGTTTTCCAATACCTCACTGAAAGTGAAATGCTTATCTGCTTTCCTTTTTCAAGAGAAAATGTACTGAAACTTAACGATTCCGCTTCTGGCAGGACATTGAAATACAAATAACAATCCGCCTATAAAAATATAAAATCCTACAAATATCCTTGATCATTGACTGAAATTGTTACTCTGTAATTGAAAATGTGAGGGACCAGAACAACTGCCAGGCAGCGGATATTGAACTACGCTGACCTTTGCTGTGTTGAAATTCCCATGTTGCAACTTTTCTGCAACTCTGAAGTTGCTTGGACAAAAAACAGTTACCGGAAACTGACAACATGATCCCGGTGGTTGCTTGTAATCTGTAACTGTCATTTTTTTTATCATCCACCTCAGAACATAAGAAAGAGTGAGAGGAGGAGCCTTTCAACAAGACCATGGTTGATCACACTGCAGACTCTCGCTCACTTTCCTCTCTATACTTCATGGCCCCTGGCACATCAATTATCTGTCCAACTGACCATTGTGCAAATTCAATAGCCTAGCCTGCACCTCTCTCAGCGTAAGAGATTTACAAAGATCACCCTCCATAGAGCCATAATGTCATAGCCATAGTGTGATGCAGCACAGAAACAGGCCCTTCCATGCATTGTGTCAGTTCCAGCCACAAAGAACCGATCTATTCAAAAACTCTGTTTTCTTTATCTCAACACATGGTGTTAGACCTGCTGAGTTCTTGAAGCATTTTCTGCTTTTGTTCCTAACTGTTCTGATCCTACTATCCAGCAGTTGGGCCGAACCCTGTATTATACGGTGTTTCAGGTGCTCATCTAAATACTTCTTAAATGTTGTGAGTGTTCCTGCCTCTACCAGCCCTGAGACAGTGTGCTCCAGATTGAAACCGCCCTCTGGCTGGCAAAAAAATTCCTCAATTTCACTCTAAATATCCTGCCCCTTACCTTAATCATATGCCCCCTCGTAATTGACACCTCCGCTAAGGGGAGAAGTTTATTTCTATCTCCCCCATATATGCTCCTCATAATTTTGAATATCTCTATCATGGGGTTGTCTTGCTTAAGGAAAGTACTTTTTCCTGGTAACACCCCTCATCTCCCGTTCCCTCCCCAGAGATAAGGTCCTGTGCTGTTCATTTCAAGAGGGACGCACTTACTTCAGAAACAGCTGTTTCTGCACATCAACATCAGTTCTCAAACACAATAAATGCCTCTGTGAAACCATTCATTGTTAAATTACTCAGATGAGCGAAACGAAAACCACCAAATTATCCTTGTCATATTTCACATTTCTTCATTTGAGGTAACCTTCCGGTGACTATGAGCTCCCTCTCTTTGTCTCCCTCTCTCTGTCTTGCTCCGTCTCTCTGGCTCAGTCTCTCTCACTTTCTATCTTTCTTTATTTCTCTCTCTTTCTTATCTCTCTCTCTGTCCCTACCTTTCTTTCTCTTTCTCATCTCTCTCTCTCACTCTCTGTGTATCTCTCTCTCTCCCTCTCTCTGTCTCGCTCTCTCTCTTTGTCTCTTTGTCTGCCTCTCTCTTTCTCATCTCGGTCTATGTCTGTTTCTCTCTCTCTGTCTCCCTCTCTCTCTTTCTCATCTCTCTCCTCCTCACTTTCTGTCTTGCATTCTCTCACTATCTCTGTCTCGCTGTCGCTCTCCCCCGTGGCCTCAAGATTATTTCTACATTATGAAGGCTAAAATTGTTCAAAGTTCCCCATCCGTGTCATTGTTAAAAAGGATATTTACTATTCCATTATTCATCAACATTTCTAATGCTCTACGTGAACTATTACTTTTTAGTTGAACTGACCCATTTTGTGATGTGACGTTAGATTGCTATTCTCCTGATGCCCCAGATTCGCCTGCTCTCCAACATCAATCAGCTTTCACTCCGTCCCAATTTGGAACGTGCAAATGTCTGGGGACATTTAACAGGCAGAGGTTCTTTTCTTTAGAAGGGGAAGGCCGCGGGCTCACTTGATAGAGGTCCTAGCTTAATAAAACATATGATAAGGCCTTGGAGAAATAAATGTCTTTACTTGTAGGTAGTACCGGGTCATAAGTACATGTCAACAACTAGTAAGTTCAGATGGGGAAATGATGAGGAAACCAGCGAGTGGGGGGATGCGGAACTCACTGTCATAGGTAGAGGTTGAGGTGGATGGATTCAAACTATTTAAAGTGAAGCCAGATAAGAGCTTTACTTTTTTCCATTCACGAAATATGGTAATCGCCGTCTAGGCCCATCTGTAATTGCCCTGAGGCTGGTGAGTTGCTTTCTTGAACTGCTGCAGTCCACATGGTGAAGGTACATCTACAGCACTTTTAGGGAGAAAGTAGCAGGATTTTGTCCATGAGGTGTAGGTGCTCCCAGAGCGGTGTTAGGCAGGGATTTCCAGGGTTTTGGCAGAGGGACAGTGAAGGACCAGATGAATACTTGCAATTCAGGACGGTAAGTGGCTTGCAAACAAACGTCCACGTGGTGGTATTCCAATCTATTTGCTGACTTTTTCATTCTAGATGGTGTTGGTCGTGGGTGTGGAAGGTGCTGTCTAAGGAGTCTTGTTGATTTTTTGCTGTGCATCTTGTAGATGGTAAACACTCCTGCTACAGTGCGTTGGTGGTGGATGGTGTGAATATTTTTGCATGGGGTGCTGATCAAACAGAGCTGTTTTGTCCTGGGTGGTGTCGAGCTTCTTGAGTGTTGTGGGAGCAGCATGCATCCAGTCAAGTGGGGAGTATACCATCTTTGTCCACTGTACATTGTGGACGGGCTTTGGGGAGTTAGGAAGTGAATTACTAGCCGCATGACTGCCGGCCTCTGACCTCCTCATATAGTCACTGTATTTATGTGGCTACTCCAGCTGAATTTGTGGTCAATGGTAACCCCCAGGATGTTGATTGTGGAGGATTCAGTGATGGTAATGCCATTGAATGTCAATGGAGAAAGGAGTAGCAGGACATGCTGATGGAGTTAGATGAATGAGATAGGGATGAGTCTCACAAGTGGCCTGTGAATGAAAGTGATCACTGTCGATTCAACTCGCGTGGAATGATAGATACTGAGAGCTCATTTGGCCTCGTGAACACGCTCTGAGGATTTTGGAACACGATTCGATATCCTGCAGCCTTTCAGCAGTCAGACCCTGGATTATGTGTCCTCTTCATGAACGGGATCCTACTTTAGTCCCATGTCCCTTCGATTCATCGTCCATCTGGACAAAGGTGTTCTCTAAATCATCTCTCTCTTACTCAATCTAACTTTTTCTTTCTTTTTATGGTGTGTTTCTGGGTGCGCATGTGTCTGTGTGTGTTTCTGTGCTCAGCTATTACTCTGTGTCTGTCACTTTGTCTCTGTATGTGTTTCTCTCTCTCCCTGTCTGTCTCCCCCTCTCTCTTTCTCTCTGTCTCAATAGTTCAATCTCTTTCTCCTTTTTTTTCTCTATGTCACATTGACTATCTGCGTGTGCGTGTGAGAGAGTATGTGTGTGTTTGTATGTGTGTGTGTGTGTTTCTGTGTATATTTATATTTGTGCTTCTGTCTATTGTTCTGTCTGTCTTTCTGCCCCTGCCTTTAACTCTCTGTCCGCTTGCTTCATTCCATGTTTCTCTCTCTCTTTCTCATCTCTCTCTCTTTGCACCCAACTCCATCTCATCTCTGTCCATCTCTTTTTGCGCTAGGTCTGTTGCACTATCTGTCATTATGCCTCGCTTTCTCTCTCTGTCTCTCTCTCTTTTACTCTCTCTCTCTCATCTGTCTCCCTCTTTCTCATTGTGCTGTCTGTTTTGCTCTTGCTTTCTGTCTCGCTTTCTCTCCCCCTCTTTTGTCTCAACAATATTTCTACATTATGAAGGCTAAAATGTTCAAAGTTCTATTTTCCTGCTATTTCTAAAGACAGTAACATCTGTTCCCTTATACATTACGGCGTCTACCCCGTACATCCTACCCTATGTGGCAACTGTTAATTTATAGGTGGACTGATCCCGATAGGTTGACGTTAGATTGCTGTCATCCTGAAGCCCCAAATTCCCCTGTTTCCCCACAGCATTCAGCTGTCACTCCATCCCAGCCGCTGAGAGGCTTTCCAACGTGGAGATATCAGGGTAGATTTAAAGGGCTGGGACTCTTTTCTCTCGGAGGGCTCACCCGAAAGAGGTCTTAGCTTAATAAAACATTTGGTAAGGCCTTAGAGAAGTTGATTTTCCAATTGTAGGTAATATCGGGACTTGAATACATCCCAGTCACTAATAAACCCAGATGGGGAAATCATGACGAAACCAGAGAATGGGGAGAATATGGAACTCACTGCCACAGGTGGTGTTTGAGGTGAGCTGATTAAAATTATTTAAAGGGAAGCCAGATAAACACGTTTGTGTCATTTCTCCATGTGATGTGGGCATCGCTGGTTGGCCAGTATTCATTGCCCATCGATAATTGCCCCTTGAGAAGATTGTTGTGAGCCGTCTACTAAAAGGGATGCAATCTGTGTGGTTAAGGGCACCCACAGTGGTGTTAGCGAGGGCGTTCCTGGACTTTCACACAGCGACAGTGAAGGAACGGCTGATATATTTCCAAATTAGTCTGGTGAATGACTTGGAGGGGCACTTGCAGGTGGTGACATTGCCATCTACCGGATGCCCTTGTCCTTCCAGGTGGAATTGGTCATGGGATTGGAAGGTGCTTTCTAAGGAGAGTTGGTGATATGTTGCAGTGCATTTGTAGATTGTACACACTGTTGCTAAGGTGTGTGGTGGTGGATGGAGTGAATGTTTGTGGAAGGGGTGCCACTTAAGCGGGGCTGCTTTGTGCTGGATTGTGCCGTGCTTCTTGAGTGTTGTGGGAACGGCAAGGGGGAAGTTTTCCATCAAACTCCTGACTTGTATCTTGTACATGGTGGACAGGCTTTGGGGAGTCAGAAGGTGAGTTATCCGCCACTGGATTCCCAGCCGCTGACCTGCTCTTGTAGCCTCAGCACTTACATGGCTAGTGCAGTTCCTCTACTGGTCAATGATAAACCATAGGATGTTGATAGTGGGGATATTCAGTAACGGTAAGTTAATTGAATGTCAATGGAGAAAGGGATATCAGGATATGCAGATGGAGTTAAATGGAAGAGATAAGGAGGAGTCTCACAATTGTCCTGTGAATGAATCTCATCGCTGTCGATCTGGCAGGAGTGGAATGATAGATGCTGGGAGCTCATTTGGTCTCATCAGCATGATCTGAGGGTTTTGGAGCCTGAGTCGTTTTCCTGCAACCTTTCTGCATTCAGATGCTCACTTACGCGTCCTGTTGTTGAACGAGAACTTATCTTATTCCCTGCCACTTCCATTACTCGTCCAACTGGTCATAGATGTTCTCTGAAACATCTCTCGCTCTCTCTCTCTCGCTGTCTGGCTCAATTTCTCTTTCTGTTTCTCCTCCTTTTCATTTTGTTAGCCTTGCCTGTGTATGTGGGTTTCGCTGTTTATCTACTAATCTGCCCCTGTCACTCTGTCTCTTCAACTCTCTCTGTCTCTCTCTTCCCGTTCTCTTTCTGTTCGTCTCAATACTTCGCCTTTTATGTCTCTGTCAGTTTCTATCTGTGTGTATATATGTGTGTGTGTGTGTGAGTGTGTGTCTTTGTTTATGTTTGTACTTTTGTCTGTTGCTCTGTCTCTGACTTTCTCTCTCTCTCTCTCTCAGTCTGCTTATCTCTCTCCTCTTCTCTCAAATACCCTCTCCACCTCTTTCTCTCAGCCTGTCTATTTATCACTCTAACTCTCCCAGCCTCTCTCAAAACACGCTCCACCCTTTCTCCCTCCCTCTCTCTCTCTCCGTGTCTCTATCTGCCTGTCTCTCTGTCTCTCTGTATCACCCTCTCTCTCACCTACTTCCTCATTTCTTAATCACATGTTGCATTGTCCCCGTTCAGACCTTCATTCCACTTCCTGTTTATTTTATAAGAACTTTCACATATTTTCCCTCTACCGTGAGATCTAGCAGCACATTCCATATTCGAACAACTAGTTGACATTCTGAAGCCTCCTGTTGTGTCTCTTCACTGCCCCTTGACAAACACGCCAGCCAGTGAGGTGGAAATTCCAACGCCTTGGCAGATTTTTGGATCTGACTTGTTCTGGTTAATCTTTATCTTCAACAAGAGAAATTACACTTGCTCATCCCATGGGTTTGACCTGTTCCACATCGTCTTATCCCCTCATCCAACGAGTATTCTCCTCACCGACCCCCTGAATAATCATGAAGCAGTTCCTAATCCAGACGGACACATCACAGTATGAAATAACCTTTCAAGTAGACAGGGTCTACTTCGAATATGAAGCGGGAAATGCCAGCAGCCACTAAAACAGTCTAGCTGGTGACACAAGCAGAACCCTGCGGAAGTTGGAATGCTGGAAACAAAGCATCAGAAAATGTTGGAAAAAGAACCTGAGCAGGCCTGGGAGCCTCCATTTGGAGCGAAACAGAATTAACGGGTTGAGTTCGTAACGGTCTTTTTCAGGGCTGAAGAGAAGTGATGAATTTTTAATCTATAAGGGGGTGTGGGGCTGGTGAAGTTGGATGGAAGGTCAACGATATGTAGGGACAAAGGAAAACATAATAAATAAACCAGGAGTAGGCCATTCTGCACCTCAGGCCTGCCCCACCATTCAATAAGATTATGGCTGATCTGCCCCAGGCCTCAAGATTTCCTTCGAGCCAACTCCTCATAACGCTCAATTCTATGATATTTCAAAAATATATTTACCTCTTCTTTATCAGTGATCTAGCCTCCACAACTCTCTGGGATAGAGAATTCAAGACATTCGCAAAGCTCTGAGAGAATAAATTCCTTTGCACCAGTTTTGAATGAGTGCCCCCCTTAATTTGTAACGCTAGTTCGAGATTCCCCCAATAGTGGAAGCATCTTCTTACCATCTGCCCAGTCAAGCCCCGTCAGAATCTCATACGTTTCAATAAGACAACACCTCATTCTTCTAAACTCTAATGAATAAAGACCAAACCTGTTGAGCCTCTCTTGATAAGTCAACCACTTCAGCCCAGGAATCAGCCTAGCGAATGCCTTTTGAATTGCTTCCAATGCTAGTATAACCTTTCTTAAATAAAGGGGACCAATTCTGTACACAGTACTCCAGATTTACCCTTACCAACATCCTATACAGTTTAACAAGACTTCTCTATTTTATTTTTTAATTCAAACCCTAGCAGTGCAGAACAAGATTCCATTTGCCTTCTTAATATTTTGCTTGACGAAACAGATTGACAGAGGCCATTGACAAAAAGGGAAATGGCTAATAAAGATGTGCTGATAGTGGCAAAAAGGATAAGAAAGCAGAAAGTGAAAATAGCAGAAAGACGCTAGCATTGTCTCAAAAAACAACATGGATCAACATGGTAATTATGTGAACTGCTGTTTTGGGATCTTGCTATTTAAGCCATTGCTTTGCGCATTATATGCATAAACGAATGTCGAACAAATCAAGTTTGAGTTAGGACTGCACTCCTCTCGAATTAATGCCTGGGAGATTGTACCCCCCTCTCCATGAATGGATCTCTGACAAATGTTGCACTTGAAAGATGGAGGAGTACAATATTCTAACTGATGCCGTAACTGACCTGTTTCCAATTCCACTTGAACCATTCCAGTAGCTTCACTGCAAAGTCAAAGCAGCGAGCAACACAAAGTCTCTATGGCTCTAATATTATTTGACTTCACTGCAGAATAAGGCCAATTACTGACAAGTGGTGAATTACAAACATGGGCGAACAGAGCACATTGGATTCTCGGCAAATTATATTGGGTAATTTCGCACAGTGAAGGCACAGCAGATTATCAACTGCATCAACCGTCGAGTACAAAGCAGCCCCGCCTGAGTGGCATCCCATCCACAAACATTCACTCCCTCCACCACCGACGCACAGTAGCAGCAGTGTGTACTATCTAAAAGATGCACTGCAGCAACACACTAAAGCTCCTTAGAAAGAAAAATTGAGCCAGACAGCGAGAGAGAGAGAGAGCGAGAGATGTTTCAGAGAACATCTCTGACCAGTTGGACGAGTAATGGAAGTGGCAGGGAATAAGATAAGTTCTCATTCAACAACAGGACGCGTAAGTGAGCATCTGAATGCAGAAAGGTTGCAGGAAAACGACTCAGGCTCCAAAACCCTCAGATCATGCTGATGAGACCAAACCCATGGCCACGACCATCTAGAAGGACAAGGGCAGCAGACACATGGGAAAGTTTCCCTCCAAGCCACTCACCATCCTGACTGGGAAAAGCATCGGCCATTCCTTCACAGTCACTTGGTCAATATCCTGGGACTCCGGCCCTAACAGCGCCATGGGCAAACCCTACACCACATGGACTGCAGTGGCTCAAGAAGGCAGCTCAGCGCCACCTTCTCAAGGGACAATTGGTGATGGACAATGAACATAGGACTAGCCAGCGATGCCCACATCACATGAATGAATTTTTAAACATGTGTTTACCAGGTTTCCCTTTCAATGCATGGAATCTATTCAACTCAACCACTGCCTTTTACAGTGAGTTACATATTCTCCCGACTCTCTGGTTTCCTCATGAATTCCCTGTGTGGATGTATTAGTGACTGACGCGTTTCGTGACCCGTTATTACATACAATTGAAAACACTTTCCTCCCGAAGGCCTTAGCAAATGCTTTATTAATCTATGACCTCTATCAGGCGAGCCCTCGGCCTTCCCCTTCTCGAGAAAGGACTCCAAGTCTTTTAAATGTCCCCTGATAGTTCCACATTGGGATGCCTCTCATTGTCTGGGACGGAGTGAAAGCTGACTGATGTTGGAGAACAGGAGAATTTGGGAGTTCAGGATAACAGCAATCTAACGTCAACATCTCAAAATGGATCAGT
The DNA here is from genome assembly GCA_026770705.1 of Isurus oxyrinchus. Classification (NCBI taxonomy): domain Eukaryota; kingdom Metazoa; phylum Chordata; class Chondrichthyes; order Lamniformes; family Lamnidae; genus Isurus; species Isurus oxyrinchus. Next base: position 1,374,133 of record JANJGN010000048.1, read on the forward strand.
CCAACTAAAAAGAAATAGTTTACTTATAGGGCAGATGTACGGGGTAGAAATGTTGACATATAATGGAACAGATGATATCATTTTAGCAATGGAATTGCTGGACAACTTTGGACATTTTTAGCTTCATACTCTAGAAATATTCTTGAGACAACAGAGACAGAGAAAGAGTGCGAGCAAGTCAGAGCATGCAGTGAGAAAGAGGGAGATAGATGGGAAAGAGAAAGAGAGAAAGACATGGAGGAAGAGAGAGACAGAGGGAGAGAGCAAGACAGAGAGACAGAGAGCGAGAAAGAGAGAGAGAGAAAAGAGACAGGAGAAAGTTGAGCTAGACAGAGTGGGGCAAAGAGAGAGAGATGGGGAGGGGTTGTGAGAGAGGGCGAGGAGAGGCAGGCAGACTTCTCATTTATTGATTCAACTGATTGAATCTCAATTTTTCAGTAAAAGTAATTTGCAAATATTGACTTAATTTGATATGGTCATACAATGAACACAGGAAGCTAGCATCCAGATTCATCAAGGAAAGTAAGAAGGCAAATATCAATCTGGCCTTTTACGCAAATTAATCAAAATGCAGGAAATCGGGTGGAGAGTGCTGCACGCAAATATCCCCTATAATCGAAGAATGTGTCGAATCACGAACTCCCATGATACGTGCCCTTTTTGCGGTCTTGCGGAGTCCGTGTATCATGTTTATAGAGGGTGTTGTAGGTTCAACTCCCTTTTCCGTTACTGAAAGAAACCTTTTACTGCTGTTCGGTTTGCACTTCAGCCCCACGCTCCCAGTCTTAGGGACCCGGTGCGGAGAGGGGCCGGGTGGGAGGAGGACCTTTTCTTGAGCCTACTCCTGGGCCTGGCCAACTTAGGCATTAACAGGTCCAGGCAGCGTGCGATCGAGGGAGTCGTCCGACCCGACTGACTGCTCCTCTTCCGCGGGTAACTTCTCGGCCGGGTGTCCCTGGAGAGGGAGCACGCGGTGTCTGCTGGCTCCGTTGAGGCCTTGCGTGCCCCTTGGGCGCCACTGCGACTGGTGTGCTTTATCGTCCCTCTTAACCATTTTTCGGTTTCAAGTTTGTAAGTTTTCTTTAAACTTTGTCTTTGTTTTTGCAGTGACCCTAACTTTTTATTTCATCCCTCGTTTTGATAGATTAGTTTATTTGGTTGACTATATAAGCGTTAAACAAAAAAGAAGTCTTGCTACTATTGCACAGGAATTTCGCGACACCATATCCATAATATTGTAAGGATTCATACGGACATATTAGGCTGAAGGGCCTGTTTCTGTGCTGTGTAACATTAACTCTGTTTCTCTCCCCACGGATGCTGTTGGACCTAGTGAGCTTCTTTTCCGGAACTTTCTGTTTTTATTTCAGATTTCCAGCAGCGTCAATATTTTGATTTCGTTCAATATATGGTGTGCGTTTATGGTCTCCGTATTGAAGGAAGGAAATGCTTCACATATCGTCAGGGAGAGATAATAATGCATATAATGTAATTGGCTTTTTTTAAAAATAAAGGTTATGTCTGTGTCTTTGTGTGTGTGTGGTAATTGGATTAATGCCAGTTAGCCTGGGTGCTTTGGTGGATCGTAGTTTTAAGGTGGAAACGGTAGGTAGAGAGTACATTTGTATTTTGTTGAATAAAGCATTCAAAAATGCGAGTCAAATCTTGCACCTAGAACGGAATCACTAATCAATGTTTATATTACTAATACATTTGGTATTATGAAAGGGTTCAAACGGCCTGATGAGACAATGAAAATTTACATTAAAAGGGGAATGCTGGTCATAAGAGAAGGGTGTTTTGTGTGTGCAGGTCAGAGGCAATTTAAATCTAAGCATATAAGCCTACTACTATCTGCAAAGTAACCAAATTGAAACAAACCTCATCTTGAATTCGCTGGAGAAAATTCTTTGTCCGGTGTCTGGTTAAATGTATTGGTTATTGTTCCCTTTTTAATTTGGTAATGTGTTCATTTTTCCGATGGTAGTAATTTGTAGCCATGTTTATGCACTTAATTTGTTGCAAATTAATAATTGTTTCATTCAGATTGATATAAATCCTCTCGAGAACTGGGGGTCTTATTACTGAATTTAGAGCTGCAACTCAAATCATATCGGTTGAAAATATAGGCTTGGACATCTGCTAAAGATTTCGGTTTCAGATTATAAATTACACAGTCTTTACAACTGCTGTGCCATAATACACTTCAGAAGGTGAAGGACAGCTTCGCTGGGTTGCTGCTTGAGGTTCTAAGTGTCCAAAACCTTCTCCTGAGACTTTGTTGGGCTATGCTCAGTAGCTGAGTTAGTTGGGCGTTTATTCTGCGAAGTTTTGAATAATGAGAGACGATATCACTGAAGCATGTAAGGTTCTGAGGGGCTTGACGGTGCAGAAATTGAGAAAATGTTTTCACTGGTCGGGAAATGTAAGCACAGGGAATCAGTCTTAGGAGAAGAGGCCGGGCACTTAGGACTGAGATGAGAAGCAGTTACTTCACTGAAAGGGTTGTGATTAGAATTCTCTGCCCTGGAATGTTGTGGATGTTCCAATGTTGATTATAGATAAGCTGTTAAAGGCAGATTTTTCGTCTCATGCAGTAACAAATGATTGTTTTTGTTCATTAGCGGCATATGGGTGTCGCTGATCAAGGCCAACATTTATTGTCCATCCCAAATTGCCCTTCAGGGCGTGATGAGCTGCCACCTTGCACCATGGCAGTCCACGTGGAGATGCGGTGGCAAAATGATATTGCCACTGGACTAGAATTCCAGAGACCCAGGGTAATGCTCAGACGACCTGAGGTGGGTAAAAAAAAATAATTCAATAAAAACCCGGTATTAAATATCCAAAAAACCATTGCGAACTGTCAGAAAATATCATTGGTGTATTTTAGGGAAGGATATCTGCCGTCCTCACCTGATTTGGACTGGCTTACTTGCCTGGACCCAAAGGCATGTAGTTGAATCTTAAATTGACTCCTAACTTGGGCAGTGAGGGATGGATAATCAAAGCTGGCCTACCTTTCCATGAGTGAATTAGAACAATAGACGTGTAGGAACACCCAGAGTGCTGTTAGAGAGTGAGTTCCAGGATTTTGACTCAGTGACGGTGAAGGAACAACAGTTTACTACACTTATACCAGGAACGGGCGGGCTGTCTTATGGGGAAAGACTGGATTGGCTACTCTTGCATCCAGCGGAATTTGGAAGAGTAAAAAGAGACTTGATTGAAACTGGTAAGATCCTGAGGGGCATTGACAGCATCTTTGTAGACTGGTGGGAGCTGCTGGCTAAGCTAACATTGATTACCCTTCCCTCACTGCCCATGTGGGGAGGGATTTAAGTGTCATCCACATGCCTTTGGGTCCAGGCATGTAGGCCAAACCAAATCAGGTGAGGACGGCAGATTTCCTTCCAGAAAGGATATCAATGACATGTTCTGACAATGGGCAATGTTTTTAAAGCCATTTTAATTCTGGATATTTATTGAATTCAAATTTTTACCCACCTCAGATCCTCTGAGTGTCACCCTGGGTCTCCTCTTTTGGGAGAATCTACAACGAGGGGTTACTGTTTAAAAAAAAGGGGTCGCTGATATAAGACAGAGGTTAGGAGAATTATTTTCTGTCAGTGAAGTGAGCATTTGGAACGCAGTGTTTCAAAAGGCACTGGAAGCTGAGCCTTTGAGTAAATCTAAGGCAGAGCTGGATAGATTCTCGATAAACAGGGGGGTTGAAAGGTTATGGGGGGGGGGGGACGCAAGGATGTATGGTTGAGGTTACAATCAGATGAGCCATGATCTGTTTGAATGGCGGAGCAGTCGCTGGGGGGCGAGTGGCCTAGTAATCTCGAAATTCGCACGTTGTTATGCATTTCCATGTCAGGAAAATGAGTGGCTTGCAGTGGAAGATCCAGGTGGAGGGGATACCAAGCATCGCTACCCTTGACCTTCTTGGTGGTCGAGGTCACGCCTTTGGAAGTTGCTGTCTAAGGAACCTTGAAGTGTTGCTGCAGTGCACCTTTTAGATGGTACACACTGTTGCCAAATTGCACAGTGGTGGAGGGAGTGAATGTTTGTGGATAGGGTGCCAATCAAGCGGGACTGCATTGTCCTGAAAGCTGTCGAGCTTCCTGAGTGTTGTTGAAGCTGCACTCATCCAGGCAAGTGCAGAGTATTCTGTCAAACCCCTGACTTATGCGTTGTAGATAGTGGACGGTTAGGGGATGAATTACTCGCCATAAGAACGGGCAGAAAAATACATTTAAAGTCCCAGACCTTCGATGACCTGCTTGCCACGCCTTCAACTGTATATTACTGTGGAGAGTAGATGTTTCCGCAGGTTAAATATGAAAACATTTTAAACTTAAAGCAAAGCAAATTATAATGGATTTTCAAAGCTGAAATGTTTAGTGAAGTCAATTGCAATATCATTCTTCAGATTGCGGGTGTAACTATGCAGATGGTCTCTCATGCCATCCCACTCCATATTCCATATGGGTATGTTGGGAGCCTACTGGGAAAGGGTTGGATGCAAATGTTGGGGTTTGGGCTGCAGTTTTAACCATCTAAGGAATGAGCAATCCGGCGGAATTGGGTTTATTTTAACTTAAGACTCCAATCATAATTCTCAAGAAACATTGGTTTAATCCTGGCCTCGAAAATTTACTCAACGGAAGATACTGTAGAGCAGCATTTGACAAGATACAAAAGAAAATCCCTTTGAATTTCCGTCAGCTGAGTTAGGTTAAAAATAGGCGAACCAGAATAATTATGTCGATTTCAGCTTTTATGATACGCCCGATATATTTTGCTCCATTGAAGTCAATGAAGGTGAATTCAGACGAGGATTAAAAAGACATCCAAACCCATCTGAGCGATGTGCCACTGGACGGATTGGCTTAACATTGCCAGCCAAGCTATAATAAAAATGAAGTTCTACAGTTAATCTCTCTTAGAGGGGGGTTTCTTCACATACTGGCTTTATCCAATTATTTCCCTATAGAGCTGTCCCTTCACACAGAGACTGTACCATTTTATTCTCACTGAGAGACGAATCTCTTTGCACAGGGACTGTATTAGTGTATCTCAGTGAGATACACTTAGTGTATCGCAGAGGCGGTATCAGTGTGTCTCACAGAGAGAGGGGTCCCTTCACACAGAGATGGTATTAGTGTATGTTACTGAGAGAGGAGACCTATCTCACAAAGACTGTTTCAGTGCATCTCACTGTGAGATTAGTTCCTTTACACAGACACTGTGCCAGCGTATCGCACTGAGTGAGGTATCCCATCACACAGTGACTGGAACATTTTATCTCACTGAGGGAGGAGTCTCTTCACCCAGACAGTTTCATTGAATCTCACCTTGAGATATTTCCCTTTTCACAGAGACTGCATCAATGTATTTCTCTGAGAGAGGGAACTCTTAACACGGAGACTGTATTAGTCTATTTCACTGAGGGGAATCCCTCAAACAGATAATGTATCAGTGTGTCTCTCTGATAGAGGGGTCCATTCAGATAAAAACTATCAGTTTATCTCACTGAGAGAGGAGATTCTTTCGACAGAGACTGTATCAGTGATCCTCACTTAGAGGTGTTCCTTCAACACAGACTGTGTCACTGTATCTCACTGAGAGAGGGGTCCCACCGCTCACATAGAGACTGTGCCAGTGTATCTCATTGAGGGAAGCTTTAATTTCGTTGTATCCTATGCAATGCAGAAACACCATCCACAGTTCAAACATTACACAGCACATAATCCAGAATTAGTTGCTTAATATAATATTCCCTGAACCAGCTCTTTGCTGGAGATCCCTCATTCCAGCTCTGCACAACCTGAATATCATGTCCTACCACAGAAATGTTTCATTTTCTTTTCCATTGTTCATGAATGCCATTTTGAAAACGACTCCTGAATCCTCTTCCTCCTCTCAGGCTTTCAACGTGGATCCAAACTTCCCGCTGAATAGAACAGTGATGAGATCTTTTTTTTCTCATAATGTTGCAAATTAATTGAAATAATTCTCTTACCTCACTGGCCACACAGCCGCAAAAATGAATCAAATTTATAGATTGTCTTTATGGAATCAATTACGTCCTAATCCCCCAAATCTCAAGTTGCCAGCTTCAACAATTCCCATTTGGCTTTTTGATTCCACGCATGGAACCGAACCCCATCTACATCTCTATAATCTCTTCGACATCATAGAAATTTCATCCTCCTCTTCAAATCTCTTCATGGCGTCCAGAAAACCTACCTCCCTATCGCTATAAGCTGCTCAAGGCCACGCAATTCTCATCCTCCAGTTGAAATCCCTCCTTCAAACCCTGTCTCCCTATAACTGTAACCTCCTCCAGCCCCTAAAATTCGCATCCTGCTGTGCAAATCGCTCCATTGCATCTTGCCCTACCTCCCTCGCTATCTTTGTAACAACCTCCAGCCCCTACAATTCTCATCCTCCTGTTCAAACCCCATCCGTGGCCCCTCCCACACTATCGTGGTAACCACTTCCAAATCCTAAAACTCAAACTGCCCAGGTCAACTCCCTCCCCATGGAATCCCTCCATCCCTATCTCCTCCACCCCGGAAAATTCACATCCTCCTGTTAAAAATCCATCCATGGCCCCTCCCTCACTCCCTATAGATGTAATCTCCTCCAGCCCCTGCAATTCGCATCCTCCTGTTCAAATTCCTCCATCGAACCCTCCCTCCCTTTCTCTGTAACCTCCTCCAGCCTCTAACACTCTCATCCTTATGTTGAAATCTCTCCATGGACTCAAACAACCCCTCCCTCCTTGTACCTGTAAATTACTCATGCCCTGAAAATCCTCATCCTTCTGTTCAAATCCGTCCATGGTGCTCCAGGCCTTGCTCCCTACCTCTGAAAAATCCTCCAGCCCCTACAATTCTCATCCTCCAATTCCAATCCCTCGCTCCCATATCGCTCTCTATCTCTATAATCTCCTCCAGCTCGGCCAATTCTGATCCTCCTGTGCAATTGCCCCCCACTCCCTACATTATTGTTCCTGTAACATGGTGGCCCTCCTCCAGTTCACTGTAAACTTTTCATCACCTCAGTTTCTGTTCAGATACAGGGACATTCCGCAGTGGGCAAAGGTACCTTTAGGTTTGCCCTTGTGTGTGGGTCCAGAGGAATGCCAATTTGACGTGCCAATACAGGTGCCATTCCGCCCTCTGTTGCTCGCCTCTCTGTCTACAGAGATGCTGAACAATCAGGCATGCGCAATGTGGTTGTCATTGCCCACTCGGTCCCGTTTACCAAGAGGAGGGCATGGGTGGAGATGAGGGCAAGTGCTTTAGAAGCCTAGAAGTGTCCAGATGAAGGGCTGATGAGAGCATCTTAGTACCTCAGTGCATGTGCCAACGATTCACCACAACAGAACCACATCCCCAGGCACTTCCCTATTCTGCATTGCTTAGTTACGGCATTCGTCCGTTTTTCCCCTTTTTGATTTATGCAACACTTGGTTCATCACCTCATATCCTGGCCACTTTTTTCGATTTCACAACACCTGAATCGTCTCATAAATGGACCCGGATCTCAGGCAGGGAAGTGACAGCAGGAGATTGCTTCCCAAAGCCTGTGTGTGGCCTGAACACCATTCGCCAGTCTGCTGCTGATCAGTAAGTCTCTCTTCGTTTGAGCTTTTAGTTCACACAGAAGGGGCAGGGAAGTTATGTGTGTACTTCACTTTAAGATCTTGATGAAGAAAAGTTGAAATGGAAAAGTTCATCATCAATGATAACGTAACATATATTTAAATGCTGCAAATCCAATTATGCCTTCGTATTTTTAAAGCTTTATGAAGTGACCTGGTATACTAAAGCTGTTGAAACGTGATTCAAGTCTCCACTGCTCAAATATTTGTTTTTAACTCCTGCTCTCCAGCTCACTCCAATTTCTGATGCTCTTGAACTCAGCCTCCATTTTAAACTTCTTCCTTGGATGCATCTCGCCTTCTTTAACTTTCAGCTCGTTCAATTCTTTGCCACCGTACCCCCTCCACATGCCCATGCCACTTTCCAACTCGTTCCTGGCCACGCCGCCATTCACCTCCTCCCTGTGCTCGCTGATGGACACTGATTCTCGGGAAAAATCTCGATTCACAAGTTCTCACCCACTTGTTCAAATCCAGCCCTCACCCCCCCCCCCTGTCTATCTCTGTAACCATTTCCAGCCGTAATATTCTCTCTCTTCTATTGAAATCACTCCATAGTCTTTCGCCCCCTCCCTCGCCATCTCTGTAACCTCCACCAGCCTCCAAAATTCTCATCCTTCTGTTGAAATCCCTCCATGGCCCCTTACAGCCCTTCCCTCCCTGTACCTGTAAATTACTTCAGCCCGGATAATTCTCATCAGTCTGTTCAAACCCGTCCATGGCGCTGCAACCCGTCGCATCCTATCTCTGTAAGCTCCTCTAGCCTCTACAATTCTCACCCTCGAGCCTCGAGTTCAAACCCCTCGCTCCCCTCTCCCTCCCTATCTCTATAATCTCCCCCCGCACTTACAATTCTCATCCTCCTGTCCAAATCCCTCCTTTAACCCCTCCATCCTTATCTCTGTAACCTCCTTCAGCCCCTAGAATTCTCATTCCCCTGTTCAAATTCCCCCCAGTCTCCACATTCTTATTTCTGTAACATGGTGACCCTCGTACATTACATTGTAAACTTTTCATCACCTCAAGTTCTGTTCAGTTGCAGGGACAGTCCGCAGGGGGCAATGTCCTTGGTTGTTGTTCCAGATAAATGCCAATTTGACGTGCTGAACAGAAATGCTGAACAGATGGAGATACGTGATGTGGCTGCCACTGCCCATTCGGTCCCTTTCACCAAGAGGAGGGCTTTGGGTTGAGATGGGAGCAATTGGTTTACAAACCTGGAGCACGTCCAGATGATGGGCTGGTGTGGGCAGCTTATTACCTCAGAGGATGTGACAACGCTTCTCCATCACACAAAGACATCCCCAGGCACTTCCCTACTCTGCGTTGCTTAGTAACGCCATTCGTCAGTTTTTTTTTCCCCTTTTTAAATAATGTATCACTTACCTCATCAACTCAGATCCAGGCCACTTTTTCGATTTCAAAATATCTGAACCGTCTCTTCATTAGACCCGGGGTTCAGCCAGGGAAAGAGGCAGACGGAGATTACTGCCCGATGCCTTGTATGGTCTTCAAGCCATTCTCTAGAGTGTAGCCGTGTCCAGCCAGCTGCTGATTAGTAACTCTCTCTTCGTTTCAGCATTCAGTTCACGCAAGAGAAGGGGCAGGGAAGTTATGTGTTTACTTCACTTAAAATTTTGTTGAAGGAAGTTTGAAATGGGCAAGTTCAAACTCAATGATATGCTAATATATTCTTAAATGCTGCAAATTAATTATGCCTTCGGATTTTTAAAGTTTTATGAAGTGATCTGGGTGCTAAAGCTCTTGAAATTTAATTCAAGTCTCCCCTGCTCAATTATTTGTTTTTATCTCCAGCTCTCCAGCTCACTCCAATTTCTGATGCTCCTGCCCTAAGCCTAGGTTTTAAACTTCTTCGTTGCTTTCAACTCGTCCTCCTTAAATTTCAGCTCGCCCATTTCTCAGCCATGGCCCCCACAGTCAAACCGCCCCCTTCCTAAATAGTTCCTGGGCTCTCTGCCCATTACGCCGCCCTGTACTCGCTGACCATCTGTGGTTCTCAGGCAACATGTCGATTCTCAAATTTTAATCCTCCTGTTGATATCCCTCCCTCAACCCCTCCCTCCCTATCTCCATAACCTCCTTTAGCTCCTGAAAGTGACATCTTGCTGTTCAAATCCCTCCCACACACAGTCTCTCCCTATCTCTGTAAACCTCCTCCAGCCCCTACAATTCTCGTCCTCATGTTGATATTTCCCAATCCACACATTCTGTAACATGCTGATCCTCCTCCAGTCCACTGTAAACTTTTCATCACTTCACTTTCTGTTCAGTTACAGGGATATTCCCCAGGGGGGCAAGCTATCTGTAGATCCGCCCTTGGGTGTGGTTCCAGAGGAATACCAATTCAATCCACCAATAGCAGTACAATCCAGCCCTCTGTTGCTCGCCTCTCCGTCCACAGAGGTGCTGAACAGACGGGGATTCCCGGTTTAGCAACCCCTGCCCTCTCGGTCTATTTCACCAAGAGGCAGGTGGAGAGAGGGGGCAAATGGTTTACAAGCCTAGAGGAGGGGGGAGGAGGGAGGGTCCAGAAGAGGGGCTGGTGATATCTGTTAAGAACTTCAGAGCATGTGACAGCGCTTCTCCATCACAGGGCCTTATCCAAAGGTACTTCCCTACTCTGCCGTGCTTAGTGAAGCCATTTGACAGTTTCCTCTTCCACTTTTCGATTAATTTCTGATTTGATTCATCACGTCACATCCAGGCCACTTTTTTTCGATTTCACAACATCTGAGCCGTCTCATCATTAGTCCCGGGGCTCAGCCAGAGAAAGAGGCAGCAGGAGATTGCTTACCAATTCCTGTGAATGGTCTGAACCCCTTTCTCCAGATTTTAGCTGCCTCCAGCCTGCTGCTGATCAGTAAGTCTCTCTTGGTTTGATCCTTTACAACCGAAGGGACAGGGAAGTGTTGTGTGTACTTCAGTTTAAATTTTGGTGAAGAAAGTTTGAATTGGGGAAGTTCCAACTCAATTATAACGTTGTATATTTTTAAATGCCGCAACTCCAATCATAACTTATTATGTTTTTAAACGTTGTGAACTGATATGAGATGCTTAAGGTTTGAATTGTAAATCAAATCTCCCCTGCTCAATTATTTGCTTTTAACTCGAACAGTCCAGCTCCGTCCAATTTCTGATGCTCTTGTACTAAGCCTCGATTTTAAACTGCAAGTTTGGTTTCAACTTAACTTTCAGTTCCCACAGTTATATGCCACCCGCCCCTGTCCTAATTCATTCCTTGCAACCTTGCCCCTCACCTCCTCCCTGTGCGCGCAGACCCACAATGTTTCTCGGGCAGCATCTTGATTTTCAGATTCTCATCCTTTTGTTCAAATCTCACCCTCACCCCCTCCATGCCTAAAAGTGTAGCCTCCTCTAACCCCTACAATTCTCACCTCCCTTTTAAAATCCCTCGATGGCCCCTCATTCGCCCTCCCTCTCTACCTATGAAGCCTACATGCTTTTTACATGCCTCTTTCAGAACTTCCCCCCCACACACACAGCGTTCCACAACCCCCTTGCCTATCCCTCTACTATTCTGCAATCTCCACAATTATTACTTTTACTTAAACACTTCCATTGCTTTCAACACTGTCGCTTGTGCTCTCGCCCAGTGAGACCCATTCCCCAGTACTTTTCTCAGTCGGCTAATCCCTCCAGAGCCTGTAGCAGAATGAGCCCTCCTTTGCCATTTCCCTGCCTACATTTACCCTCATGAATGTAACCTGTGTCAAATATTTGCCCAATTTCCTTTTTAAAGTAAAAATGCTGGCTGTTTACGTTTGCATCAGCCTTTCTGGTACTGCATTCAATACACAGATAAGAATTCATCTATGAAAGCAAAATCCTTACTAAATCCTTGATTATTGTGTTAAATTTTTCTGCTGTAACTGGTAACACGGGGGATCAGGACAACTGACCAGGTGCTGTTTAAGCAATGACCATGGCTGATCATTGGGAAAGGCTGGTTAGACTGTTGACATTTCAGTGTTGCAATTTTTCAGTCAGTCTGTGGTTGTTGAATCAGCAGTTACCATAAGATTACAACATGACACACGTGGTTATAGGAAACGAGTTAATGCTGACACTTATCCTCCAAATAAGAACAAAAGAGTAAAGAAATAGCAACAGGAAAAGGACATTTATAATTGTTATAGCTGCCCTGATTGTCGATGCGGAATCAATGTCCAATCTCTTCTACCTCATGAGCTCTAATTCCATGGTCAATCCTGTTCAACTCAGGGTGGAACACATTCAATAACGCAACCGTTACTGCTCCTTGAGGGGAAAAAATGAAGTACACACACTTACGCTCCTCCAGGAGAAGAAATTCCACCTCATCTCTTTCTTCGAGGAAACAGATTCTTCTCCCTTGTTCTGGGTTTCCACACAGCATCCCCTATCAAAAAGCTTCATTGTAGATCATAATTCGATAGATCATATTTTCCCTTTTCATACGGCCATAATATTTACCATAACCCCCAATATTAAGTTTATTAAGTTTCTTAAGAAGCAGCAGTTTAGATATGTCACAGGAAATAACGAGACAGATAAGTTACATGACCCGTGACAGTTGAGAGCGCTTCTTTGATCAGAGGGGACAGTCAGACGGAAAGTTATTGTTTATAACAGCTGGTGATAACAGCGTTCAACTCTGTATTCCAAGTGATAGAGAGCTCTTCCCTCTATCTACCTTCTCCTTTTCGCCCATCTGAAGAAGGCAATTGCATAGTGAAAACTGCAATCTCACCAGGAACCCTCACCGGAACACTTCAACATGCCCCTCAACAGGGCCCCTGACCAGGACCCCTCACCAGGGCCCCGCACCAAGTCCAATCAACAGGACAATTTTCCAGGACCCCTTACCTGGCACCCGAACCAGGCTCCATCACCAGGCTCTCTCACCAGATCCCCTCACAAATCTCACACATCAGGTCTCCTCACCAGGCTCACTCAACAGAACCCTGCACCAGGACCTTTACGAGGTCCCCTCACCATGATCCTCAACAGTATCCCTCGCCAGGACCCCTCACCAAAACCCCTAACTAGTTCCCCGCAATAGGATTCCCCTCCAAGTTCCCTCACATGGTCCACTCACTAGGTCCCCTTACTAGGACCGCTCAATCAGCCTCCTCAACATATCCCCTCACACGGATCCCTTACCAGGTCCCCCCACTAAGACAACATCACCAGCTCCCCTCACCAGGACACAATATCTGGAAACTCACCATTTTCCCTCACCAGAACCACTCATTGGGTCCCCTCACCAGTTACCCTCACCAGTTCCCCTCACCAGGTCCCCTCAGCAACACCACTTATCAGCTCCCTCACCAGGTTTAATCAACAGCACCCTCAAAAGGATCCCACACCAGGCTCCCTCACCAGGAACCTCAGCAGGACCCTTCTCTAGGTCCCCTCAACAGGACCACTCACCAGGACACCTTACCACAACCCCTAATCAGGACCCTCACCAGGATCGCTCATTAGTGCCCTCACCAGAACCCTCACCTGGATCCCTCACTAGGTCCCTTCACCTTAACTGCACCCCTGTGCCTGAACAACTGTTAATAGACCCTTCTCCTGGAAGATTTGTAAACTTTCTAGTTTCAGTAATGTATTCAAACCATTCTTACCAATGGATACAGGAAGGCACCCAAATAGTCTGGGTGGTTACCATTGTCCCCTGTTCTTTACCCTGTTCATGGTCAGCTGTTTAGATTAGATCACGTTGAGGGTCATATCCTGGCCCTTCCTGGAGACTTGCATAGATAACGGAATGCACAAGACGCCATCCTACCAGCTTCGGAATGCCAACATGGCAGCCTCAACCCAGTGTCCTTGCAATTTCCAAACTCCGCTTTGAAATTGTTGCTTCATTCAGGAAGATTTTTCGTCAAGTTCATTAGAGCTTTTAGAAGATTCCAGAACCCTGTTTGGAACCCTAATTTCATAAAATGTTGTCCCAGAAAGTATTTCATTGTGTAAGGATTAAAACTAATAAAAAAACTCGAGCCATGCCATTGCTAATGAGGTATTATCACACCCCATTTATTTATACTTTATTCACATAATTGTTAATTTATTCATACTCTATGCTCCCCAGCATATGATCATAAATTAGTGATTTAGTCATTATTTATGTTACTTATTAATATCCTTTGGGCATTCACTTACTCTTCAGACTTATTTTCTTTACCTTTTTTTCCCCATTTGTGACATATCCAACTGTGTTACCCATACCCTCCAGACCTGTATTGAAATCGTTGATGTTGACAGTGAACATATGCGGTCCCAGAATTGAACATCAATGCGCATAACTACCCACATCTGAAAACCCTGAAACAATCTGAAATTTTCTGATTTATTGTCCTCGCTTCTAAGCTCCACTAAAAACCTTACTCTCCTGCTACACCCACACCCCTTAACCTGCACAAGTAGTGCACTGAAACATAGAAACATATAAATCAAGAGCAGCAGTAGGCCATTCGGCCCTTCGCCCTTGCTCTGCCATTCATTATGATCATGGCTACTCATTCAACTCAACAGTGTGCTCCCGCTTTCTCCCCATATTCTTTGACACCATTCTCCTCAAAAGCTATATCTAACTACTTCTTGAAAATGTACAATGTTTTGGCATTAACTAGTTTATGTGGTAGCAAATTCTGCAGGTTCACTACTCTCTGGCTGAAGAAAGTTCTCCTCATCTCAATCCGTATCTTCAGACTGTGACTCATGGCTCTGGACTCCTGCACTATCAGGAGCATCTTTTCTGCATCTTCCCATTATACCCCTGTTCGAGTTCTATAGGCTTCTATGAGATTCCCTCTCATTCTTCTGAACTCCAGTGAATATAATTCTAACCGACTCAATCTCTCCACATTTGACAGTCCCGCCAACCCGGGAATCAGTCTGATAAACCTTCGCTGCACTGCCTCTAAGCAAGATATAGCAAGAGATTCCTCAGATAACGAGACTAAAACTGCACACCATATTCCAGGTGTGGTCTCAGCAAGACCCTAGAGACATCCCTGCTCCTGTACTCAAGTCCTCCCACTATGGGGTTACACTAGCTACGCTCCAATCTGTAGGAATTGTTTCAGAGACTAAAGAACATCGGAAGTTGATTGCCATTGCATCAAGTATTTCTAGGACCACTTCCTTAAGCACTCTGGGATGCAGATTAGCACGCCCTGTGGATTTATCGGCCTTCAATCGCATCGAAAACAAAAACAGAATTACCTGGAAAAACTCAGCAGGTCTGGCAGCATTGGCAGAGAAGAAAAGAGTTGACGTTTCGAGTCCTCATGACCCTTCGACAGACTTCTGTTGAAGGGTCATGAGGACTCGAAATGTCAACTCTTTTCTTCTCCGCCGATGCTGCCAGACCTGCAGAATTTTCCAGGTAATTCTGTTTTTGTTTTGGATTTCCAGCATCTGCAGTTTTTTTTGTTTCAATCACATCGATTCCACCAAGACCCCATTTACCTATTAAAACTGATTTATTTCAGTTCCTCCCTCTCACTAAACCTGTGCTCCCCCACATTTTTGGTATGTTATGTGGATTCAGGGATGACGTTTCCTCTGGCTGGGGGTTTAGAACAAGTGGTCACAATTTCCTGGAACGGTGTAAGCCATTTAAGAGTGAGATGAGGAGAAACTCCTTGGCTTCTTGACCTATCAAGAACAGCAAAACAGGTTAGACCTTTATTCATTAGAGTTTAGAAGAATGAGGGACAATCACTTTGAACCATGCAGGATTCTGAGGTGGCGTGACAGAGTTGCTGTTTTGGAGATGTTTCTACTACTGCGGGAAATTCGAAGTAGGGAACATAGTTGCGAAACAGGGGGACCACCCACTTAAAACTGAGATGCAAAAGAATGTTGTCTCTCAGTAGGTAATAAATGCTTGGAATTCTCGACCCCAGTGGCTTGTGAAGGCCAGATAACTGAAAGTATTTGAAGGAGGTCTTTGAAATATCAGGGAGTTGAGGGCTATAAGGAACTGGTACAAAAGAGAAGTTGAGGCCTGGGGCAGATCATCCATGAACTTATTTCATGGCAGTGCCGGCCTGAGGGACCGAATTGCCTACTCCTGCCCCTATTTCTTATATTCTTCACTCAGAGGGTGGTGAATCTCTGGAAATCTTTACCAAAGTATCTGTGGAGGCCAGGTCGCTCACTATATTTAAGAATGTAATATATAGATTTCTGGACTCTAAGGGTGTCAAGAGGGACCTGGAGAGGGTGGGAGCGTGTTGTTGAGATACAGGATCAGACACGATGATGTTGAATGGTGCAGCAGGCAGGAAGGGCCGAGTTGGCTACACCTGCTTCCATATTCTATGTTTATATGTTAAGATGTGTAGAGCAGATTACCTTTTCTTTACAGATCGTGCTGTTTGCAGTTGTTTCCAGTCTAAATTATTTTCCAAAAATAGGTCACTGATGGAGAAACACCCTGCTCTTCAAATAAACGCCATAAGCATTTTTTTTTCACCACCACACGACTGGGCCTGGGCTGAATGATTAATCTGGAAGACAGCACCACCCGCAGAGCAGCCCTGGTACACCACTGGTGGTGGACGCCTGGATTGTGTCACAGTGGGACCCCCCCACCACCGATGCACAGTAATAGTAGTGTGTACCATCTACAAGATGCATTGCTGCAACACACCAAGGCTCCTTTGACAGCACCTTCTACACCCACGACACTATCCCCTAGAAGGACAAGGGTAGCAACTCAAGGCAACACCAGGACCTTTAAGTTCCATTCGAAGCCACTCCCCATCATCACTTGGAAATTTATCACCGTTCCTTCACTTCTGCCGTGTCAAAAACCTGGACCTCCCTCCCTGACAGCATTATGGGCGCACCGACACCACATAGGCTACAGTGGTTCAAGAAAACAGCACAGCACCACCTTCTGAAAGGCAATTAGGGATGGGCAATATTGCAGACCCAGCCAGTGAAGCCCACATCCCGTAAATGAGTGAAAAAAATGTATTAGAGCGTCATGAATACACTACCTGATGCCGGATTCCTACATTGCAGCAACAATGAACTACCAACCGAGTGTCCAATTCGCAACAATGGCAGACAATGAGTTCTATTAGTCAAAACAAAAATCAAACTCATTTGTAAGTTAATTTCTATTGTAACAGTGGAGCTGTATGAGAGACAGGCACCGTTACTTAAATGGACATCAGGAATTGCATTAAGAATAGACCGTTCACCACTTGAGACCGCTCCTCCATTCAATGCGATCAGGGCTGATCTCCTACTTCAGCATCACTTTCTTGCAATATTGTCGTGCCCCTTTTTCATATGTCGAAATCTATCGATCTCACACTTAAATCTACCCAACGACTGAGCCTCCGTTGCCCTCTGGGGCATAGTATTCCAAAGATACACCACCCACTGAGTGAACAAACTCCTCCTCACCACAGCCCTACTTGGAGTGCCCTTTATTCGGAAGCTGTCTCCTGATACACGAGAACCCCGCAGACCACCACACCCCCACCCCGCCCCCCGCCCTCGCAACACTCGCTCCCCCAACCAGGGGAAGCACTCTTACTGCATCTAACCTGTCGAGACCTCGAGTCATTTTGTCCGTTTGCATGAGATCACCGATCGTTTTCCTTAACTGCAGAGAAGAAATGTCCAGCGTAATTTATCTTTAACAATAGGAAAATCCATCTATCCAAATAATTAGGATTAGTTGAATTTAATTTTCGAATATAATTTTGAAGATTGCAGGTGTAACTGTGCATTTGGTGCCTGATGTTATCCCAATCCAGGCTCCTCAGCTGCATCGTTCTTCTGGGAGTCTGCCGGAAAGGAGTCGGATGCAGACGCTGGGTCTGGGCTGCACTGCTGATGTGTCATGTAACAGCCCAGCAGAGGTGGATGGGTATAATTTTAACCTCTGTATTTCATATTGGAATCTGATGGTTTAAAACCGGCCTGTAATGTACACAGCATTGAGCACCATCTGGAGTAATATCGGGCCAGGCGCTGAACTAGCCATTGGCCTTGCCTGAGGAGTCAGGTTAAAAGCAGCCCCACCAGCGAAATCAAGCGCCGACATGTACTCCCTACGCCTCGGTGGAATTTTCCATTCTCGCCACTCTAAAAAGGCTTTTGAAAGATTTGTCGCATTATCCTGCTCCTCCCCCTCCGCGACAGGGCCGCAACATTCTGGCAACATCGGCGGAGAAGAAAAGAATTGACGTTTCGTGTCCTCATGACCCTTCGAAAGAACTGATGGTCATGAGGACTCGAAACGTGAACTCTTTTCTTCTCCGCCGATGCTGCCAGACCTGTTCAGTTTTTCCAGGTAATTCTGTTCTTATTTTGGATTTCCAGCATCCGCAGTTTCTTTTTTTGTGTTTTTACCGCCAGATTCTGGACCGGTTTAGGAAATCCGCCTGATTTTGGTTTTTATTTGAAGTCAGAATGTAGGAAAAATGGGCGGACATTACATAGAGCACATGACCCCAAATTGCCCATTTCCCACTGGGTGCTGCGATTCACATCATCAGCCCGAAATGAATAAGAGTGTGAAGGCAGCAAGGGTGACTCACTAGGAACATTGCACAAGTGTGGTTCTGTCAAACCTGCTGTGTGCATGTCAGATTAAGGTAAAAGCAAAATACTGCGGAAGCTGGATGTCTGAAAATTAAAAAAAAACTGAAAATGCTGGAAAAACTGAACAGGTCTCTCATTATCTGTGGAGAGAGCAACGGAGTGAGGGTTTCGAGTCCACATAGCTCTGCTGAAGAAGAAAAATATTTATGTTAAAAGAATAAATAAGTATATATTTTTAACAATAAGTAAAACTAGATGATATATATTTATTTCACGAGTGCTGACCCTTGTTCTGCTATTGACACATTCTGCTTTCTTACATTCATCCCACTATTAACACCTTCTTTAGCCCTTATCACGTAAATAATACTCCCTTTGTACTGGACCCATGGCATCTTTGTCAATCTCTCCTGAGCACCCACCTGCCGCTGACCTTCGATCTTGCTCCATCTGCTCCACCCACTCTTCAACAATACAAAATCCGGCACATTTCTAATACCGTTTCGCTCTAAAGAATAATCACACTGAGGTGAAATCTTAAGCATGTTTTTCTCTCGAAATATTTTGGCCAGGCTTTCTGAGCATTTCCAGCATTTTCTGGTTTTGCGAAAAAAAAACAGAAAATGCTGGATAAACTCAGCAGGTCTGACAGCATCTGTGGAGACAGAAACAGAGTTATTGTCTCGAGTACATATGACTCTTCTTCAGAGCTGAAGAGAATGGGAAATATGATGCGATTCATATTATTAAAGAGGGGGTGTGGCAGGTAAAGGTTAACAGAAGCCCAGTGATAGGTGGGGATAAGTGCAGATTGAC
This sequence comes from Isurus oxyrinchus, assembly GCA_026770705.1. Classification (NCBI taxonomy): domain Eukaryota; kingdom Metazoa; phylum Chordata; class Chondrichthyes; order Lamniformes; family Lamnidae; genus Isurus; species Isurus oxyrinchus. The sequence continues at coordinate 1,393,238 of JANJGN010000048.1, forward strand.
AAAGAGGTCATGGGCAAATGGATAAATGGTGTGTAAATTGCATCGTTAAGGAATAAAGGAGGTGCTGACCGTGGCATTAAGGTAAGACAGCTGAATGTGATAATAGCAGAACAGGAGAACGCAATCTGAAAATAAAAACAAGTAACAAGTAACATATGGCCTTACTGAAGAGAGGGGTGGGTGAGGGAACGGTGGTGGGGGAAAAAGAGAACATTATAAATAAAGGTGTATGGTGGTTAAAAATTGGATAAATCAATGAATAAACGAATAATAATATAAATCAATAAAAATACAATTTAGTGGTTAAAATTAATTAATAAAAAGTTTTCTAAAACTGGTGGATTAAAAGGTGGATCAACTGTGAAAACAGACCAAGACGAATTTCGTAAATTGCTTGTGCATTTACTCCTCTTTCGACTGGGCCTGCATCCACTAGAGCTAAGAAGAATGAGAGGGGATCTCATTGAAACGTATACATCTCTAAGTGGGCTGGGCAGACTGGATGCAGGGCGGATGATCCCCCTGGTTGGATAGTCTGGAACCAGAGGCCACAACCTCAGGATACAGGGCAGGCCATTTAGGACTGAGATGAGGGAAAACTTTTTAATTCAAAAGCGTTTCCAACTTGCAGAATTTTGTACCACAGAATTCTGTGGAGGCCGGGTCACTGAGTATATTCAAGAAATAAATTGATAAAATTTAAAAATTTCGGACCGTCACGGGATATGGAGAGAAAGCGGGAATGTGGTGTTGATTTGGAGGATCAGCCATGATCATATTAAATGGCAGAACAGGTTCGAATTTCCGAATGGCCTACTCCAATTCCTAGTTTCTCTGTATCAATGTATTCAAAAGGGATGATAAGGGGCTGAAGGTGGTTCCGATTTTGTCTGACATATTGTTTGCTCTTCAGTTGACCTGCCCAAGCCCATCCTATCTATGGATCAACTGTCGAGCCTTATTCTTCCAGGAGAGGAATTTTCCCTCACCTGTCACTTTCCCTTCACCGACTGCAATGGTGACTTTTACCGAAACGATGAACTGACGAACTGGACCTTCGAAGGGAAGAACCACACCGCTGTCATTCATGTCTGTCAAGGCACAACCTGCAAAGGTCGCGAGAGCTACAAGTGCAAGTATAGAAAGTACTTCAGTGATACCAGGACCTGGTCACATTCAGAGTTCAGCGAGCTGGTACACTTCACAGTAAAAGTTAAGGGGGGGGGGGGGGGGGCTTATTGACCAAGCTACATGGAGAATCAAGCACATTTGTGACACAGGAAGTGCTCACTCGGCCCAAACTGGCTGCTTGAAAGAGACTTCCAATTTTTCCCAATCCCGAACCCCCATCCCCCACCCTGCTCTTTCCCAAGTGCCCTGTTTTTTGTTTCACTTTTCAAAGATATGACCAGTTCCCTATTTTGAAAGTTGCTTTGAATCTCACCCTGAATCACCAGCGCCAGTGAAACCAAAATCTTCCAGATCACAGCAACCAAATGTATGGTACAAAAAAACCTTCTTCCTCATCTCTGGCTCTCTCAGAACTCAGACCTGCTTGTTGCTTGCACTTTCAAGACGCCATCCTGCCCTCATGCCCACATGTCGACCAATGGCCTGCTGCAATGTTCCAGTGAAGCACCAACGCAAACTGGATGAACAGCATCTCATCTTCCAATTAGACACTTTAAAGCCTTCCGGGCTTAACAATGAGTACAACTACTTCAGACAATAAACCATCTCCTCCATCCTCACCGGCTTTTTCTAATTATCTTTTTATCTAAGTTCGTTTTTATTTTTTATCCACTTATTTTTATTTTTCTTCATTGAACTGTGATTTTTAGCCCATTTTTTTTACCTCCCCTTCTATCCCATTTTCAAACCTTTTTTCCCTCACCACCGCTCCCTCCCTCCATCCCATCCCCTACAGGGCCAGATGTTACTTCTTCCAAGTTGTTCTTTCACACAATGCCATACTTATCCTGCAATGGTCACTTTCTGCTTTCTTACCTTTACTCCACTATCAGCACCTTTTTTTAAAGCACTAACAACTACCATTAACACTCCCTTTGACCTTTAGTCATTGACATCTTTTTCAATCCCTCCTTTGTCCCAACCTGTCGCTGGCCTTCAATCCACCTGCCCCACCCCCTTCAATTGTAAACATATGACCACATATTAACTTCTCTCCAGCCGTGAAGGAGAGTCATCCGGACATGAAACATTAACTCTCTTTCTCCTACAACAGATGCTGCCAGAGAATCTGGATTTTTCCAGAATTTTCTGTTCTTGGTTCCGGCCTCTCTAATCTTATTGCCGCGCTGGTATCTACGAGCACAGGGACGATAGCATTGGAGCTAATCTGCCCCACCTCGAGGTTACCTTGTTCTCCCCCTTGCTCGGTTTTGAATGTCTACAGCAGTACTCAATCGCCCGCATGTGATCTATTTATGACAGATGAGCTTCTGAAGCCCACAGTCTCGATGGAGCCAGCCTCTGGTGTGGTCACAGTGGGGGAGCGAGTCCGGATTAAGTGCTCCGCCACTTACCCAAGCCACATCTCCCGCTTGTACCAAACACATCACCAGACGCCCATTGATACACAGAATGTTTCAGGCTCCGATTGGTCAGTCAACTTCACCATCACAGAGGCCGACACAAATGACAGTGGAGAATACAACTGTCGCTTTGAGAGAACGGTCTCTGGGACAGAATACGTGTCGCCGCCTAGTCACTCCTTGGATTTAACTGTGAAAGGTGAGCCATGCTTTATTTATGGACCTATGTCCCATTATACTGACCACATAGGCGTGGTTGATTCATTAATAGCTTCAGATTGAATCAAGCTGAATTGATCTGTTGCCATCTGCCTCATCAGTATCCCTACCCTTACTTTTTAGTGACAGACCATTCAAAGACCAATTCTCCAAAAAAAACATCAAAGTGTGTTAGCATTTTACACGCTCCACCTTGGGTCTGGAGGCTATTTAAAGCTGTTATCCTGATTCACTACAGATGTTACCCTAACTCCGTACAGCTGTAATCCCAACAGTTATGTTTAAATCATAACTCCCTAGATCTCTTACCCTAACACCCAACAGCTGTTATTGCTACAGTTGTTACCCTGAACCACATAGTTAACCTGATTCCGGACAGCTGTTATCCCTACAGTTGTTATCCTTAGTCCCGAAAGCACTTACCCAAATAACCTCCAGTTGTTATCCTGACTCCGTACAGCTGTTATCCTAAATCCCTACAGCTGTCATACCTACAGATGTTATCCAGATTCCATAGACCTGTTATCCTAACTCTCTACAGCTGTTATCCCTACGGTTGTTATTCTCACTCCCTAAAGCTGTTACCATAATGCCCTACTGCTGTTATCACCACAACTGTTATCCTGATTCCCTAAAGCTCTTATCCTGACTCCATGCAGCTCTTAACGCGACTCCCCACAACGGTTACCCCACTCCTTACAGCAGTAACCCCATTCCCTACACCTGTTATCTTGACTGCCTACACCTTTTATCCCAACCCCCTACAGATATTAGCCTGACTCCCTACAGCTGTTGCCATGACTCCCAACAAATATTATCGCGAATCCCTACAGCTGCTATCCCAACACCCTACAGCGGTTATCACGACTCCTTACAGCTGTAAACACGGCTCCATAAAACTGTTACTCCGACTCGAAATACTCGGAAGCTCGACACCATCCAGGACAAAGCAGCCCCACTTGGTTGGCACCCCATCCACAAACATTCACTCCCTCTACCACCGACGCACAGTAGCTGCAGTGTGTGTACCATCTACAAGATGCACTGCAGGAATTCACCAAGGCTCCTTCGACAGCACCTTCCAAACACAAGACAACTACCACCTAGAAAGACAAGGGCAGCAGATCGATGGGAACACCACCACGTGAAAGCTCCCCTCCAAATCATTCACCATCCTGACTTGGAAATACATCACTGTCGCTGAGTCAAAATCTTGCAACTCCTTCTCTAAGAACATTGTGGGTGCACCTACACCACATGGTCTAACGGTTCAAGAAGGCGGCTGATCACCACCTCCACAAGGGGCAACTAGGGAGGTGCAAGAAATGCTGGCCCTGCCAGCGAAGCCCACATCACATGAATGAATATTAAAAAATAAAAACCCTGCTGCGTTGAATGAACGATAATGCAATATTTCCAAGGCAGCACGGTGTGTGGCTTGAGAGGAAGTTACAGATGGTGATGCTGAAATGCATCTGCTAATCACATACCGAGGCATAAAACCAATGGTAATGCGACCCATTTCCACCTCTACATCACCGCTCGACTCACCCTGTCTCAGCTCATCCGAAGCTGAAACACTCATCTGTGCATTGGTTTAGTCTCTAGGCTTGAGAATTCCAGCACTCCCCTGGTTGGAGTCCCATTTTATGCCCCCTGTAGCCCTCAGCAGATCGAATGTGCCTGGTGCCCCATGTCTTCACGTGCACTAGAGTTCCGCTCCTATACTCCCCCTCTGAACTCGCTGTCCTACATTGCTTCCTGCTCCAGCAACGCCACAATCTGAAAATGATAATCTTTATCATCAAGTGCCAGAGTCTGGCCTTGCACCATCCTGCAGGAACCTTTAATTCGGAACCCACCGTGCAGGTCTCGGCATGAGCTCTCGACAAATCCCTATTTCCTAATGCTCACATTTGAATTCTCATCTTCCCTTCAACTCAATGAATGGCACCACGGCCCATCCCTGTCTCCAACACCCCTCCACCTTCACTGCAACCCTTCAACACGCAGTGCGCAGTTTTGGTGTCCTTATTGAAGAAAGGATGTAAATGCATTGGAGGCAGTTCAGAGGAGGCGGAATGAGCTGGTTCTCTTATGAATAATGATTGGACTGGCTGGGCTTGTTTCGCCTAGAGGTTAGAAGAGTGAGAGATGCTTTCATTGAAATGTACAAGATTCTAAATGGCTGGGACAAGGGGGACATGCAAAGGGAGCATCATCTGCTTGGTGGGTCCAGAGCTAGGTGGTACTGTTTTAATATTAGGGGTCACGCATTTAGGACGGAGATGAGGAGAATTTTATTCTTTCAGAGAGCTGTGAGACTTTGGGACTCTCTGCCTCAGAAGGCGGTCGAGGTGGGGTCATTGAATACTTTTAAGACAGGTCGATAGATTCTTGTCAGGCAAGTGAATCAGAGATTATCGGAGGTCGGTGGAAATGTGGAGCTAGAAACACCAGAAGATCAGCCATGATCCTATGGAATGGCGGAGCCGGCTCGAGGGGACGAATGGTTCACTCCTCTTCCCATTTTCTATGTTCAGCTGTTCAATCCCGGCCTCTTGGAAATCCCCAGACTACCTTTTTGCAGCATTGGTCGCCGTGCCATAGGTCTGGGGACCCTACGCTCTGGAATTCACTCTCTAAACCTCGCTGCCTCTATCCAGTACCACAATACAGGACCCCACCCCGCGAGCACCCCCTCGCGCGACCTCCCTACACCAAACAATGTCACCCCTCCTTTAAGGTTCTCCACCAAAACCATTTCACTGACCAAAACCAAACTGATACAAACAAGGTTAGAGAGAGAGAGTGAGGAGGCGAAGCGATATGCAGGGTCTATAAAGCAGGACCAGAGTGGTTATTGGAGGAGGATGAAAATATTGGGAGAAGCTGCGGGGACATTGAGAGATTTGAACAGGAGGATGAGAATTGTAGGGGCTGGAGGAGGTTATGGAGATAGGGAGGGAGGGGGTGAGGGAGGGATTTGAACAGGAGGATGTGAATTGTAGGGGCTGGAGGAGGTTACGGAGATAGGGAGGGAGGGGGTGAGGGAGGGATTTGAACAGGAGGATGAGAATTGTAGGGGCTGGAGGAGGTTACGGAGATAGGGAGGGAGGGGGTGAGGGAGGGATTTGAACAGGTGGATGAGAATTGTAGGGGCTGGAGGAGGTTACAGAGATAGGGACGGAGGGCCTGAGGGAGGGACTTTAACTGGAGGCTGAGATTTAAAGCGGCTGGAGGAGGTTACAGAGATAGGGAGGGAGGGGGTGAGGGGGGATATTAATGGGTGGATGAGAATTGTACGAGCTGGAGGAACTCAGCGACATAGGGCGGGAGGGGGCATTCGGCCATTGACGAAATAGGACAGGGGGATGAGATTTTATCCGGCTGGAAGATCTTACAAATATCGTGAGGGGATGCAATGGCCATGGAGCATTTTGAACAGGAGGATGAGAAATGTACGGGCTGGATGAGGTTACAAAGATAGGGCGGGAGGGGGTGAGGGAGTGATTTGAACAGGAGGGTGAGAAGTGTAGGGGCTGGAGGAGGTTACAGAGATAAGGAGGGAGAGGGTGAAGGAGGGATTTGAACAGGAGAATGAGGATTGTAGTGGCTCGAGGAAGTTACAGAGATAGGGAGGGAGGGGGTGAGGGAGGGATTTGAACAGGAGGATGAGAATTGTAGGGGTTGGAGGAGGTTACAGAAATAGGGCGGGAGGGGGTGAGGGAGGGATTTGAACAGGAGGATGAGAATTGTAGGGGCTGGTGGAGGTTACAGAAAAAGGGAGGGAGGGGGTGAGTTAGGGATTTGAACAGGAGGATGAGAATTGTAGGGGCTGGAGGAGGTTACAGGGATAGGGAGGGGGGGTTGAGGGAGGGTTTTGAACAGGAGGATGAGAATTGTAGGGGCTGGAGGAGGTTACAGAGATAGGGAGGGAGGGTTTGAGGGAGGGTTTTGAACAGGAGGATGAGAATTGTAGGGGCTGGAGGAGGTTACAGAGATAGGGAGGGACGGGGTGAGGGAGGGATTTGAATAGGAGGATGAGATTTGTAGAGGCTGGAGGATTTTACAGATGTGCAGACAGATTGAGCAACCGCCCTAGAAGCATTTGAACAGGAGGAGAATAATTGTGAGGGGCTGGATAAGGCTACAGAGATAGGCAGTGAGGGGGTGAAAGACGCATTTGAAGAGGCGGATAAGATTTTTCGCTGCTTAAGGAGATTATACAGATAGGGAGGGAAGGCTTTGAGGGAGGTGTTTGAACAGGGGAATGAGAATTTTAGGGGCTGGTGAAGATTACAGAGATGGGGAGGGAGGGGACGAAGGGTCATTGAGGGATTTGGACAGGGGCATTTTAATTTTAGGGGCTGGTGAAAGTTATAGAGATAGGGATGGAGTGGGTGAGGGGCGATGGAAGAGTTTGAACAGGACGGTAGGAACTATAGGTGCTGGAGGAGTTTGAAGAGATGGGGGGGCTTGTGATGGGACATTGAGAGAATTGGAGTGGAGTGTAATAGTAATGTATGGTGCAGTTTGCAGACATATGTCGAGGACAAAGTTGTCAAGGGTCCAGTCACCGTCTTTGCAAAGCTGCGTGAGAATTACCAATTCATGTTCTCCCCTTTCTTCTAGATTTTAATTAACATCCAAGTCATTCCAAAATCGTTTGTATATCGTCATTTTTGTCCTGCTGGGATTGTGTCTATCCTGGGAGTGGTGTGAAATCCAGTTAAGGGAAAGAAAAATTCAACTGTGTGGCTCAAATATTATCACTCCTACATTTCACATTGGAATACATTCACTAATAATGTATCTCACTGTCTACATCATGCAATCAATGTGTAATAATTTTCCATTAGCAAAGATCAACAGTGTTAGGTTCCAAATAAGGTTAACAACGTGTGCAGCATTATACTCCACTTTCAGACATGCAGCATGTAACATGAACCCAATCTCCTCACTCATTGCCCGAAAGGCCATGATAAAGACGCTAAAGAATATTCAGTTGGGGAGGAGCTGGCGTCAGAGTGCTAATGCCACTGAACCAGTCCATGTCCAAATGCAGCAAAATCTGGAAAATATTCATGCGTGGGTTGACAATTGGGAAGTAACATTTGTGCTGTCCAAGTTGCAGGCAATGACCATCCCCGACAAGAGAAAATACAGCCAATTCCCCTTGACATTCATTGGCATTACCATCACTAAATCCCCCAATTTCAACATCCTAGGGGTTAACATTGCCCACAAATTGAAATGGACCAGCCATTTAAATACTGTGGCTACAACAGCACGTCAAAGTGTAGAAATCCTGCAACGAATAACTCACCTCCTGACTCCACAAAGCCTCTCCGCCATCGACAAGGCACAAGGAGTGTGATGGAATACCCCCACCTTGACTGGAAGGGTGCAGCTCCCCCAACTCTCAAGAGGTTCGACGCCATCCAGGACAAAGCAACCCCGCTTGATTGGAAACTCATGAACAAATATTCACTCCCTCTAACCAGCGATGCACAGTAGCAGCAGTGTGTGCCATCTGCAAGATGCACTGCAGGGATTCAAAAAGGCTCCTGAGACAGCACGTTCCAAACACCTGACCAATGATCACCTGAATGAACAAAGGGAGGCTGACACATGGTAACACCAGCACCTGGAAGTTCTCCTTCGAGGTACTCACCATCCTAACTTGTAGATATATCGCTGTTCCTTCACTGTCGCTAGGTCAATATCCTGCAACTCCCTCCCTACAGCGCCTTGAGTGTACCTACACCACACGGACTGCAGCGGCTCATGAAGGCAGCTCATCTCCACCTGCTCAAGGGGAACGAGGGATGGGCAATAAATAGTGGCCCAGCCAGCGAAGCCCACTTCCCATGAATGAATAAAAAAATGTTTCCCGCTGTTACCTTTAAATGCATTGTATCCATTCAACTCAGCAGTCAGTTCCATATCTTTCGCACTCTCTGGTTTCATCATGAATTCCCCATGTAGATGTATTACTGACTGACAGGTACTCATGACTCAGTATTACCTACAAGTGTAAACACATTCTTCCAGAAGGCCTTATCAAATGCCTTATTAATCTAAGGCCTCTATCAGTTGATCGCTCGGTCTTCCCCTTCTGGAGAAAAGAGCTCCAGTCTGTTAAATTTTCCCTGATATTACGACATTGGAATTCCTCTCAGCGTCTGGGAAGGAGTGAGACGAGACTGATGTTGGAGAACGGGAGACTCTGGGGCTTCAGGATGAGAGCAATCTAACGTCAACTCCTCAAAATGGGTCAGCCAAACTAGAAAGCATTAGTTGACTTATCGGGTGGAATGTGAGAGGTAGAAATGTTGACGTATAATGGATCAGATTAAACCATATTTAACAATGTCATCGATGTCAAACTTAAGTACTATTAGCCTTAATACTGTTGAAATATTATTGGGAAAACAGAGGGAGAGAGAGAGAGAGAGCGAGACAGAGAGAGAGAGAGAGCAAGACAGGGAGGGCAATGAGAAAGGGAGAGAGAGTTGAGAAAGAGAGAGAGAGAGAAAGGGGGATACAGATACAGAGAGATAGAGGAGCAAGACAGAGAGAGCGATAAGGAAGAGGGAGAGATGAGACAGAAAGAGGGAGAAAGAGGGAGAGACAGGTGCAGAGAGAGATTGAGACAGAGAGAGAGAGAGAGAGCGAGACATAGAAAGAAATGAAAAGCAGAAAGAGCGAGCTACCGAGAAAGACAGAGAGAGATAAGATGGAGAACGAGAGTGAGAGAAAGGAAAAGAGGCAGAGAGAGAGAGCTGAGAAAGAGACAGGCACTGGGAGGGAGATGCGAAAGAGAGAGAGAGCAAGACAGAGAGAGAGAGAGAAAGAGAGTGAGAGACAGAGAGACAGAGAGAGAGATGCAGAGAAAGTGGGGGATTACATATTCACCAGAAGGTTACCTACAATGAAGAAACTTGAAATATGACATGGAAAATTTGGTGTTTTTTATTTGCTCATCAGAGTAATATAACAAAGAATGGTTTTACAGAGGCATTTAAAATGTTTGAGAACTGATGTTGATGGGCAGAAACAGGTTGCTTCAAACGCTGGTCTGGAATGATAATATTTTATAAGGTAATAAGTACTTAATGCATGATTAATATCACATTAAACATGAGTTACTTGGTGCTGACCACAGCAATATCTTTGCTTTCCTGACACGGAGGAGCTCTGTATCATGATATTGAAGCAAGTGAAAGAAGTATTGAGAATGTCCGCTTTTAAGAATAGTTTGGAGTGTTGCCTGAAGGCAAGTGGGAGGTGCTGCATTTGGACTTCTACAGAATGTACTACAGAATGCTACAGTACAGAAAGAACTGGGTGTCCCTGTCTGCGGGTGCAGAATGTTAGTGTGCAGGGACGGCAAATCATTACCAAGGACTATTGCACGAGACTTCTATTTTGTGGCCTGGGGAGGGGTGGGGGTGGGGGGGGGGGGTGGAGGTCGAAATAGGATCTGGGTTGTCTTGTTTGAAGGAAATGGACATTTTCTCGGTCATCCCCCTCACCCGTCCCCCGCTCCGCCCCAGATTGTAGAGGCTGTGCTCTTTACTTCAAGAGGAGTATACTTATCTTAGAAGAAACTCAATGAAGATTCAATGGGATGATTCCTGGCAGAAAGCGATTTGTATTATGAGGAAGACATGAACAAGTTCGGACTTGGTACTTAGGGGAAAAATGCATAGGTGATCAGATTGAAACAATTTATAGAAAAACGAGCTGGCTTGACAGGCTACATGCTAAGAGGCAGTTTCTCCTCATATGAGAATACAGGGTAGAACGGGGATGGGGAGAAATCCCGTGGCCACACTGTGGGGGGGATGTGATTGCACTGAAGAGGGTTCAGAGGAAATTCACCAGGATGTTGCCTGGTCTGGAACGTTTCAGCTAAGAACAGAGACTGGGTAGTCTAGGATTGTTCTAGGTAGAGTAGAGAAGGCTGAGGGGGACATATACAAAATTAGGAGGGATAGTTGGGATAGACAGGAAGAAAACTATCCCCTCAGCGGAGGTGTCAATAACCAGGGGGCATCTTTTGAAGGTAAGGGGCAGGAGGTGTGGAGGGAAGTTGAAGAATTTTTCATCACCTAGAGGGTGGCTGGAACCTGAAATATACTCTGGGAGGGGCGGGAAGAGTCAGGAAACCTCACAAGATTTAAGAAGTATTTAGATGAACACCTGAAATGTCATAGCGTATAGAGCTACGGGCCAAGTGTCGGATAGTAAGATTAGAATAGATAGGAACAAAAGTAGAAAATGCAGTCAAAATTCAGCAGGTTCAACAGCATCTGTGGAGGGAAATAAAGAGTTTTAGAATAGATAGGTACTTGATGGCTGGCACCGACATGATGGGCCGAAGGGCCTGTTTCTGTGCGGCATCAATCTATGACCATGACACTATGGCTCTATGGAGGGTGGTTAATCTTTGGAGTTAACTTCCACAGAGAGAGGTGAAGGGCGGGCCATTGAATTTACTCAAGGGTCACTTCGACAGAACACTGATCTCCGAGGGGCCATGAAGTATAAAGAGGAAAATGAACTGGAAGCTACAATGTGGTCAACCATGGCCTTGTTGAATGTCTCCTCGTGTCTATATTTGTTATGTTCTAACGTGGACGTTAAAAAATGACAGTTATTGATTACAACCAACCACGGGGATCCTGTTGTAAGTTCCCAGTAACTGTTTTTCTCCCAGCAACTGCTGAGTTGCCGAAAAATTGCAACACCGGAATTTCAACATAGCAAAGGACAGCATGGTTCCTTATCCGCCGTCTGGCGGTTTTTCTGGCCCCTCACATTGTCAGTTAGAGTGTAACAATTTACTTCAATTATCAAGGATATTTTTAGGGTTTTATATTTTTATAGACAGATGGTTATTTTGTATGGTCAAGATCCTGTCAGAAGTGGAGTCGCAAATTTAAGTAACAAGTGATTGAAAATGGAAAGCGGATAAGCATTTGACATTCAATGGGGTATTGGAAAAGGCAAGGGACAAACTGATGAGCGGCCACATTCAGAGAAAGGGCATAGGAAAGGCGGGCCGAAAGATAAAAGGAGTGTAAAATGGGCGTAATGAAGACAGTTTACCAGGTGAATTTTGAAGGCTGGAGAAGTATTTCATGAGGAGGTTGTGAAATGCAGGGACTGGAGGAAGTTAAAGAGATAGAGAGGGATCGGGCGATGGGTAATGCAGGGCTTTGAACAGTTGGTCGAGAATTATAGCGGCTGGAGGAGGTGATGGAGATAAGAGGGTGGGTGTATGTGTGTGTGTGTGGGGGGTGGGGTGGATTTCAACAGAAGGCTGAGAATTGTAGGGGCTAGAGGAGGTTACAGAGATAGGGAGGGAGGGAGGGATTTGAACAGGCGGATGAGAATTGTAGGGGCTGGAGGAGGTTACAGAGATAGGGAGGGAGGGAGGGATTTGAACAGGAGAGTGAGAATTGTAGGGGCTGAAGGAGGTTACAGAGATAGGGAGGGAGGGGGTGAGGGAGGGATTTGAACAGGAGGATGAGAATTGTAGGGGCTGGAGGAGTTTACAGAGATAGGGAGGGAGGGGGTGAGGGAGGGATTTGAACAGGAGGATGAGGATCGTAGGGGCTGGAGGAGGTTACAGAGATAGGGAGGGGGTGAGGGTGGGATTTGAACAGGAGGATGAGAATTGTAGGGGCTGGAGGAGGTTACAGAGTTAGGGAGGGAGGGGTTGAGGGAGGGATGTGAACAGGAGGATGAGAAATGTAGGGGCTGCAGGAGGTTACAGAGATAGGGAGGGTTGAAGGGGCTGGAGGAGGTTACAGAGTTAGGGAGGGCTGAAGGGGCTGGAGGAGGTTCCAGAGATAGGGGAGGAGGGAGGTGAGGTGAGGAGGAATTTGTTTGCGTGCTTGTGTGTGTCTGAGTGTGAGTGTACTTGTGAATGTGAGTGTGTGTGTTTGTGTGCCTGAGTGTGTGTTTGTGAGTGTGTGTGTATGTGTCTGTGTGTGGGTGTGTTTGTGTCGTTGTATGTCTGCTTGTCTGTGTGTGTGTGTGTGTGTGTGTGTGTGTGTGTGTGTTTGTGTGTGTGTGTGTGTGTGTGTGTGTGTGTGTGCGGCTGTGTGTGTGTGTTGGTGTATGTCTGTGTGTGTGTGCCTGGGAGTGTGAGTGTGTTGGATTGAGATGCTGAAATTGATTGAGACAACTCAGACTGGGCGCAAGGCAGAATTGCACTCTCTCCCCCCACCACAAACTGAGTCGGTTTCTCACACTCCAACCCCCACTACAGCCACACACAACACATAGATACTCAGCCCATCTCAAACCCCGCACACAAACTTAATCAATCGCACTCCCACCCCCACACAAGCTCAGTGCCTCAATCTCTCAACCACACAGACTCTGTCTCTCGCATTCCACCTACATGCACTCAGTCTCTCACACTGCCCCCCCCCCCGACACACACACACATAGCCTCTCGCACTGCCCCTCATACACACTCATTCTCTCTTACTCCAACTCATCTCCGACACGCACACTCAGTCCTTCGCACTCATTGCCACACACATGCTCAGTTTCTCGTATTCTCCCCAAATGCACTCAGTCTATTACACTCACCAGCACACACTCGCAATCCCTCGCACACTCCTCCACACATATTCATTCCCTCACTCTCACCCCCACACACAATCAGTTGCTTACACTCTCCACAAACACACAGAGTCACTTGCACACAGCTCCAGACACAGTCAGTCTTTCGAACTCCCCGACAGATTCTCAGTCCCTCTCATTCCCTCCAACAAAAACTCAGTCACACTCACGCCCAACCACAATCTCACCCTTGCATTCAACCCCGACGCACTCAGCCCCTTACAGTCCACGCACACAGACTCACTCTGTCACACTGCTCCCCCACATCCACACTCTCGTGCACTCACCCACAAACATACTCATTCTCTCTCACTCCACCCCACACAATCTCAATCACTCGCACCCACCCCCATACATATTCAGCCCATGTACTCCCCCCACACACACCTAGCCTCGCACACTCCCCCACCAACACACTCAGTCTCTCGCACTTTCCCGCCCAAACACTTGTTCCATTGCACTCCACCACCTCACACACTCAGTATCTAGTACTCACCAGCACATGCACTCAGTCCCTCGCAATCGTTCCCACACATACTCAAATCCTCGCACTCTCCCCACACACACGCAGTGTTTTGCGCTCAGCTGCACACTCTCAGTCCCACAAACTCCTGTACCCATACTCAGCCTCCCGCATTCCCTCCCACACAGAATCAGTCTCTCACACTCACATCCACGCACACTCAATCTACTGCACTCCACTCACAAATACTCAGTCACTCACACTCACCCCCCACACACACTCAGTCCCTCACAATTGCCCCCGCACACTCAGTCACTCGCACTCTCCCCAAATACACTCAGCCTCTCGCGCTATCATCCACACACATTCTGCCCCTCGCACTCCCCTCACATATACTCAGTCTCTCGCATTCCTTCCCACACGTACTGAAACCCTCGCACTCTCCCTAAACACATTCACTCCATCCCACACCCGTATCACGCATTCAGTTTCACACACTCCCCCACAAATACTCATTCTCTCGCATTCCCTCAGTCACTCGCACAACTGCAACAGCCACGCAGTCCCTCGGACTCCATCCAACACATTCAGTCCTTCGATCTAACTGCACCCACACTCAATCGCTCGCACTCACCCCAGTCATACTCTGCCCTTCGCAATCACTCCACGCACAAACAGTCCCTCACATTCGCCCCCACACATACTCAGCCCCTGGCGCTCATCCCCACACATAATCTGCCCCTCGCGCCCATCCCCCACACATACTCACCCTCTCGCACCCCTCTGTATGCCCTCAGTCCCCTGTGCGGCCCCTACATTATCAGTCTCAATCACTCACCCTACACCCTCAGTCTTTTGCACTTCCCCCACGCACTCAGCCTATCGCACATGCCCCCACACACCCTCATCGTCTCGCACTCACGACTCACATCCTAAATCCCTCACACTGAATCCCGCACATACTCAGTTTCTCTCACTCACCACCACACAATCTCAGTCACTCGCATTCCCTCATCACACATTCGGTCTCTCGCTTCACCCCCACCCCACACATTTCTAATATGGCCCTCCTCCCTCAAACACTCAGCCTCTCACCCCACACCCACAGTTCAGTTCTGCACATCCAGGCTATCCCACACATAAACAGAGGCGCCCCAAACGCCGGAGACAAACAGTCTCTGATTAGAGGAACAGCTCCATGCAACATCTTCCACTGAAAATAATCTGTTTGATCTGAATTTTGAAAAGTGCCTCCAGGGGCCACATGGAGGGGATTTGGGTGTCCGCAGCCAGGCCAGGAGACGCATGTTGGACAAGCTGATTTAAAGGGAACATTTCTGACTGCGTTTCTCTTGCCATTACCTTCGTTGTCTTTATTCTTTCATGGGTTGTGGGCGTTGTTGACAAGGCCAACGTTCGCTGCCCATCCCTTAATGGTCCTGAACTGGCGGGCTTTTTAGGCCGTGACAGAGAGCGGTTAAGAGTCAGCCACATTTCTGGAAGTCTGAAACCACATGTAGACGGGCCAGTCAAGGATAGGTAGTTGGAGTCTGGAACTCACTGTCTGAAAGGTTGCTTGTGACAGAAACTCTCGCATCATTTAAGAAGTATTTATATATTCACTTGCGTTTCCATGGCTCCCAAGGCTATGGGCCAAGCGCTGGAAAGTGGGATTAATGCGGTCAGACCTTTGTTGACCAGCGCGGACACAATGGGCAGAATGGCTTCCTTCAGTGTTGTCAACGCTTATGAGTCTATGAGGTAGATTTCACTCTGTAAAGGACATCAGCGAAGCAGTTGGGCTACTCATCGGAATCGATGGGACAGTTCTGCTTTCAATTCTAGATTTATTATTTGAAATTATATTCCATCCCTCTTCACGGTGGGGTTCGCCCCAATTCCCCAGAGCCCCATTCCCCTGGACCTCAGGAATCCTTTTTTTCATTTGTTCAGGGATGTGGGGTTCGCTGGCCAGGCCAGATTTTATTCTCCATCCCTAGTTGCCCTTGAGAAGGTGCTGTTGAATTGCCTTATTGATACGCTGCAGTCCATGTGGTGTGGGTACATCCACAGTGCTGTCAGGGAGGAGGTTTCATGTTTTTGACCAAGTGAAAGTGAAGGAGTGGCTGATGTTTTTCCAGGCCAGGATGGTGCGAGGCTTGGAGGGGAATTTCGAGCTGATCGTGTTCCCATATATCTGGTGCCTACGTCCTACTAGATGTTAGTGGTCGTGGCTTTGGAAGGTCCTGTCGAAGGAGACTTGGTGAATTCCTGCTTTGCATTTGTAGACGATACAAACACTGCTGCTGCTGTGCATCGGTGGTGGAGGGAGTGAATGATTGTGGATGGGAAATAACATGCCAGTGAAGCGGAGCTGCTTTATCCCGGATGGCGTCGAGCTTCTTGTGCGTTGTGGGAGCTGCACTCATTCAGGATAGTGGGGAATATTCCATCACACTCCTGAATTGTATCTGGTAGTGGGTGGGCAGGCTGGTGGGAATCACGAGGTGACTTACTCGTCACAGGATTCCTAGATTCTGACCTGCTCTTGTAGTCAAAGTTTTTATATGGCCTGTCCAGTTCAGTTTCTGGTCAATGTTAATCAGCAGGATGTAGACAGTGGAAGATTCACTTCTGGTAATGTCATTCAATATCCAGGGGCGATGGCTGTATTCTGGCTTGTCGGAAATGGTCACTGCCTGATACTTGTGTGGTTAAAAAGTTACTTGCCACTTGACAGCCCAAGCCGGGATATTGTCCAGATCTTGCTGAATTTGGACATGGACTGCTTCAGTGGCATTAGGACTATGACAGTATCTCCCCTCCAACTGAAAATTCTTCATAAGAGGGCTTCTCACATTGAGGGAGGATATTGGTTAAATGTTACATCCTTCATGTCAGAAAGCGGAGTGTGTTGCTGCACTTGGAGTTTAGCTTGAGGGAACCGTCATTCACATTGTTGATTGTTGCTCATAAAAAAATAGTATACATTGATATCATGATGTAGACAGTGAGTTAGGTTCAAAATTGATTTTATTGTAATATGAAATGTTCGAGTGATAAACCACAGAGTTGCAGCATTTATTTCCCTTGACTGGATTTCACTCTATTTGCAGGATAGACATAATTCTAAGCAGGACATTAGCAACGAGACACAAAACGTTTGTGAATGAATCCGATGTTCTATTAAAATCTAGAAGAGAGGGGAGAATATTTATCTGTAATGCTTACACACCTTTGCAAAGACGAGTAGCGGCCCCTTGACTCCATTGTCCCCTCCATATATATGCAACCGGCACCACATAATACAATTCTTACACCCTGCTCCAAATCTCTCAATGCGCCATTACAAAGCCCATCTACTCCAGGCAATATAATTCTCATCCCCATGTTCAAACACCATCATAGCCCTTTCGTTCCGTCTTTGCCTGTCTCTGAAACATTCTCCAGCCCCTACGATTCTCATTCTCCTATTCAAACCCCTCCAGGGCCCCTTACTTACTCCCCCTCTATTTCTGTAACCTACACCAAAACCTGCAATTCTCACTCTCCTGTTCAAGTCCCTCCATGGCCGCTCGCCATGCTAAGTCTGTCCCATTCACCAGTCCATAAAATTCTCAGCCCCCTGTCCAAATGCTTCTGTGGCATTTGCTCCCTTCCTCCCTATTTCTGTAATCTCGATCAACCCCCACAATTTACACTCTCCATTCAAATATCTCCATGTCATTAGCACCTTTTCACTGCCTACATCTGTAAAGTTCTCCAGCCCCTATCATTCTCATCTTCAGGCTAAATACCATCTTAGCCCCTCGCCCCCTCCTTCCCTATCTCTGTAACCTCCTCCAGCTTCTAAAATTATAATGCTTCATACGGACATTCGAATTAGGAGCAGTAGAAGGCCCCTTAGCCCCTCAGGTCTGCTCTACCATTCAATAAATTCATGGCTGGCTTGATTGTCACCTCCAGCCTATCACCGCCAAACATTCACCCCAAAGGCTGACAAGAGCCTATCAGCTGTATATATATAAAAATATTCCAACCCTCTGCTTCCAGTGTATTTTGTGGAATAGAGTTCCAAAGGCTCACGATACTCAGAGAAAAAAAATCGTCCAATCTCTGTCTCAAATGGGCCAGCCCATATCTTTAAACATTGACACTTGGTATTATATTCTCCCGCAAGAGGAAACATCCTCTCCATATCCTCCCTGTCAAGTCCCCTCAGGATCTTAAATGTTTCAATCCTATCGCCTCTTACTCTTCTAAATTCCATTGGATACAGCCTAACCTGTCCAGCCTTTCATCATAAGACAATCCACCGGTACCTGGCATTAGTGTGGTAAACCTCCTCTGAACTTACTCCATTTGCATTCTTTCTTAAATAAGGAGAGCAATACTGCACAGAGTATTGCCAGTCCAATACCTAAATGGTCCCTCGTCCTTCTCCCCATCTCTGTAGCTTCTCCAACCCTAGAAATCTCATGTTCCTGTTCAAATGCCTCCCTCACACCGTCCCTCCCTATCTCTGTCACTTCCGCTATGCACTACAATTCTCATCCTTTTGTTCAAACCCCTTCCTCGTCCACGCCCTCCCGATCTCTGTAAACTCCTCCAGCCCCACGCTCAAACAGATACATTCTCAAAAACACACTAGTGTTTTTCTGAGAGCATATCTTGAATATTGTGGAGAGTTTTCATCCCTAGACCTAATGAAGGATAACAGATTTGTGAAATGTGGAAATCAATTGAATAAATTGTAAATGGGGGAGATGGAAAGTGAAAGTTCAACTCTTGACATGTTTTAGAAACTTTCCTGAGATGAAAGTGATCCAATGCCACCATCTGCTGGCGACTGATAGATACTGCAGGCGCTGCTCTTTGCCAATCTCCGAGAGGTTCAGTCACTGGGTGGTTCGGTCTGGGCAGAGGCTGATGGGGTGTGAACGCTGTAATGGGATAGAAATTTGCAACTGGGACTCATCTGGGGTTCGGCAGGTGCATTTGCTCCTTTAGCAGCGGTCTAACACTGGTTTCCCTCAGTGGAACATTGGGTACATTTCTGGGGGCCACACTTTAGTAAGCATGTGAACACGTTGGGGAGAGTGAAGAAAAGGTTTACAAGAATGGTTCTGATGGGACTGTTCCAGAATCTAGTGAGTTTTGGAAAATTAACCCCAGCGCATCGACTACCTCATTAGCCAAATCTTTTAGATTCCAAGAATAAGTCCATCAGGTCCAAGAGACCTATTGGCCCTTGGTTCCATCAGTTTGCTCAGGAATGTTTCCCTGTTATTTACTCATTAATTCAATTTTTTTACGGGGATAAAGAGTCGGATGCACCAGCCGAGCGCCGGCTGCTAATTCCACGTCCATTGCAGCGTTCCCATCCCATCAGGCTGTGCTCAAACCCCGCCAGCCACTGACTGAACCTCTCTGAGGCTGACAAAGACCAACGTCTGCAGTATCTGCGACCGGCCAGCAGAGGGTGGCATTGTATCACTTTCACCTTAGGAAAGTTCCTGCCACCTGTGAAGAGTTAACTTTCACTTTCCAAATCTCCCATTATCAATTTATTCATTTATTGAGGGAGGGTGAATGCGTGGATATTATATCTGGTGCTTTAAAATTGCCAAAGATAATCGGGGTATCATTGAGATTCTGTGTGTTTATTTAGTGTTGGGGAAGATTCATCTGTTTCAGGTGAGTCGACTCCAGATTTCGTAAGGGAGACTCCCGCTGAAAACCCGGTTAGAGACTTTGGGTGATGCTTTCAACTGGCAGAGTAAATGGCCGAAGTGGGAGGAGCTCAAGAGTGGATGTGGACTGTTTGCATTTTGACTCTGCCGGTCTGGCTGTATCGCTCTAACCCACAGGGACCAGAGTTGCAAATTGGGAAATGTCTGCATAAATTTTTTTCTCCTGGCCTGGCTCAAACAAAGGCTGTTCCTGGAATAAAGAGTCAGATGCACCAGCCGAGCACCCGCTGCAAATTTAACTCCCTTTGCAGCATTGATACGCCATCAACCTCTGCCCAGATCCACCCACCCAATGAATTAACTTCTCTTGAGACAGGATAAGAGCAGCGCCTGCAATAGCCGTGACCGCCAGCAGATGGTAGCATTGGATCACTTCCACCTCAGAAGTGTCTCTCCAACAATTGGAGTCTGATAGACCATTTTCAATTTAGTCATTTACTCGGTTTTGGGAGGGGGGTGCTGGGGGTTGGTGGTGAATGTGTGGAGATTACATTTCAGTCTTTAAGAAAACAATTACTGCGAGGGGGTGAGTGTGTGGTGATTATATTTGAAGATTTAATCAAATATTTCCGGAGGGGGTGGGGGCGGGGGGAGATGAACGTGTGGAAAATATATTTGAGGCTTTAATACACCATGGGGACCCCTCAAGCCTCCTCCATCTTTCCCTTTTCAGTCTTCAGTGTCCCTCCGGATATTTCACTCTGGATTCACACAGCACGCACAGCGAAGTTTATTAAATGATGGGAAGTACCAAACACTGTTACACTCAGTACACAGGGTCCCTTAATTCTGCATCGTTTTAATGTCTAGTCAGGAGACTGTCATCGCACAAGGGGCAACATTAACCTGGGACAACATTCTCACCCAGCATACAAGCATTCCACAAAGCAGCAGCATGACCGATGTTGTGTGCAGCTCCTCAATTTCGATGTTCTTCAGTGGAGGTCGGTTGGAAAATATGAAAGACAACGAGGTATCATTGAGATTGTGTGTGTTTATTGTGGAATGGGAAAGATTCACCTGTTTCACCAGAGTCAACACCAGTTTTTGAAAAATAGACTCTCGCTGACAATTCTGTTAGAGACTTTGGGTGAGGTTTAAAACTGGCGGGGTAAATGGGTGGCTTTGGCGGGAGGTGTGTGGTGGTGGTGGGGGGTGGGGTGGTGTTTGTCAAGAGTGGAGGCGGGTAATATGGAGTTTCACTCTGCACATCTGGCTGTATCATTGTAACCCACAGGTTCACAGGACAAGGGCTGCAAGGTGGGAAAGGTCTGTATTAATCATCTCTCCTGGTCCGGTTTAGACACAGGGTGAATAAAGGTGGTAAAGATGTAAAAATTTAATTCCACCCCATTTAAAGAGGGTGTTTCCAATGTTTGTTCCTGGGATAAAGTGTCGGAATCACCAGCTGAGCGACCGCTTCAAATTTCAATTCTCATTACAGCGAGAGAGGAGAATTCAGAGATGTAGCTCACAGCTTTTGTGAATGAATATTCATCCTTTCCTTTTGCATCCAGCAGTTTAAATCGTGACTTGTAGCGCGTCCCTGCCCTCGGAAGTAGCTCTGCAATGTGTCTACATCAGGGATCATCACTGCGCTGCCGGTCTGCATCCCCATTCGAATTGGAAACACGTGTTCACTTGTGGGAAATTCGCCAGTCTCTCCATGAACACAGGAAGCTGTTCTGTAAGAGTTTTCTGTTATTGAAGGAATGGGCTTTAAATTCAGGCAGAGTCGAGTAATAGGTGAATATACATTTACCTGGCTTACAAGTGTAAAAAAAAATCATTACATGATCGTTATAAAATCTCCATGAACACAGGAAGCTGTTCTGTAAGAGTTTTCTGTTATTGAAGGAATGGGCTTTAAATTCAGGCAGAGTCGAGTAATAGGTGAATATACATTTACCTGGCTTACAAGTGTAAAAAAAAATCATTACATGATCGTTACAAAAATTCCACAAAGAATTTTTGTTTTGTTCTATGCTTTATATATTTCTTTTGCTCAGCACTGAGCTGAGTATTATTCACAATTGCTTATTAATTATATGACTAATTATAGTTTGCATGTTCCATGTTAACATGCTGTATCCATCGCTGAAGATGGTCTCCTGTTATCTAACACTTGGTGGAAAAGGGAACATTATGGCGGTTGGACAACAATCTTGAGAAGTACAACGATACATTCTCCGTAATTACAATATTTTGTTATATATATATATATATATATATATATATATATATATATATATATATATATATATATATATATACATATATATATATATATATAATAACATGACCTGTAATTGAAGATTTTAGTTGTGCTGGATTAATTCCTTGAGAAACGCAATGTCTCTGCACTCTGGACATGCAGGTTTACAAACACAGACAACCATTTCCTCTACAAATTCAGCTGTAACGTTACCAGGCATTTATATTATATTTCTCTCTACTATGTGTGCAGGAAAGCTCAGGATAATTCTGTCTGGACACACGGCCCAAAATCATGGAAGAATCATTCAACCTTGATAATAATTACTGTATTCGGGACAACAAGGAATTAGAGACTTCGTATAATTGGTCAAATGCCAACCTGTTCATCAAACTGGCCCATTTTCCGGGCTTGGGATAAACTGGGTTCTCTCCCTCATTCCGTCCGCCCGCCTGTCCATCCATTCTGCACTGAATAGCTTTTGCAACTGAAATCTGATTTAATAACAGGAATGAAAATAAGTTTTAGTTTGAAACAAACAGGGATGAAGCATAACTGCACGATAGGTTCCTTCTCAGGAATGTGGGAACATTCATCATTCTTGAAAACTTGATCAGAAAGTTAAACCTCAAAATAAGAACAAATTGTCATATCACAAAGTCTGCGCTGCCCGAAGGACGGTTCCTGGTTCATAGTAATGAATCCAGGTGTCTCTATCGTGTGTCAGGCCCTTCCTTTAACTTGACCTTCCATCAATTTCCAAGCCTCCTCCACTGGCTCTCTCCGATTTGCTCTTCGCCTTTAGCCTTGAAATCCTCGCCCTTTGACCCGTCCTACAAGTCGGTTTCCCAATTATGATGCGCATTCCCGAACAATCTGTTGTGTCAATGTTCTCATA
The DNA here is from genome assembly GCA_026770705.1 of Isurus oxyrinchus. Lineage (NCBI taxonomy): Eukaryota > Metazoa > Chordata > Chondrichthyes > Lamniformes > Lamnidae > Isurus > Isurus oxyrinchus. Next base: position 1,415,991 of record JANJGN010000048.1, read on the forward strand.
AACTCCGTCACTCAGAGCGTCTCGCTTCATGGTTGGAGAAAACACATGTCATAACAGGATAGAAAGCCAATGGAATGACGCAATCCCTCACTGGATTGGAACCGCAACCTATCAGAGTAAAAATGCTTTGGTTAAACTCGAGAAATACGTTGAGGGTTCCACCCAGGCTGTGTCCACCTGCCTGCGTCTGCCTGGAGTCAAATCGAACACACCACTCTCAGAGTGTCCCGCTAATACCCCTCGATCTGCCCGCTCTCGACATACTGTTCACGGTCAGAGGTGGGAAACACTGGCAAAATGCAGATTCCCCCAGAGAGATGAGTAAGTCAACTGGATCACCGAATGCAATTCAGGCTTTAAAGAGGCGGGAGCTACCATTCACAGGAAGACTGACCGTGATGAGGGGCTTCAGTCATGTGGGTGGATTTAGAAGATGGGATTGTTCCCCGTGGGGGAATGAGGTTGACAGGATATGTCACAGAGCGTTTCAGAATGTGGAGGGAGCCAAGGCCGAGTTGATAGCGTGAATAAAATATTCAGCACGATTCCAGCTGCGGAACGACTGAGAGGCCCTTGAGAACTTAATGCTTATTATCAATGATGATATGCAGGGCACGGCCTTAAGGGAATCCTTGTTACACCTTAATGGTGCCTACCCCATGAATGAAGACCCCCACCCCAACCCCTTAACCCTCATCCACCGCCCCCTCCCCCCACGCCGTCTCTCTCTTCCTTCCAGCCAGTCCAGACTAACATAACGCCAGCCTGGCACTCAGCATCATATCACACTCTAGTATCTCATTTCAATCCTCCCGCACTTTCTCCTACTGAGAACATCTCCGTTTGTCCCTCCTCTCGCATTTAAAACTTCCCTCCTCTGCTGTACACCCATTGACAATCGAAAAATAATCACCAAGAAGCCTTCGCTTCTTTTCCAAAATTCCCCTGGGCAATAACTGACTTCCCGTCACAGTGACTCCATTCACTCCATCCCAATTCCTCCTGCTCCCCAACTTTCCAACCCCCTCCGCCATGTTTCATCGCCTCCTTATCTCCCCTTAATCTCTCCCTCTTTGTAAAGTACCCAAGTCAGATCCCCTGGCCTGTAGGGCCACCATTACTCACTCACTCCCAGTCCTCTCCCCTGGTACAGTTCCCACCTCCACTTCAGAACAATGGACAGTGAGCTGAAATAATGTTGTGTCTCCTCTCCCCTCCACAAACTGCTCACTAACCCATTGTCAGTCTTGAAATCTAAGATTGTCTGCAGATCTCTCTCGTGGAATTGCACACACTGTCTCAGGTTTCGGCTCCTCGAAGTGGAAACCCTTGAAATAATGTGCTCAGGTGGACAGTTTCACAGTGACTGCGGATCTAGAGTATGGGATCCATCTCTGTTTCCAGTACATTATGGAGAGGAAGGTGCCAAGCTATAGGGAAGGGTGCAGGAAGCATTCAGAATGCTCGTCCCAGAGATGAGGGACTTCAGTTACGTGGGAAAATTGAAGAATTTGGGTTTACCTTCCCGCTTTGAGAAACACACCTTGTCTCATTTAACATCAAGTAATAGGTAAAGCAATTGAAATGTTCTCATTTATTGTCGGGGTACTGATTACCAAGTAGGGAAGTCATGCTTCAGTTGAACAGGTCCTTGGTGAGACCACATCTGGAGTAATGAATACAGTACTCGCCTCCCTATTTAAGGATGATATAAATGATCTGGAAGCAGTTCTGAGAGTTTTTACTAGACTAAGAGAAGGAATGGGCGGGTATTCCTATGAGGAAAAGTTGGACACACTAGGTTTGTATCCGCTGGAGTTTTGAAGAGTAAGTGGATACTTGATTGAAACATATGAGGTCCTGGGGGTTCTAGACGGGGTGGATGTTGAGTGGATACTTCCTCCCTGCATACGAAGGGTTCGCCTATTAGAGACAATGATAAAGAAAGATGTGTTTCTTTCTCTCGGAGGGTGGTGAGCCTCTGGAACTCTCTTCCTCAAAACGGCGGTGGAGACAAGGCCTTTGAATATTTTCAAGGCAGAGATGGATCGGTTCTTGATTAGCAAGCGGGAGAAATGTTATCCTGGGTCGGAAGGAATGAGGGGTTGATGGTACAAACAGATTAGATCTTATTGAATTGTTGTGTAGCTGGAGGGGCCTAAAAGTCAATTAATGCTCCTAACTCGTCTCCTTAATTACCTGGGGGGCTTTGGAAGTAGAGTAGGTCATTCGGGCCTCGAGCCTGTTCCACCATTCCATAAGATCATGGCTGAACTGATGTGGGTCTCAATCCCACTTTTGAAGGTGGGAGAGGCGTGTATGTCCCGCTGGCCTTGGTGAGGGTGGGGATGTGTGTGACAAATGTCCCGGGGGTGAGAGAGGAGCCTGGGAATGAGCCCCATCTCCAGGCAGGGAAACCAGTGAATGATCGAGCAGCTGAATGGCCTAATCCTGCTCCCTGTGTTCATGTTCCGGCATGTTTTATTTTTCTTACCAAACTGCAATGGGGCGGCTGCATCTCTGTTAAAGTCTATTAGCCTGTTATATGCCCAATCTGCCAGTTTATTGCTATGTTGTGGATAGCGTTCAGGTCCAATTCAGTGCAGACCCTCCCTCCGGTGTCGTGTCAGTTAAGAACCATTTTATACAACAACAAGGTCGAAATCTTTAATATAAATACTGGTTTGTGAGATGAAATGGATGGAACTCCATTTCCCTATCCCAGTGATTAGAGTAAAACGAGGACCAGGAAATTTGTCAAATTATAACATATTTATTGAGGAACTGAAAGCGCGGGATTGCTTTACAGTCAGACTGGGATAAAATTAAAAAGCTACTAATGCATATTAAACAACTATAACAGTAAAAAAAAAGAAACGCTTCTCCAGCAACAAATATCATTAAAATCCCGATCTGATGTGGAAATGGGCTTTGCCTTTAGTTTCTGGCCTTTAAGAATTTCCCAGCCTTAGCGCAGGGAGGGAAATCTGGCGGAGAAGCCAGCAATCCGACAGGTGTAAAAGGCCAGTTCACCGCCGGTACCAGTGGAAGGGAATCAGTCCCGTTCCATAAGCGTCGCCTGATCCATCTCTCCGCATCTTCCTTCTGACACCCGGCTGAGGCGGGGCTTCCCGCCCAGGGGGAGAGATCCAAATCTCTCTCCTTTTCTATGAAGGTCGTCAGAGCGATATCCCCTTTCCAGTGGGGAGGGGCCGGGTTGCGAGGGGGGTGGGGGGGTCTATAACAGGAAAGCAGGGGTAATGGTCCCCGAATATCTCTCTCATACGTTTTAAATCCCCCACAATCTGTGGGATCCGGTCTTTGATGTGCCGGGTAATGAACAGTTTCATTTTACCAGAAGCTCCGCTTCTATTAATGTAGCGCATGGTGGGCGCCGTTAACCTTCACTAAATTCGGCTGCCCCCTCCGCACTCCCACTCTGCTGGTTAGCGGAGCGTTTACTTCCTCTGGAGGAGGGGTTTGGGCACTTTGCAATTTGCGCCTGAGCGGTGAGGGATCAGCGGAACAGTCCAAATTCTGTCAAAGAGGTTTGGGATAGCAAAAGGCGTCGACATTAAGCGTCAGGTCCGTAAGATTCCAAGTGGAGAATCTGTGTTCAGTTCTGCTGAACACACCTCGGAGTGGAGACACTGCCCTGGAAGCGGTTGCACCACAGTTGATTCCTCGCTCAAGGTGTTAAATGATGAGCGTAGATCCGGTTTAAGTTCCCTTGAGGATCTATCTTTGATGGGCCATCAGTTTCAAATGGTTCCAATGTTAAAGCAATTTCATAAAGTAGATCAGATACCCAGACAGCAGAATATGCATATTGAAAGAGGGCTAGGTAGTTATGAAAAAATATCAGGGATTGCCAATTGGGAATTGAGAGCTTCTTTCTAGTCATGTAGTGACGATCAAAGATTATGAAGAAAAGGCAGTTAAATGAATAGCTGCAGAACAGCCATTGTATCATTCAATAACAGCAAACTAGACAGTCTCAATGGCCTCCT
>JANJGN010000048.1:2140000-2142500 GCA_026770705.1 Isurus oxyrinchus
ATCCCTTGTCAGAGGGTAACTGTATTTTCAAAAACCACGGCATATTGAAAAGCCCGCAGGAGGTGGGAGCCCTGTGATGGTTGACATGTTGACTGGCAGGAACCTGGGGATGGGGCAGAGGAAGAGACTTGACGTCTCCCTGGATATGTCCAGCCAGAGTTGGCAAACCTATTATGATACCCAAATATTGAAGTTACGAACCAAAGGCTTTTGTTCCAATGATATTCCTGACCCAAGGGAGATGGTGGCATAGTGGAACTGTCACTGGGCTAGTAACCTAGAGGCCCAGGGTCCTGGTGTGGGTAATGGCTTCCAAATCCCACTGGCAACAACATTCAAATTCAAATAATAAAGGTGCAATTGAAAATGAGTCTCACTAATGGTGTCTATGGAACTATCATCAATTGATGCTTAAACCCAACTGTTTCACTCACGTCCTTCTTTATTCATTCATGGAATGTGGGTGTCGCTGGCCGGGCCCTGCATTTATTACCCATCCCTAATTCCCCCTTGAGAAGGTGGTGGTGAGCTGCCTTCTTGAACCAGTCTGTGTTGTGTAGGTACACCCACAGTGCTGTTAGGGACGGAGTTCCAGGATTTTGTCCCTGTGGTGTAGGTACACCCACAGAGCTGTTAGGGAGGGAGATCCAGGATTTTGTCCCTGTGGTGTAGGTACACTCACATTGCTGTTAGGGAGGGAGTTCCAGGATTTTGTCCCTGTGGTGTAGGTACACCCACAGTGCTGTTAGGGAGGGAGTTACAGGATTTTGTCCCTGTGGTGCAGGTACACCCACAGTGCTGTTAGGGAGGGAGTTCCAGGATTTTGTCCATGTGGTGTAGGTACACCCACAATGCTGTTAGAGCGGGAGTTCCAGGATTTTGTCCCTGTGGTGTAGGTACACCCACAGTGCTGTTAGGGAGGGAGTTCCAGGATTTTGTCCCTGTGGTGTAGGTACACACACAGTGCTGTTAGGGAGGGAGTTCCAGGATTTTGTCCCTGTGGTGTAGGTACACCCACAGAGCTGTTAGGGAGGGAGTTCCAGGATTTTGTCCCTGTAGTGTAGGTACACCCACGATGCTGTTAGGGAGGGAGTTCCAGGATTTTGTCCCTGTAGTGTAGGTACACCCACAGTGCTGTTAGGGAGGGAGTTCCAGGATTTTGTCCTTGTGGTGTAGGTACACCCACAGTGCTGTTAGGGAGGAAGTTCCAGGATTTTGTCCCTGTGGTGTAGGTACACCCACAGTGCTGTTAGGGAGGGAGTTCCAGGATATTGTCCCTGTGGTGTAGGTACACCCACAGCGCTGTTAGGGAGGGAGTTCCAGGATTTTGTCCCTGTGGTGTAGGTACACCCACGGTGCTATTAGGGAGGGAGTTCCAGGATTTTGTACCTGTGGTGTAGGTACACCCACAGTGCTGTTAGGGAGGGAGATCCAGGATTTTGTCCCTGTGGTGTAGGTACATCCACAGTGCTGTTAGGGAGGGAGTTCCAGGATTTTGTACCTGTGGTGTAGGTACACCCACAGTGCTGTTAGGGAGGGAGTTCCAGGATTTTGTCCCTGTGGTGTAGGTACACCCATGGTGCTGTTAGGGAGGGAGTTCCAGGATTTTGTCCAAGTGACAGTTAAGGAACAGCCGATATATTTCCAAGTCAGGATGGTGAGTGACTTGGAGGGGAACTTCCAGGTGTTGGTGTTCCTATGTGTCTGCTGCCCTTGTCCTTCTAGATGGGAGGGGTCGTGGGTTTGGAAGGTGCTGTCGAAGGAGCCTTGGTGAGTTCCTGCAGTGCATCGTGTAGATGGTACACACACTGCTGCTACTGTGCGACGGTGGTGGAGGGAGTGAATGTTTGTGGATGGGGTGCTGATCAAGCGGGGCTGCTTTGTCCTGGATGGTGTCGAGATTCTTGAGTGTTATGGGAGCTGCACTCATCCAGGCAAGTGGGGACTGTCCCATCACACTCCTGACTTGTGCATTGTGGACAGGCTTTGGGGGAGTCAGGAGGTGAGTTAGCCTCAGTTACCCACGGGGTGAGGAAGGGATTGAAAATGGGGGGAGAGAAAAAGTGAAGCATCTTCAGTTTCCCACATGGAAGGACAGGTGGATCACCGACAGAGAGCTCCGATGGGATGTGGATCACTGACAGAGAGCTCCGATGGGTTGTGGATCACCGACAGAGAGTTCCGATGGGATGTGGATCACCGACCGAGAGCTCCGATGGGTTGTGGATCACTGACAGAGAGCTCCGATGGGATGTGGATCACTGACAGAGAGCTCCGATGGGTTGTGGATCACTTACAGAGAGCTCCGATGGGTTGGGGATCACTGACAGAGAGCTCCGATGGGTTGTGGATCACTTACAGAGAGATCCGATGGGTTGGGGATCACTGACAGAGAGATCCGATGGGTTGTGGATCACTTACAGAGAGCTCCGATGGGATGTGGATCACTTACAGAGAGCTCCGATGGGATGTGGATCACTTACAGAGAGCTCCGATGGGT